>JAODLC010000021.1:13441352-13451423 GCA_026781145.1 Hippopotamyrus pictus
TGTACTCAACTGGTTGGTTGAAACAAAATCCTGGTTTGGATTTTTACTTTCTGGACCTGAAATGTCCGCCTCTGGAACTCGCACATTCGGCTTTTGCTTCAGCTGGTTTCATGAGGACTTACTGTAAGTCCGACACTCAACTAATATGAAATATGCCATCAGGGAAAACACATGAACATGCCCCTACTGCACCCATTAATAGTCAGGAGTGCAGGCCTGCAGGTTCTGGAAATCCGAGGCTAAGCTCATCTTTTTTAACAACCTGGGGATCCCGTCTGCATGTTGTGACAAGCCCGGTCATCTCTCAGGGGGGCCTCGTGCAGGCTACCTAGCTTAATCAGACATTACATCTTATCATTACATCTTATCAGGCTGCAGTCGTGCCGGATCATCCGCGCTTGATGCGCATCACTGCTGGCAATCTGTTGGCTGCTCACGGAAGGAAAAGGGCAGCAGATTTAGCGGGCAGAGGGAGAAGAGCAGGGTTCGCCTCGGTGTCCGCATGGCACCACAGACACGCTGTTAATGGATGCTGGAACTGGTCCAGGACACAGAAAACTGCAGCACAGACAAGGCGAACACATGAAATCACATTTAAGTGTTTGTTGTTCATCTGGAAAATGTCAGCGCGACCTTAAAAGGATAAGTGGTTGGAAATGAATGAATGTATTTATTTGGCTGAATCCATTTTTCGAAGTGACTTACATCTTTTGTTAGGCTAATACAGCGGTAAACGCTCGCTCTGTAAGCATAGAGATGTACAAAATTCATGCTAAAGGAATGCTATTAGCATATACATTAGCATATGGCTTATCCCTTTCTCTCACATGGCAGGGAGAGGGAGGTACAGGGAGCTTCGCCAACATGGTCGACATTTGGGTTCCTACAACCTGGAGCTCAGCGGTGGCTAAATAAAGAAGTTACTAGACCAAAAAACACTTCAGCTCATTATTACCTCTTGAGGTTTTATGATTTGTGAATTGAAGATGGGAATAGAGAGCCTGCCAGTCCCAGCATGTCCCAGATTGCCTGCAGTATGTCAGTATAAGGAGGAGCTCTCTCCTTCTCCCTGACCTTACTCAGGTGGGTCCCAAACGCACCTGGGCAAATTATTCAGCTTCCCAGCATCTAGGCCAAGGCCTATCGTGCTATTGGCTTCTCATTAGCAGCATCTAAAGCTAAACCTAGCATCTAGGCAGAGGTGGGCAGGTGGGCACATGTTCAGAGAGTAAAAGTCCAGACCATGATTCTGTTTTATTCAACCAGTTAAGAAATCTTTGACTGTGACTCTCTGTACTCAACTGGTTGGTTGAAACAGAATCTTGGTCTGGACTTTTACTCTCTGGACTTGAATTCCTCAGCTCTGCCTCCAGACTCTGTCTTCCCTGCCTTGGACAGGATGGATCACATCCAGCCAGTGCCCCTACTTCATATATCCTCTCTCTGTCTTATTAAGCCCATAGCCAGTAGGCTGCCGCTCCACGTGCCAATGAGGTAAGATTGAGCTGCATGTTGTAACAAAGACTCGGCGTGATAGGACAGCCTGACCTTGCCTCCCAGGGGTTTCTAACAATAAGCAGGAATTAGGAGGACAGTCCTGCACATCTTAATATTTAGATCCCTTTCTTTCAGACGTACAGTGGGTGGGAGATCGGTCCCACTGCACCATATTTTTTTCTTCTGTTATCTAAACCTCAGGCGGTGAAGGAGCTTCAACACAGCTTCACTCTCCAAATGCTCCATTTATTGATATTGACCTTTTAGAGAAATGAACCTCATGGATCCTCCTGTAGCCAGAGCAAAGTTTAAACCAATTAGAGGTGCATCTCAGCCTTCATTCGGAGATCAAGGATCCAGTCTGCTCAGGGCGCCCATCCAAATTAAAGCTGTACGGACCGAGGCAAATGCAACCACAGTAATATGAACTCGAGCAGATACACCAAAAATGAATATTGAAGAAGCAGGCAAAACTTTAGAGAATTAAAAAAGTTAATCATCCCTGTTGATGGACAGCTATGATTCTGCTCCTTAAATATGTGGTTTCACTAGATGTATGGTCTACAAACAGTACTTACAACACCCTGCCATGACTGAAAGGTGTAATGTTAGATAATCTGCACAACTTCAGTTCAGTAGAATGTTGACGAATGTTGGTCTCTTTGTAAAATCCAGTGCTGGGTTTCTGTGAAGCACCATGTTGGGAATGATGCAGGAGAGACGTCTGTGGTCTCTGGCAGACTTCATCCGACAGAGAGGAGGGGGGAATGTGGGAGGCGCTGCTGCTATGCAGAGAGTCAGGACCTGAAAGCCTCGTTTTTGAAGGTGCATTTGAAATGCCAATTCTGATGCTGGTCCACAGCCTACTGTCCACTTTCCCTATTAATTTGTCTTCCATTTGCTCTGTTGTCTAACTTCCATTACAGAGAGGGAAGGGCACCATCACAGAGGTCTTCCACGGGACATTCTTCATCCTCAAAGCAAGAGGCACCCTTGACTCTTGCATCCATTAGCAGCAGTGAGTCACAGAAGCCTGAAATGTTTTTAGTCATGCAGTACTGCTCTGCAGCTTGTCCTTTGCCGGCTGCTTTGGCTCATGTTTGCTTCTGGGGTCCAAGGTCAGTTTGGTAGGTGAGTAGGTAGAAATGGTGAATATATCTTCAGGTGCAGGTGGTGAAAGTAATAGCTAGGTGCATATCTCTCCATGCCAAGTCTGCCCGTTGATAGCTCTTCAGATGACAAGCCTGTGAATAATTTCACCGTTTAGAATTAATAGTGAATATAGTTGACCATGCCTGTTACTTGTTTATGCTGGGGACATGGTTACAGAAGCATTTGATCCAGTAATTCCTGTGTGTAAACTTTAAACCTTAAGTTGGATTTCTGATTTTTCTCTAGCACCATATGCATAAGAAAGGGCTGGTTTCCTTAAGTAGTGACTAGCTAAATTTTTTGTTTTGTTTTGTTTTTGTTTTTTTCTTCATTGGTTTATGGATTTGATGTGAAAGAGAAACACCTCGGCCTTTGAGCCCTGGCATTTCAGAGTTATTTCTCGGCGCTTGGAGATGGAGCTATCAATGGATGGAGAGCCATAGGAGCACTTGGAGGTGGAAATGCCAGAGTCCCCCGCCGCGAGGCTGCACAGAGCACGTCCCGGCCGATGAGCCCAGTGGGAGGAAGCTGCCCCTGAAAGGCGGGACATAAAAGCCGGCTAATTTCTCACCTGAAGACTTTCTCTCAACCTTCCAAAGCCCACTGGGTGCCGACAGGCTTGGCAAGTGACTCCAGCGGGTGTTTTTTTATCTCTTTAGGATGTCTAATTAACGCGAGGATTGACTCAGACTCCTCTGTTCTTTCACCTTTTGAGTTCACTAATAATGCTCTCGCTCCCTCAAAGCAATGCATCCAAAGACACAGGAAGGATGTTTTATTTCAGAAACCTGATGATTTAAGAAATCTGATGGCCTCTGTATTCTTCATGATCTTCATGAATCCCAACAAAAAAACAGTGGCTGCCCGGATTGTTTAATCTGCGACGTTGTTGTGTCTTTGTGGCATTTCGAGGATCAACTGGGAGATGGTGTCTGAATGTTTCTCTTTCATTTCTTAGCTGTTATAATCGGTATGTCATTCGGGGGGGGGGGGGGGTTCAGTTGGTGGCGTTATTGTCTCACAGTGAACAGTTCTAGCTGGGAGTGACCACAGGCTGCCTATGGCATGACTGAACCAATGGTTAAAATATGCCTTAAAATTTTATATATTAATTGGTGTGTGTCCCCCCCAGTATAAACCTGTCTCCTTTGCTCTTGCCAGTGGTCCTCATAGCAGCGTCTGGCCACAGCCCTGGACACTGCTAGAAATGACCCCTTCTGACCACAGCCTACTGCGAGGCACACGTCTGCTGCAGTGTCCTCCAGTGACTCGAGGCTGCCAGGCTGGGGCCCTGCACCTGCCACGTTTCAGGGGCGTTCCTTCGCATGGGCCCCGCTGGATCAGAGAGTCGGGGACGGCTGAACTTCGTCCTGCCCGCCCCAGAGTGGCAGGAGAGCTTCCCTCGTGATGTCTCTGTTGCTTCTTTCTAAGAGAAGCTGTGTCACGAGCAGATGCACTGCAGAGACGGAGACCCACTGGGCCACTCTTATATGTATATACACACCCGGCAACACTGAAATGCTGGCAGCGTATGGCAGTTGGTGTGTGTGGGTTATGAAACATCGATGTGTTATCCGAAAGCCCGCAGTGTAAATGATCTACAGGCAGGTCGGGGGGGACTGACTCCAAACTGCCCCAAAAAGCCAGTGCACTACATAATGAATAAATACTGGAATCCGCCACAACAAGTGAAAGTAATCCACTGGGTCTCTTCGAGCCCCAGTGTTCCGAAAACCAAGTAATGTTTTGAGATGCCTATTGATTCCTGTACTAACTGAGGTGGAAAATAGCCAAATGACTAATACAGCTTGCACAGAAGCTGTTTTATTGAATAGACTAAACAGTGCACTGTGCCATTTGTGCTTGCTGGCATTTTATGTATTCATTCCTGGGTGTGTTTGCCAAGCAGAGTAATGTCACAAGCCACGGGCGCCTTCCCCATCAACTTGGGCGTCATTCTGGCAGCCCATCTCCCGGCGTCATGCTAAAGACCACTACAAGTTTGAGGTTTTATGATTGATCCAAATGTCTGAGAATGTTCACACTTCCCCGGCACATTGCTGTTTGGAGTTACTGCAGCAAAAAGCAAATTGGATAAATGGGTTATGCGGAGAATGAGAGGCGGAGATGAGAGAAGCGGTACAGGCCAATGTTTACGGCATCTCTCTGCCCGATGCTCCTATTTTAGGCCACTGTTATCGGTGCCTTATTTACTTTCCCGTTGTCCTGTCTCTGAGCAAGCTGAATGCAGAATCGCTTTTACAAGCTGTAGATTACTCCCTTATGTGCGAGAGTTGATATTCCAGCTGCCATCTGTTGCTGTTAATAACAAGATATTACAAAAATTTCGCTAGGTAGCGCTCCCGGTGAACCACGGATTCTCTAGCTTTACAGCGGCTGCTGATCGGACTTCTAAGCTGTTCCATTTCAGGTTCATTCTCTGTAAGGACCTTCATGTGGTGAAATTACGTTATGTTTGCGCAGTTTTGCGATAATGATGATCGAATTGAGCCGCTGAGCTGAAATAGCTTTCTAAGCCATGTGTAGCACCGCATGTGAATGAAAGTGTAGTGATACGGAAAGTCTTGTTCCCATCCGGCTTTCCCTTGTCCTGGATTTAAAAGACAAGCCTGTTTGCAGAAAGGCTCTTCCTACAGATTGGCCTTGTCCTTCTCATTCTTTGCCCGTTCTATTTTTCTTTTCTAAAATGCATTTCATGCTGTGAATGTATTAGGTGGAAAATCTGTCTGTGACACAGGCATGCCAATAAAGATATTTCCCCCCCCTTTTGAGTTTATGCAGCGGTTTTGACTGCAAAAAATGGCACTGATTTGATTAGAAAACTGCCCATGTTAACAATCTTTAAAACTATTGGTGGGCCACAGTGATTCAGGTGGCCAATCAGCAGTCACTCCTGATCAGTGGGTAGTATGGGCATAATGTGGCACTGTCGTCCAGTTTCTTCATAACGTCTCAGAACTCTGTCCTGTGGCTCAGCATCGAAACAGTTTAGAAACTATTTATCTTCTTATTTCAGTTTATTATAGATGACCACTGAGAATGAGATGATTATACACAGATTAAATATAATGGACATTTAATTGTAGTAACAACATATAAATTCTGGGTTAATTACAGTCTGTTAAGTTTATTTTAGGTTCCATGTATCAAAGTTTCATACCCTCTTCTCATGTCACTTCATTCCATGGATGTTAAAATGGGACGGATTTGTACTGTATGTAGGAACTGTGCTGCCGTCTGATCAGAATGCTGCTCTTTAATTAACCTTAAAATGGCATCTTTCCTTCTCTCTCGATTGACTTATGGTTTTGTTGGGAAGTGTTACTTTGTATTCAGATTCACCTTCGTTTCTTGAGTGGAGAGTAGCGCACAGTGCTGATTCCCAGCCGTGCCCGCGGTCGTAGCTGTTTACACGTTCCCACTCTCATTCTCAACGTCGCTGTATCCTCCCGCAGTCCTGCGCTAACACTAATATAGCTAATGCCTTTTCTTTTCGTCCCCGCTGGCCTCTTTTTGTTAAACCCACTCCCTTCCTCACATAAAGTCCCTGTCCCTACCCCCATCCTCACGTCTCACACGCTGACTCGCCTTGAGCAAGGCTTGCATCACTCTGATTTCCGAAACCTGTTTGTTGAGACCACAGCAGATCAAACTCTTTTAGATCTGTGGAACAAATCGTTCGTAAACTGTTGTGTAAATAATTTATGGCAATGAAATGTGACTATATATGTAATTAAAAAACAGACCAGTCTACTTTCTATCAGAAGGAGTGTGATCTCCCTTAGGTATATGTGCAACAAGAAAACCTGTAAAAGTTCAGAAGTAAGCTTCCCGACATCTGAAGAACAAAGTTAAAAGGCCCTTTAGTTCCCCAAAGCAAACTCTTAGTGGTGAAAATATCCCCCATGCTAGCAGCACGTACCACCTGTCTGAAAGAGGCAACCGGGCTGACGCAGGCGGTGTGGAAAAGACGAGGTGTCGACGGGGCCCAGACGGACAGGCTGTGCGGGCCTGATCACTCTCTGTTTCGCGACTGATGGCGAAGGTCGGTGTGTCTCCAGGGTCCCAGTGGAATCGCAGGTTTTTAATCCCATCAAGGATGTGTTGAATAATGCAGTGATACCATGATCAGGAGAGTGTCTCCCTGCCCTCTGCTACAGTTCCTCGTCATGTGACCTGAAGGCCGGGCTGTCACTCAGTGTTTCCATTTCCTGCACCTTCCGTGCCTCCGATTTGGCTGATGAGTGTAAGCTCACCTTGATGCGGCGCCCCCCCCCAAGCTGAGGAGTAAAGTCACCAGCAGCATGGCGGCCTGGCAGACCCGTCGCACGTGATGTGTGTGATGCGGTGAGTGCTGTGGCCCGTCCTTGTGGTTCTGAGGAGACAGCCGCTTTGCTCATGGTGCGGCACCTGCTTGGATATCCAGGCCACCGGTATGCCCGGCTGTATGGAGACCTAGGTTATCTTCAGGCAGCTCTTTTCACAAAACTAGATTTGCAGCTTTTATAATTCCTGTGAAAAACACGAGTTCCTGCTGGTTATTACTAATCCAGCATTAATGTCAGCGCACTTGGCCTCTTGGTGTCAGTGGTGTTGGGCGGGTCAGTCCCCGGGACCTCACTGGTTTGGGAGAGTTTTTTCTAAACCACCGGAGAGTTGACACCCAGAATGACTGAAATGACGAGTCAGCCTCTGCTCTACCATTGCATGTTCAGGTGTCTAGTGTGGCACTTGGAGTCTCTTCCATTCATTTCCCCAGAATGGCATTCATTTGGTTGCTTAAGTGGCCCCTGCTGAAAGTTCCAGTCAATGGCAGCCGTTAGTATTTATTCTCCAAGCTGACATTCTTTCTAAGGAGGCTTGGTTTCTAATCAGCTTGCCGTAGCTAATGAATTGCCGAGAGACTAAAGATATTTTGTGGTTCTCCGAGAGTGCAGAATGGATCATGCTGTCATATGCGCCACTCTCGTATCATCTGTCTATCTGCTGTGCAGGCCGATCAGCCAAGCAGGGCGATAGTGACCGAAGGAACAGAAAAGGGGAACAGCTGACACAGGCAGGCGTATGAGCTGATAGCAGTGCACACTGGCCAACGCCGTGGCTGATAGCAGTGCACACTGGCCAGCTCCGTGGCTGATAGCAGTGCACACTGGCCAGCGCCGTGGCTGATAGCAGTGCACACTGGCCAGCGCCGTGGAGGAACACTGCTCATACAGTCACATGCAGGATCCCTGCAGGCACTCTGTAAGTGCATCTATATAATATGTATGAATGTATATGTGGGTTCTTAAGTATGTCTTAAAGTTTGTTTTCTGTCTGACCTTTAGCCTGTTTGTGATTGATTACTCCGACATGAATGACCATTTTAATGAGCCTAATTCGCTGGCATATACATTTCATTTATCCAATACATCAAACTAGGCTGTTTGTTGATTTGTTTGGACTGCAGTTATATAGGCCTTCTTGAAAATTAGTTTTAATTCTTAATTAAGCATATGTAATTTGTTTAATTGATTTTGACATATTGTTCTCATTTATTGTAATCACTGTGGCATGATACTGAAATATTTGTTTGGAAATTTGGATACATTTTTTTCAACCATTTGCTGGATTTTTATAGGAAGACATAAATCAAAAGTTGCAGTCCTGACTGAATGAAACTGCTAATGGGTGGTCGGTCTTAATCTCTGTAACCCGATTACAAATTACTTTTATTTGCTTTAAAAATGATGCCTTAATTACATTGCTCTTCGCTAGCCTTCATTTCCCTCTCCATTTATTTCCCACCTCCTTCGTGATGAATTGAGCTGTGTGTCTCCACTCTTTCGTGTCTCTGTTCCAGAAGGCCACACCCTCCTTCCTGATTGAGCCGACTTCCTGCGGAGCGTGTCCTGATTGGCTAGATGGCAGCGTGGTAGCATGTAGGTGAGGAACAGCAATGCATCACGTAATGGGTTGTGCTCAGGTGTGAGTGGCCTGTTTTTCTCTCTCTGGTCCCCACACAGTGCGGGTTGGTGTAGGCTTAGAAGAATTTGCGCCGTGAGCGTTTAACTGTGTGGAGGCGTGTTAATGACTCAGATCCTCCCTCTCTACTCTGTCACGGAGTATTGCGCTTGTCTGCTTTGTAGCAGCCCAGTATGTGCATTTTAGAGAAACCGTTTGTTTATCTAGTCTGCCTGACATCACCATGGCTGTTGTTGGATGTGAATCGGTGACCTCCTTTTAGCTGAGGATCCAGCTGCTGCCCAGATAGAAACTTATTTTCCCTTCTGATTTGTGGGAAATTACGCGTGCCGTACATTTCACCGTATTTTATGCTGTTATTTCACCACGGCTTAAACATGTGCCACTGTCTTTGTGTGCCTGGTTTCTGCAGCTTTTTTTTTACGCGGAATAGATACGCACACTAAATAGAATGTTCCGCCATTCGACATTTTATATATAATATGTATTATACTATATTATATTACTATATTAATAAAAGCTGTGCACCTTTCATTTTAATGCAGTTCAGTCTGCAGGAGATGCGAACTGCGGTTGTTCACACGGAGTCTGACTCAGTTCTGTCTTCATAGCCACTGGGATCTTTTTACTTTGGTTTCATATTTTACCTCAAGAGGAATTAGACAGGAAGCATGTTACATGCGTCTGCATTCCGGCTCGCCGTGTGGTAAATGGGCCAGTGAGTGGGGGATTATGGGAGCTGGCCTGCCCTCCCCTAGGCTGACCTGGAATGACTCTGATGGCGTAGAGGGCCCATTCAGGGAAACTCCGGAGGCGGGGGGCTGTTTCTGCATTGTGCTCAATTCTACGCACGTTTAGTTGGAAGTGAGGCAGGGTGCACTGTGTTGGTGCCTGTCAGTCCCATCGGCCGTTCCTGAGCGGCGGGAACTTCATAGCTGATAGCTGCCCTAAAATTGGCCATGCGCATCCCTCTGCGTCTGCGGCCTTGCAGATACCCTATCCCTGTGCACATACGACGGTGTGGCGGTTTTGGCAGATGCTCAGCTCGGCACCCCTTAAGGCTGTGTGGCCTTCCCGCGGAACCCGGGGAACCCCACACCCCATTGTTGCGGAAGTCCCTCTGGGTTTCCGGAAGAAACCAATCGATGTGACCCCCGTGGAGCAGGCGATAGGAAGATGGAGGGACAGACCTGTGTCGTGCTGCCCCCCTGTTGACAGAAGTGGGAAGAGAACGGGAATGCGAGGCACGTGGTCGGCTCACACAGGTGCTTTCAGGCCAGTCCTGACTGGCACCCTGGTAGAGCCGCAGGCGGGCACATTGCCCCCCAGGACCGCCATTTCGAAGGGCTCAGCTTCCCATAACTAGGGTGACCACCTAATCCATGTCAGGAGGGACGCTATGAGCTACTTCAGCTTTTACGAATTACTTTAAAGTTG
>JAODLC010000021.1:13474584-13485071 GCA_026781145.1 Hippopotamyrus pictus
TGCCCTTTGCCAGGCTTTGATGGATACAGCCTCCGCAATGAAGACTTTAATTGGATCATGACTGCTTGTATCAGACTCTGCAGTGCCACACTTAAATGTGACGAAAATACTGAACATTTTTCAAAATAACTGCATTATCTTCTTCCCTAGGAGAGACAAATCTGAAAAAAAATGTGATGTGGGTTTTTAGGTTTTTATGATGTTAACAGAGGAAGGTTTTTATTTACCTTGGGCTTATGTAGACCTGGGAAATATTTAGTTTTACGTCATTGTCGATTTTAAAATCAATCTGTAAGTCTGTAATCTGTAAATGGCCAAATTTTCATCTAACAGGTCGTGCAGTCATGAAGTATTAATAATTTACCGATACATTGGATTGATAAACATTAATTGAATGAGAGTTAGCTTACAGTGTTATCTCTTGTGCTATTTATTCTGGAGCGAGTGTAACATTCCGAGCTATTAATCAGATGTCATAGTCATTGTGGAGTTCGGTGCTCATTTGTGTTTTTTTGCTGTGATTTCTCTCCTCCTCTAGGTCCTGATCGCTCCTCTCGGAGGCTCCTGTCCAGGGAGGATCGTTCCCCCATTCTGACATGAACAGAATCCTTTTATTGCTTTCATCAAATGCCGGTTTGCTTTAGTGGACCTCAATCTCCCCGACTAACACGAGTATATTTACACAAGCCCACGCTGGAGTGAAGAGTCACCTCACTGGGCTTCCAGATGTCGACGTTCCTCACGTTCTCCAGTCCTCTGTCAGGCACCCTTTTCCTCTGGAGCTGGTCCAGCGTGTGTTCAGTGCGTTGGGAAGCACTCCCATACTGTATGTCACCGTTCAGCAGCTATCCACCCCTTGTGCCTTTGGAATGAGGTATCTTCATATGCACAGCTACATGTATGTCATTTGTTTTTTTAATTTTCCTCTGTTTACACAAAATACCACATTGGGCTTCTTGAACCCTCATATTAACTAGATACGTCTTGGGAGTCAAAAAAGTTTCACTCCAGATGTATATGAAGAAGCTGGCGCCCCTCAGAGGTGAAGTACTGTAAGAGCAGCTGAGGGGCATCCAAGGCCTTCTCTGGATTCGAGACATGAAGCTGAAAGACGCTCTGAAGCTGCACTCACACGTGCGCAAACAGGCCAGCTGGGGTCCAGCTTACACCTCAGTAGCCTCTCGATTCCGCTCCCCCCACCCCGGATTTCCAGACAGCGCCCTCACCGCTCAGAGCTCCAGTCACTCATTGGCGATTTTATGTGAATGTACATAATTTACTGTTGCATGAAGCATTTAAAAATGTGTTTTTTATCTTTATCATTCTGTAATTTTTAAAACGATCCGTTGTTTTCTTAATATCTCCAGTACTGTGTTTTTGGGGTCTTCTTCCACTCTTCCGAAAAAAAAAACAAAAATGTATACTTGGTAGTTTGATGTGATACTGCAGCCTGTGTACATACACCAGCTGCTCCTCCAAGGCTATTCCAAGTGCGAGGGGCACCACAGAAGGGAACATACCTCTGAATTACTTACTTACTGTCTTCAGTGGGCATTTTAGACCTCAGGTCTGCTTAATGTCTTATATGCTGACTAGTTTCCATTTTTGCAAAGATCCTGGAGGTCTCTGAAAGCCTCAAAGGGAACAGACTCATATCGACTCCCCAAGAGAAACTGTGCGTCATTTCCTGTGTATTACAGCGTCTCACAGATGGAAGTGAACATTATATATACATGCGACGATTAATCAAGCTTACCTTATATTCAGGTGATTCACTGGGTGATTCACTCTGTACTTCAGCACCACGGTTGCCTAGATATGTGTTTGATCTCAGATGACCTTAGATGTGATCATTCACCTGTTGAAATTTTCTCATTGTGGTGAATATGCTTGAAATATTTTGATATTCCCTGAACTAACAATAAAAATGTCACCGTGTAAATATTGTGTTTGCAGAAGCGATGTGGGAGAGGAGAGTACAATCGTGCGCCTGATCCTCACACTGCTCCGTGCCCCATGTTCCGGAATGACGTCTCCCACGTTAAATGATCCTTCCCGCCGCCAGCGGGGACGAGCTTTGCCCCGCTGATGACTGTCATTATTCACACATATCATCTGCAGTTACGTTTCTGGCTCACGTTGTCACTAATGACTGTCACGGGGCCCCCGTCCTCTCAGGGTGCCCCTGGGCGACGTGTCATGCTTCTCGCTGTCAAACACCAGTTTGGATGCTTATGGATTTATCTGTAAGACGGTCTGCGTTTCAGCGGCTCGGTAGAGCAGGACACAAAATCAATGCACAGTCCATACACAAGAAACACAGCAAAATCTGTCAGAAGCTAAGTGATTACAAATACAAGGCTAAAGTGGGCAGGAGACCCACAGACTTATATTATGCTTAATCTATATTTAAGGGGGGAATTTACTGCAGTCTTCAATATAAATATTAGTCTTAGTCCATTGAGATGCTGGTCGAGTCTTTAGCTAGCTAAAAATCTGCCTCGTAACATGCTGTTATACACACACTTGAGAGGCCTTGTGGGACACGGGATTTGCATGTAAGGATGAGGAAAACAAGCCCACAGACTGTAAAACAGTGTTTTTCACAGAGGCCTGTCAGTCTGCTGCATGGAAGCCCTTCTTCAATCCCTCTCCTTCAGCCTCAGGGTGGGTGCAGCCCTTCTGGTGTGCAGTTGATATTCACGCTCAGTTAATCACTCTGTCTTGAAGCAAGGCCCTCACGGGCCTCAGGGTTTAAGTGGAGCGCTGGAGCCAAAGCGTGCCTGGATGTGTAATGCCAACTGGATGTGTAATCCCAACTGGATGTGTAATCCCATATGAGGTTCCATAAAGGCCAGCATCAGTTCTGCATGGTGAAGAGCACTGGATATATCAGATGAGCCTTCCGAAGCATCGCGGCACACAGGCGCCGCGGGATACGGCTGGGGAGGGCGGAGTTAGTACCTGCCTGACAGCACCGAGGCACCCGAGCATCCATTCCATCTGCAGACATCTGCCTGCCTTGGGCGTCTCCCATTCCGGTATGTTCCGCTCAAAGTCTCTGTCTCCTGGTTTTTGCCAGTCATCAGATTTGAGCTGCATGCAACTAGTCCAGCCTCCCAGCACCTCTTGGCATCGGCGTGGCCGTTCGTTTTCATGAGGTCCCCTCCACTGTGAAACATGAGAATGGGTCATTCGTGTTTATGGCAATTGAAAGAGGCTAGATTTCCCGGAGGTGAGACGCTATCGGTGCTTTCATGCAGCTCCTTAATGCAGTTGGCTGGGCTGCATTCAGGCCTTTGGGGCACAGTGATGAAGGCAGAGGGAGGAGTGGAAGTTCAGAGTGTGTTGTCGTCCCTGACTTCCTGACTCTCCTCTGTCACTCCACTTACGTTACTGGTATAAGTCCCCCCCCCCCCCCAAATTTGTTTTTTACTGATCAGGCACATATCCAGATAGTAAAATAATGAGTTTGAACCCCTTTCAAAATTGGCTTCCAGCCCCTGGTTGACAACATCTCCCAGGGGAACATCTCCCCAATCAGCAAAATCTAGGGACGGGGGGGGCACAGTGTTGCCTCCCCCATTCCAAAACCTATTTCTGGCTACAGGCCTGCACTGTGCGATGCGGTCATCCTTGCTGTTGTTATAGCTGATTGTTTGGCTTTGCGGAGCCCATCTGAGCCCGACTTTCATCGCATAATCAGGCTCATTTGTGACAATATATAAGCTGAGGAAAAGAGGAAATGTCTGAGGTGTCGTTCCCCCTGCTTTCCTCACTGACATTACAGGTTCTTATGGGGAAATGCCAGCTTGATTTTCAGCAGCCAAAGCCATGTTTTTGTTTGTTTTTTTTTTAGTGGCAACACGCACACCTTCTGATTGTTAGAGTATTCCAGAAGTCACGGATCGCTTACGGCGTGCCGTGGACGGCTTTAGTGCTGCCTCTGCTCGGTGTCTGCCTGGGTTTTGCATCTTCTCACCCAGCTGTGGTCGGAGGCTGGAGCCTTACAGACTCCCGGATCTCCAAGGAGATGCGACGGAAAGAGAGTGGAGAGGAAGCAGCCAGAATGCAGATGACGGGCGGAGATCAGCTCATCCCTGCCAACCAGGACGGGGCTGCATCTTCCAGGCAAACAGCTGCATGTCTCACTGGGAAGTTCATCTCAGGTCTGCCTCGCTGGATATAGACTGACGTGTGACAGGTAGGTGTGTGTCCATGGTCCAGGGAAATCAGTCACCATCCCACAGACTGAAAAAAGACAAAGCTGGAGGGCACAAACCATCGGTCAATCAAACAATCTGTCTGCTGTCTGGTGGCCTTGACACCCCAGAGGAAGCCTGGGTACCTGACCATGCTCACCTTAACGAGCTCTGATAGCCTGCAGGTACCATATGGGTGTGGTGGCCCTAGCTGGCCATCACATAAATTGGTGTGGTACGGTGACAGCTCTGGGGATGGCGCTTCTCCCCCAGCGGGCCTTCAGGTCGGTCGCTGCGAGCGACAGCGGCCTTTATTCTCACGTCTGTGACGCAGTGCCCGCCTCCGTTAGCCCGTGCCCATCGCCACACCCCCTAGGCCTTGGCCCCTTTCTGCCGATCTGACGGCCGTCTACGCAGGTGGCATTTTGCGTTGGCACGCTGGGCAAGCGTGGCTCAGGAGCAGGAGGGGGGTCAGAAGCCAAAGCCGCCCCCCCTCCTGCGAGGTGGCTTACAAGTCACGTCACGCCGCTCAGCTTTTGGCCATCTGCTACCCCCCCCCCCCCCCCCCGCCATTGTATCACTGAGATGTGTTCAAGTGCAGCCGGATCCAACAACCTGGCCTGTAATATTTCCAGTCTTCCTAATATAATCCAATATTAATGTCAGAATTTGTTTGGACCTCTTTGTATGCGACTCCACATAGCTACCTGATACATTACACACCATAAGCATTACACCCGCACTGCTGATGTATGTTTCTGTTCCCTTAGAATATGATTTATTAACTTTAAAAAGGAGCCATATTCAATGGTTCTCTGCATACAGGAGTAACAGTTTTAAGGCTGTTTGTATTATCGGGTAATTGCGTTTCAGGCGCCGCTGAGACTCTCTGACACAGTTACCAAATGGAGAGTTACACAGCTGTGACTGCGCAAACAAATCTTTCCTCACTTTTAAATCTAATATAATCCCAGCCTTGTCTGGGAGAGAAAATGGCCTTGTGCAGGAGTGTTCTTTTCTGTGTAGTTTTTCCTCTTCAAAGCAGCAGTTAGTACATATCCAGGCAAGATTATATATAATCTTTACTATCAGGAATGTCTCGTGTTCACTGGAAGTGAAGACCTCTGTGTTTCTGTCTCCGGGGAAATTGAGACTGTAAATTGCATTATAAGAACACTGCAGTGCCATGAGCAGAGCGCACAGCCTTATGCAACACCGCCTCCTGCTGGCAGGTATGCCAACTCTGTCATTCTGCTCACTGAATCGAGCTCTGTTCACTCATAAGAATTAGTGGGTGGGGGCTTTTCTTCACAGTGTAATGCTCAGATCCAGCTCTCTCTCTCCCGCTGGATCAGCATCCATAAAGGTGGCCCGATGCCAGCAGCGCTCTTCCTGGCAGCTTCCCGTGAGCATCATGAGCGGAAAAGCCTTGGACCAGCTGCTGATGAGCTACAGGGTACAATCAAACTCACAGCTTAGCGATCAATGCCTGAGTGCACAACTATTCCATAGTAATACTTACTGTTAGCAGGACCATGTCAGGTATAATTCCCACAGTAGGTGAGTGTGAGTGTGCTCTATGCTGCCTCCCTGTGGCCTTGCCTGGGACTAGTGCTTAGAAGGTGTTTTGATATTATTACTGCGGATTCCAGCCACGTGACTCAGCATGAAGCAGCTAGAAGAGGGATAATATTATCAATATTATTATTGTTGCTGTTTATACTACAAGTAGTACTACTACGAATAATAGCATTATGATTATTATTATTGGGTGGGTCTTTCTCAGATTTTGAAGACCCATTGGATGGGTGAATATCTGGGCCCGAGATAAATTGCACCAAACGTAAAGTAGCGCCATTTAGGGGTAGCCAAGGGCGTCGGAAATAGGGGAGATGGGGGGACCCCCTCCCCTTCCCAAAAAATGAATGAATGAATTAATTAATTAAGAGCACATTCTTTATCTTTTATTATGAATCTGCGAATTACTGAGGTCAACCCTCTGTACATGCAGAGCAGGAGGGTGAGACATACACCTAACTATCATTATATACTTCCTATATCAGACACACTCATTTTACCATATGGATCACTTATTTTTGTATAATGCCATCATTATTATTCAAATATTTTTAAAAAATCTTTCTTATATTGCTTCCTTTCACAATGTAATTATCGTATGTTTGCCCATTGTGATGTCATGATATATATCGCACCCCCCATCACCGCCGCCCAATGTCATACGCCTTCTAACACCCCTGGTGGCAGCAAAGTGAAACCCGATTGCACTTGACCTTATGACCACGATAACTCAAAAAGTGATTGATGGATCACAAAAACATTATATGGATGAAACTCTACACCTGATTTTAAGACAGATCACATCAATCCTGAAGCCGCAGCATCAGTTGGCAGCAAAGGAAGGAAAATGTGGAGATCTTGCGAACAAAGTAACTCTCAAAGTACTTGAAGAATCTTCCTCAAATTTCCCAGGAACATTGTATACATGAGGATCTGGGGCCTATTTCCAATTTGAGACAAATCACACCAAAACAGAAGCAGTGTTACTTAGTGGTGGCACATGAAAGGACAGCTACTGACAGAGATCTGGTGAAGTTGATTGCATTGAGTGCACAAAGTTACATGAAGTTGGGCTATAAATGAAGATATTTTGGAGAAGTGGGGAGATTGTGTAGGGCTAGAGATTGTACAGGTTGGGAGGGTTAGGGATTAGATTGCGGCAGGCTAACACCATTTACATATAATTATTATTTGCGGCTTGCATACATCAAGCATTTGGGCAAGAAAAATTAACTCATTGAGACAATAGCAACATCTGTTTAATTATTTCCCCAAAATGAAAATACAAAAAAGGGGGAAAAATGAATAAATACTCATAAAACAGATCCCTTTTGGGCGATATTACAGCTGGATGAATGAAAGAGCACAACATGAAAGGTAATTGGCACATATACAAACACACCAAGGAGTTTTAGTCAACGAGAGATCTACCTGACTTCAGAAGTCCTTTAATTCACAGGAATAGGGAGAGCTACAACAGTGAGGTGTCAGCATACACTATAGTGCCTCTACTTGCGTGGCATCGCTGTTACACAGAAAACTCAGTGGCAGAGGCATGCCATCCTGTGGGAGGCGCTATAACCCCTCCATCTCTGCACAACATAGGGTTTAGATAAGACATGAAGCGGAGCTAGAGTGTCGACAGCTCTTTGCTGGACACTTCTGATTTTTTCCATACAGCTCATTAAGTTTCTCTGGGCTTTACAGGGGCGCTAGTATTCTGTATGACTAGGGGTTTTAAAGGAATGTTCCCAAATTTTTCTCATTCTCTCCTCAAGCGGGGCCAGTAGCCATACTGTCTATCGAGGCATCCCTGTTCGCTTGGAGGACCACGTCAACGTAGCACCCTGCCTTGTCGGCAGTCCACCGGGGACAGCCCCCCGCCACCCTTCCTAGTCATCCCCTTTTACTTATGTCTTTTCACTTCCCCACTGGCAGAGAACATGAACCACTGTGCTGGCCCGATAACAGAGACTGGCAGGTCTGTGTGTCACGCCCAGCGAGACGCCAATGCCGAAGTCCACACCCGCAGAGCAAACACAAAAACAGCAGTTTCACAAAGTCACATTTCCATTGAATAAAAACACTTAACGTCATATATAGGGAGCTCTGTACAGCTTAACTGAGAGCACAAAGAAATAATCATGATATCACTGCAACTGCAACTCACAATCCATGAAGCTCCTGGCACTAATTTTACCACATTCTGTACAACATATACGTTTAAACTGTACAAGTTTAACCTTAAACAGGAGTATCCAGGTTCAAAAGCACTCCTCAGGTAATAGATGACAGACAGTTACTACTGCAAAAGAACCAGCCCCTTCCCTAACCCTGTTCCCTCTGCCCTTGAGCCCTTAACCATGCTCCCTCTGCCCTTCACCCTGTTCCCTCTGCCCTTGAGCCCTTCACCCTGCTCCCTCTTCCCTACTGCCCTTCACCCTGCTCCCTCTGCCCTTGAGCCCTTCACCCTGTTCCCTCTGCCCTTGAGTCCTTCACCCTGCTCCCTCTGCCCTTCTTTCTGCTCAGATCTTAGTCCCAGAGAATGCCGCATGTGCTCTTTGTGTTCTATCCACTATTAGAACCCTTGTTGGTTCTGGCAGAGACTAATAGTGTCAGAAACAAGCAGGTCAGTGATGATCTAAGCTGAGCTGAAGATCTCCTGAGGGATTTTTTTGTACAGAATTTTACAAATGTGTAACATTAATCTTCTCATGAAACTACTATGCTCATGGAATGTTTTCACTTTTACTTTCTTCAACAAACGCTAAAAAAAAACTACAGATACTGTTTTGCTTTGTAAGACTTTGCTGTGAGGGGTGGGGATGAGAAAAGGGATACCAGCCAACTCCGTGTGCTGCGCTAAGTTAGCCTGATTAGCTCTGTGTGGATCACAGCTCACTCCTTGCTCCCTGGAATGTCTCATTTTTCAGTGCTCAAGGAAAGCCTGCTACCAGCAGGGGCAGCTTTTACACTCCTGTAAGGTAGATACGCTTTTGGGTTGTTCTCCTGCCACTTTGAGCAGTTTATATTCGCCGTGCTACAGCCTGAGGATGCCTGGAATCTGACCTAAGGCAGAAACCCTGTTTATCCATGATTTAACCAACAAAACACCACCAAGTCTTCCAGGCAAGCTTTGGGATTTCATGTAAAACACTGCAGCAGCACTGAAGTACTGTTCATCACGGGATGGAAAGGACGGAGACACAGTCAGTTATCAGTATAAGCACTACAAGGCCTCCAACCCAACCACGTTTACGTCTGCAAGCAAAGCTTCTTACATCTACCTATCACAAAATACACATACTTATAGGAGTGTGGAGCAAGTAGAACGAATTCAGCTAGCATCACTATCACAGCTACAGCCTTAAGGCAGTAAATTCCCCCAAAATACAGACAAATAAAAGGAAATGAGGTAAATGTTCAGTCCATTTTACAGCAACAAACGCAAAGTGAAACTTTACATTTTCTTTTCGAAAGGCAGGAATAAACTCATTGTGCTGTTTTTACACAAACACACACACACACACACACACACACACACACATACATATACAGAGCTCCAAACTGCAGCTATTTTAGACTGCGTGTATTTCAGGAAAATACAGAGATACAAAAAGTTTTGGTTCCTGATATTTTTTAAAAGTCACCAAAGTAGTATTACTGCAGCCTAAAGAATTCCAGAGGGGATGTAAATTTAAACTGAACAAAAATAATTCCAGTCACTACTAATAAAGGTCTAATGAGAGCCTGGCAAGTCTACCTGCACGCCTGATTGGCAGTTATGACCTAATCTCACAGAAACTCTCTACTAAATGGCAGGAAGATTAAAATGCGAGGTGATTTACCTCAGTTGTGCACAAGAGCTGTTATTGCTTTTCCTTATTCATCAACATCAGTCCCTTCTAATACTCCACAATGCTAGTCAAGTTTTTAAAAATGGAGTGTGGTTGGGGAAATGTGTACAATGCTGCCATCTACAGTGTGATAAAGAAAAACACAGTGAAACTGACCACTGTGGTCTTATACAGTAGTAACAATTAGACTTTGAGTTGTTAGATTATACATGTATAATCTATAATCTAATAGATTATTATAGTGTTCAGTAGTAAATTCACACCTTAATAATGATGCACCGTCTATCTGGAGGGTCTGCTTTATATGTGCCTCAAAGTATATGGATCAAAATTATGCAGCAGCATCTTGTGAACTGTGTGCCTAACTTCTGAGAAGCAACAGGAGTCTCCTGGGACCACAGAGCCACTTCTCGGGGCCCCATCAGAGCAAGTTGAGGAAGCAGGGGCCACGGGAGAGTGCTAACCCCCTCCCCCCGAACCAGAAACAGCCCATGAGAGCACAATTTCGGTACAATTTCAGTGGTAAATTCAGCAACGGGGCTAAGAATAAGCATAGGAAGCACACATTTGAAGGGGGTGTTAAAAAATATCAGAAACACTCCTTTTTGTGGGACCTCGCAGCAGAGCTGACCCCCGAGTCCCGCCCCCAACCCCCCCCAGCGCCTCAGTACTCCGGGGCCTGCTGGTGCATGGCCCCCTGCGCGGCCCCCATGGCTGCCTGCTGCGCCGCCTGCTGCACATGGGGGTTCTTCCAGGCCCCGGTAGCCCACTCCTGCTGCGCTTTGCTCATGCTGCCGCCTGTGCCCCGGTAGTAGTTGTGCACCTGTGTTGGGGGGGGGGGGGGGGGGGG
>JAODLC010000021.1:13485505-13495790 GCA_026781145.1 Hippopotamyrus pictus
CTCACTTCCTCGGGATTGGCCACATGTCTCTGCACCTTCACCTGCTCACTTCCTCGGGATTGGCCACATGTCTCTGCACCTTCACCTGCTCACTTCCTCGGGATTGGCCACATGTCTCTGCTCCTTCACCTGCTCACTTCCTCGGGATTGGCCACATGTCTCTGCTCCTTCACCTGCTCACTTCCTACATTCTTTGCTATTATTTCACTCTAGCTGCCCTGTACTCTTAGCCAACAGGAAGCTAAAGCGGATAAGCAGGTCGGCGGGGCAGAACGTGCTGGCATGAGGTGGTGTGAGCGCAGTGCGGCGCAGCCCCTACCCTGGTCAGGGCGATGAAGGAGAGAACGGCCACCGCCGTGAACATGATGGTGGGGATCAGCATGACCACGGCCGAGCCGATGTTGGTGCTGAAGAAGGTGATGGTGGCGAGCCAGCCGCTGTGGCAGAGGAAGGGGGGCCAGTGAGTCAGGCAGCGAGGGCCAGATACACGAGGAAGCCAGTTCAGGAGCCATCTTGTTCGTTCTGGGGTGAAATACTACAGCTACAGGTAAAGTGCCAAGCGTGTTCTTTGGCAGAGCCTGGGACACCTCAGGCTGACATTACAAACGCTCTGCATGACAAGGGCTCGCCGACCAGTAAGCAATAGGAAGAGAAGGAAACCTCACCACACCCCCCAGCCTGGGATGCCCACGGTCTGGATGATGCTAATGACCACCTGGGCCATGAAGACGAAGAAGAACGCCATGAAGTTGAAGGAGCTGTCCGTCCTGTCAGGAGACAAGGGGCAAGGAAGAGGAGCTGAGAGCAGAACCAGATAGGAAACTACAGCAGACTGTTAGGGCCTCATCTAACCTGCAGGGCCATGGCAGGACACGCATTCGTCATGTACCATTCGGCTCTGCAGACTATGAAACCAATGAATACATTCACTGATACAGGTGGAACCTAAATTCACAAGTAGATGTTCATAAATGCTTATTGTGAGTGTGACTGGCTCACAACTAATGCAGGTAACAGTCAGTCATAATTGACCGCTTGGGAGTATTTTGGTTTTCCAGTGACACCAACACTGGAGATAGTCTTACTGATGAGACCAAGACTGTTGGCTCCATTATACTGAACTCTGACATGTTTCTGGAAGCATGTGCAAGCTTACTAACTTGTTTTAGATGGTCTTCAAGTGTGTGTATATTCATGACCTGTGCAAGGCAGAAGCAGCCTCTGCAAGTTAGTCTGTCTGTGGCATCTAAAGGGCTTTTGCCAGGAAATGGAGGCTGGGCTAAAAAAAATTAACTACGCTACAGAAATGCAACCATACTCGGTAGTAGAGAACACAGGATTTAGTTCACTATGATTTATGATGCAGTCTTATTTTTGAATTTTTATTTACATTACATATTTATTTTTACAATGTGCAAATAGCCATCGCTAAGGTTTTGTTATTCATACACAGAGACATTGCCTTTGGTTTAAGGCTGTTCCTAATTTTGAGTTTGCAGTTCTAATAAATTCTGTTTTCCCTGCTGCACTGAAACTGAGCCAAACCGTGAACCCAAAACCGTGGTTTCTGTCGAACCGGGAATATTGTGTCCCGTTACACCACTACAAACCACTCTGCTGTTCAATCACCACGGCGGCAGCCCACTCACTTGAAGGCCTTGTAGATAGGCCGAAACCAACAGACGTAAGAGCAGGGCGTGAACAGGATGAGCCAGAGGATGGCCATGCCAAAGTTAGTAGCCCCGCCTCCGCCGCACATCCACGCCAGGCAGCCAATCAGATTCACTGCCAACGTGGCGCTGTTCACTGGAAAACCAGAGGAGAGACAGGCTTCTTCACGGCGGACCACGCACACAGGGCGGAAAAACGACAGAAGGCATCTTCCTAACGGGGGCGCGGTTAGCCAGCAGGGACTGAAGAGCTTGGTGCCGAAGTGCGAATTGTCTGGCACTGCTCCCAACGTACTCTGCCAGTGACACCTTCCCTTCTC
Source organism: Hippopotamyrus pictus (assembly GCA_026781145.1). Taxonomy (NCBI): domain Eukaryota; kingdom Metazoa; phylum Chordata; class Actinopteri; order Osteoglossiformes; family Mormyridae; genus Hippopotamyrus; species Hippopotamyrus pictus. The sequence goes on from JAODLC010000021.1 coordinate 13,487,496, forward strand.
ATTCACTCTGTCCTTTTGGAGGCTGGACCGGCCGCCCAGCTACCAGTCCGACGGGCCCGACTGCAGTTTGTTTCGATACGTCACTTAAATGGTCGTAGGGAACTGAGAAAGTTCCTGTAACAGGCCGGAGAGCTCTGCAGTGATGCGGCAGTGAAAATCTGATCGCTTTCTGTAGACAACAGGACTGAGAATGAACAGAAGATCCGGCGTTCGGGTCTCCCGCAGAAACCCAATATCTATGCTCAGCTAATGCTATGTGTGCATGACTGGGGCGTGTTTCAGGCTGCAGGCTGACAGACAGGGCCGCGTGGCAGCGTGCCGATGGACGCCGCTGGCTCAGCGAAGGGGGGAGAATCAAAAATACTGACGGAAAGCCAGGGAAACTAGTTAGTAAAATGAGCTCGACACGGCATTCGCAATGTTAATGTTTGCTCAGCCTGGAAGGAAAGAGAGAGCAAAAAGAAAAACAAAAAACACGCAGGCAGTTTACGGCAGAGCAGACAGAGGAAGGGGGACTGCCAGGGTAGCAGGCAGAGGTGCTATGCACACGCCACGTCTGAGAGCGGGGAGGAGAGAACGGCCTCACAAAAGCGGGGGGCAGAAATACCGGGTACCTTCTTAACGCTTATCTTAGAGGAGATCTGCAAGAAACAAAGGGAGCTCATTACCACAGATGATGCCCAGGACACATTCAAGCTGAACATCTCATGTGACCCAAACAGAGGACGTGTCCCTTTAAGAACATGACACCATATTTACAGCCTAAACATTGCCCCAAGGTGTGGAGTCCTTCAGGTATGACGGCACTTCAGACGGGCCTCCCGGAGCCGTGTGGAAGACGTGTGTTCGCACGCGACTCACGGACAATACTCACGGATCCAGAGGTAGTACAGCCTCTTGCACATGGTTCGATGCTGGTCTGGGATTTCGTTGAAGTCCTGATAGAAGCATGGCTTCAGGGGAATGAAGCGAGGCAAGGGGGGAAAGTTGTTTTCTGCAGCAGACAGGGCCGACATGTCACAGCGTCATCGAGCGGGAAACCCGGGGCACCCTCCACACAAAACTCAATCCAAACCTTCAACTTCATTTACAAGCAAGGGCTTCTGAGATTTCTGACATAGGTTATTCAAATACACCTGCAGTAAGTGAGATAGGGAAGGGTGTTGCCATTAACTTGTTTAAAGGATAACTAGTCTCTTGGACTTTATCACTGGGGACAGCCCAGTATAATTCTTATGTGTTGTTTAAACAACAAAGATTCAGAAAACTAGTTAGTAACACACTAAAATTCCTCGAGAATTTACCAAACCCAGAACTATTTTGCACCTCCGAAGACAAATAAGCAGAACTTCATACCGGCCATGGAGGAATCTGTACTTATTCCACTGATTGCTGTAATCCAATATTCTCGTACTTTCTCCCGAGCCTGAAGTATAAAACATCACGTTATGTTACCGTAGATCCATGTCACCGTCTCACCTCAAGGCATAGATTTATGGCATAAGAAACCACTATAACCAATTGCATAAATATAACAAGGGTGAAAATTGCCCTAAATCACACACGTTCACATCCATTTTCAGACAGCCTGATTTCAATTCAGGTCGTTGCAGTAAAGCAGTATTAGCTAATCATAACGCAAATTATTTTTAGCTCCGCAATAATCACTCGGGAAACTGTGCATGAGCGGGGCACACATATCACCCTGTCATCTATATGACAGACAAATACCCTTCAATACCAAAGACGGACGGACCGGGATCCAGCGGGATGTGACGAAGCTCACGCCCAGACTGACATGGCAAAGCGGCCTCGGCGATGGACATGACTGTGCAGTACCGTGTGATAGCAAATTACACTCACAGCCGCCTAGACTTCCATGCAAAAAAGCCGTCATCTGCACATCACGATCGCGGCCTTGAACTGCACGGCCAGGTAACCGTCGGCTATAGAAAACAAATCTCTTACCTCCTCTCTCCAAGGATGCAACCTACAAAGCAAGGTCTCCGAACTGTATGCTACGGACAATCCCCATTTAACGCAGGTTTTTAAAGAGCGATATCGGCCGCACTGATCGGTGGGAATATACAATTTATTTGTTTTTGGAGGATAACTGTAAGGCGTTTTCAGGCTGCGTCCCTCCTATCAGATTCCGGTACCCTGTTAACGCTTCGGTGCCGGCGCCGGTCCTCGCGATATCTCCTCGTCCTCCTCCTCCTCCTGGTACTCCTCCTCCTCCTCCTGCCCCCATCCGCCGCTCTCCTCGGTACTGAAGTCAGTGACATAATGACGCCGACGACAGCTCTCATACTGCCGCTCATTTGATCGTTGTGTAGGCTTTTTTTTTATTAAGCTGGGCCGAGATTTAGTAAAGCCAGAAGTCTTTTAAAGGGGATATGACCAGTTTGTGATATTCTATGTGGATCCGTTCAAATGTGCAATCATGGATGCATGGACAAATACATAAATAATAGCAGCAATAATGTTGATGAATAAGAATAATATACACTGGGTAACGTCTGTACAAGATATCAACAAACTACTCCAGTTTTTAAAATATCAGATATCAACTTAAAATTTACACCATGCTGCTTCAGATTTTGAGGTTTGCAAGATTTAAATCCGAAATATGGCCGGATTGTAATGGTCCTCCTAGTCGCTAGAGGCGCTGTGCTTCGCTGGCGCCCTCCGGGGCGCTTCCCAGGCGTCCCTCTTTCTCGTCTTTATCATTGTTACTGCTATAGTGCTACTGACGGGAAAGTTAAGAATCAGGAAGCGCAACTGAGACTAAAACTTTGCCGCTTAACCTGTCGAAAAGCTGGTGACAAGTGTAGATAACACGGTGTTGTCTTTAAGGTCCCCTACCGCAGAAAAAAACGAAAGGCAGCGTTGTTTTTAAACTCCTAACTCTGCGTTGTGGAGGTTTCGCTAAGCTGCGGGCTGTCCACCCGGGCTGCGGTCCGCCTGCCTGCTGTCTGTAAACACGATCGAGGTGATTTACAGCCGTCTGTTATAAGTAATGATTTCTGCAGGGTCCCCTTTCCGTTTTCTGTGCGTGACCGTTTCAGACAGAGCTGCAGCCTGTTGAAATACGCATGATATGCTTAAAAATGTTATTGAAATAAATCTGTCTGTTTCTGAATCCCCGTCTACTCTAAAGGATTCTGAGTGTCTTCCTTTTCTGTATAATCAGGTTGTTAGAAGCTCCTTAGGTATACTGTAACTTGTTCCCAAATATCTTAACTATACGCCATGAAGATCAACAGCTGAACACATTTCATGACAAAAATCACTAATTATAGTCAATGTGTATGTATTTAAAGATCTTTAAAGATTTTTTATAAAGAAATTCATGTGACTTATATTTTATGTATGCTAATCCTGGTGGGTGGGTGTTTACATACAATACATATATTTTCATATTTCAAGGGTTTCAGAGTGAAATGTAGAAGTTCTGACCGGTGTGTCTGTGTTAGTCCCGGTATGTCGTTGCCAGCCGTGGGTGTGGAGTGGAGAGGTGAAGAGGCGCGAGCTGGGCAGCTGCTGAACGACGGATGGCCCCCTGGTGCACCTGAGAGCCAGGAGAGGTTCTTCGTGGAGCATCACACCTGGAGCGATCTGAGGAATATCCTGACAGACAGCCAGCGTGGCCAGTTCAACATGGTGTCCAAGCCGCCTCATGAGTTCCAGTTTGTACTGAAGAACGACCCGGAAGGGCTTCACTCCCATCGCGTGTATTTCCTGGGTGAGGAACAGGTTAAACGCATCCGTTACCAGCTAGCACCCTAAAGGCACTTCCTCTCAGATAGCGCCTTTTCCAGTATAACACAAGTCTGAGAACGGCATGTTTATTTCATGATGACCTATGCGTTGATTGGCTAATGGCAGCATTACAGACAGACTTACCAGAACTCAATGTCAGGCAGTTAGAGTCAAGAGCAAGATGGAAAAAAACTGGAGTTTGAGTAAGATGAGCCTTTGCTTTGCTTGTATTTTGACCTGCTGAGTAGGTGGCCTATTTCTCTTCACTGTAAGGATAGGCCTCAGGTACCATAGTGGTTAAAGGCACTGATTTGTGTCCAGAAAGCAGACGTTTAGGATGCCACTGGCTGCTGCAAAATATTATAAATTGTTATCTTTAACATCCAGAAGATGTCAGTAGAATTCCAGCGTGGTTCGTAAGTCTTGGTAATGCCGGCCATCTTCTTGTGTGTCTGTGCAGCCATGACCAGCGAGGGCAGGGAGAACACACTGTTCTATGCTGAAATTCCCAAGAGGATCAACAAGCAGGCGCTGCTCTACCTCACATGGAAACCCCTGCTGCTGCACTTCCACGTGAGCACGGCTTCCCCACGGCGCACGGTCACATGACCCATACCGCCTGCCAGGCAGCAGCGTGTTGTCAGATCCTAGCCCAGGCCGCTTTCCACCTGGGCAGTGACCAGATGAAGGACCCTCATAGTGCTGTGCGCCTTCTTTCCCTTTGTTCCTTCACCTCTTCTCGCTCTTCCCCTCTTCCTCCCTCCCTCGCTCTCAGAGCCAAGACTTCGGGGAGTACTATCGAGAGGACGAGCTTCTGCGAGAGAGGAAGCGCATAGGGGCGCAGGGCATCATGTCATACGACTTTCACCGGCCCAGCGGCACCTTCCTGTTCCAGGCCGGCGGCTCCCTCTACACCCTGAAGGACGGCGGCCCCAAAGGCTTCACGGTGAGGCTTCCGGAACTGCCACTCGCTCCTCAGCCCTTTCGAATCCCACCATGATTGGAGAATGTTTATGGTAACTGATGGGTTGAGCTGGTGAATGAGGTGCTTGGATGGACGTGAGCTTGTGTACTGGATCATAATGGTTATTCAAACCTTCAGATCCTCTCCCCTCTTTAGAACCAGCCCCTCCAGCCTGAGACAGTGCCCACCTCTTGCCACAACATCCGAATGGATCCCAAACTTTGTCCCGTGGACCCCGCCTGGTTCTGTTTTGTCCACAGCTGTGACCTCTGGATCGGGAACCTGGACAGCGGGGCGGAGTCTCGCCTCACTTTCGCCCACAAAGGTGATGCTTCCCAGCAGGCCCCTGATAGAGCAGGGTAAACCGTCAGCTCTTAGCACCTGAAAGCGCCTCCCAAAGGAAGGCTGAGGAAGGTCACCCTTTCCTAGCCATGTACTGACATCCCTGCTGTCGCTCAGGTGAATCCAACCTGAAGGACGACCCTAAGTCAGCGGGGACGGCCACCTTCCTGCTGCAGGAGGAGTTCGACCGCTACACCGGATACTGGTGGTGTCCTGTTGCAGAGTGCGGTCAGTAGGTGCCCCCCCTCCATCTCGCCCCTGCTGCCCTCTCTCACCTCTTGTGTCTTGATGTGTGTGAACATGAATTTTGTTTCTCTTTCTCGTCCTTCGGCATATCACACCTTTGTTTTTGCTAAAGGGCCATCGTGTTAGCTTAGTCGTAATTCTCACAGCGGCAGAGTTACTGTGACCCCAAAAAAGCCGTAAAACCTGTAATATAGTCGTCTGTATGTCATGTGATTTTTTTTGTTCACTGATTTAAATATTGATTTTGATAGATTAATCTTGAGCAATTAATAATCCTACACTGGTAATAAAATAAAAGGCAAGCCAAATGCCAAAAGAACTGATCACTTTAATCAGTACTACAATTGGAAATGGGTGACATTGTTATCTGGAAAAGATATGAAAAATGACACCAGTACTCTTTTCTCATATTATATCTGTCGGACTAACAACACAAGCAGAATGGCCAGCCGGTCCGGCTGAATAGAGTGCATTTTACCGTTCAAAACATACTCCACCAGTCAAAAGCTTTTGCACCCCACAGGTATTCTTGTTAAGCATTAGAAAGTTGAGTGAACGACTATTAATGAAAATATACAAGTTTATAACGTGGAAGGACTGCCAGTGCATGTCTGACATCTGATTAACTGGTTGTGTGGTGATGTCATAGTCAAATTCTAGGCTGTCCTGTAACTTTACATGCACTGGTTAATGGTTTCATCCCATGAAACAGAGCAGTATTTAATGTCCTTGTAGAAAGAATGCCTCAGATTTTGTAACTGCTAGAGAAGGTTTGATGAATCAAAGATATGACATTTTCCTGATAGTAAAGGTACTCAAACGGTGAAAGTAGCGTAAATTTATTTGTTGGCAAAGAACAGTGAGTGTATTTTTAGTAAATGCTAAGTAACATGCAGATGTAGAAAATCTAAGTGTGTGCAAAATCTTTTGACTGGTAGTGTATATTTTTTAATTAAATGTCTTACCTGGGTTGATTTGTATTAAAAACAGCATTGCTGTATAGTTGTTTAAAACGGAAACAACAAACATGAAAATGCCAATAAACTATGACTATTGATCCATCATTTTATAGAATACATACTGCCTTGGAAGACCTCAGAACAGAGCCGCCACTCTATTAGGAACATTACAGCCTGACGCCATTAGATTTCCTGCTGTTATTAACACTAACAGCACATTAGCGCAAACGTGAGGGCTGCATACGCCGCGGTACGTCCTGCTCAGAGGTCAAAGGAGGTTGACGTTCATTGGCGTGAGAAACGGCGGTTCTAATGTTCAGGAGAAACGTTTTAGTGTTCAGGAATTGGACCTGTGACCCTTGATATGGTTGTTTAAGTTGAATTGCTGCGGAACGTAACTTGCAAAGATGTGCGTGAGATGCGTACGTTCGCACCCAAGAGGCCCCACTGCCGTCTCCATGCATCCCCCGTTATAATGCACGCCCCTCACCACTCACAGACTCGGACGGCGCCCGGGTGCTGAGGATCCTCTATGAGGAGAACGACGAGTCCGACGTGGAGCTGATCAACGTGACGTCGCCCCTGCTGGAGACGCGGCTCACAGAGGCCTTCAGATACCCCAGGGCCGGTGAGCGATCAGTGGGACGTGGTGCGGTGCAGCGGGGTGGGGATTCAGCCAGAGAACCAAGGAATGTTCTGAGTCGTCCTCGTTCCTAGGGACCGGGAACCCCAAATCCACGCTCAAGTTGCTGGAGGTGACGGTCAGCCCTGAGGGAGAGGTACGTAAAGGCCTGGCATTTCTCCACATCCCTGGGGATTTGGGTTCCCGGTGAAGCTGTCATTTCCTGATCGTCCTCTAGGGTGCGCCGCTAACGCTGTGGTTTGTGTCCAGGTTGTGAGGGTTCTGGATAAGCGGCTGGTCCTGCCCATGGTGGAGCTCTTTCCCGGCGCAGAGTACATCACGCGGGCGGGGTGGACGGCAGACGGGCGCTTGTAAGTAGCCGTGGGCCCAGGGAGCCAAAGCGACGTCCACCAGCCCTGATTACCTCCCCTTACCATCTGCCCTGCACCCCCCAGTGCCTGGGCTCTGCTGCTCAACCGGCCCCAGACCCGGCAGCAGCTGGTTCTTCTCCCCCCGGCCCTCTTCATCCCGGACTGGACTCCCTCCGGCACCCGCCCAGAACCAGACAGCGCCACACCCTTCATCGTCTACCAGGAGACCACTGACATCTGGATCAATGTGAGGGGCTTCTGTGGGCAGCAGCGGGGGAGGGTCCCTAGCAGGAGATCCTAGCTAGTATTAACGGTGACCAGCAGGTGGCGAAGTAGTTAAGGCTGTTGGTTCATCTCTCGGATGAGTAGAGTTCTGCACCATAGCAAAATGTGTGGTGATGATACTGTACGGCCACACTGATTAATCTCTGTCCATCCCCCCCCCCCAGACCCACGATATCCTCCACTTCCTGCCGCAGAGGGAGGACGGGGAGATCAGCGTCATCGTGGCGTCCGAGGTCCACACAGGTTTCCGTCACCTCTACCGGGTGACATCCCGGCTGCAGGCCTCCTGGGGACCCACCAGCACGGACGGGGGGGGAGCCGCAGGTAAGGTCACCTCCCTGGATGCGCGGCCACACCTTAGACCAGTGATTTTCAGCCCTGTCCTTGTGGACCCTCATACTCCCTCCCAGCTCCGTAAAACGGCGTCGCCAAGCACCAGCTTCAGAAATACAGACCGGGACATGAGTCACGTGTGCCGCTCCCTCCTCAGGTGACTTCCTGTGTCCCGTGAAAGAGCAGGTGGCGCTAACCTGGGGAGACTGGGAGGTGTTGGGGAGACATGGCTCTAACGTAAGTGTGGCTCCCTCTAGTGGATGTATAGTGTCTTCGTCTGAATCTGCACTGTAGGAGTGGAAGTGCAGGATAATTGTCAGTATGATGGGTTTATGTCAGGGTTTCTCAACCCAGTCCTCGGGGACCACCAGACGGTCCACGTTTTTGCTCTCTCCCAATTGCCAGGGAATT
>JAODLC010000021.1:13520199-13539552 GCA_026781145.1 Hippopotamyrus pictus
CCCCCCCCCCCCCCCCCCAATCAGGAGTCATTCTCCTTGCCTCTCTCTCCACATGCAGGACCCTCCACTCCCCCTGCGGACCTTCAGCTCAGCGCCTTGGACTCCTCCACAGTGCTGGTCAACTGGCGCCCCCCCGTGGAGCCCAATGGCATCATCGTGGAGTACAGGATCCTATACAGCAGCAGCAGCACCCAGCCTGAGCACCTGTGGAGCTCCCTGTCCCTTGACGGTGTGTCTCTGTCTGTGTGTGTCTCTGTCTGTGTGTGTCTCTGTCTGTGTGTGTCTCTGTCTGTGTGTGTCTGTGTGTCTCTCTGTCTGTGTGTCTCTCTGTCTGTGTGTCTCTCTGTCTGTGTGTCTCTCTGTCTGTGTGTCTCTGTCTGTCTGTCTGTGTGTGTCTGTCTGTCTGTCTGTGTGTGTCTGTCTGTCTGTCTGTGTGTGTGTGTGTGTCTGTGTGTGTGTGTGTCTGTGTGTGTGTGTCTCTGTGTGTCTGTGTGTGTGTGTCTCTGTGTGTGTGTGTCTGTGTGTCTCTGTGTGTGTGTGTGTCTCTGTGTGTGTGTGTCTCTGTGTGTGTGTGTGTGTGTGTGTCTCTGTGTGTGTGTGTGTGTGTGTGTGTGTGTCTCTGTGTGTGTGTGTGTGTGTGTGTGTGTCTCTGTGTGTGTGTGTGTCTCACACATCGCTTCTGTTCTCACTGCACACTGCACACTGCTGACTGCCACGGCCTCTGCTCAGGCAGCACCATCAGCACGGAGGTTCAGAGGCTCCTCGCCGACACCCGCTACTACTTCAAGATGGCGGCATTGACTGAGGTGGGGGCGGGGCCCTACTCCCCCATAAAGGATGTGCACACGCCCACTGCGGGACACGGTGAGCTTCTTCGCGGTCTTGACGGTCCCACTGGAAGGCAGGCTCCCGGCTTGCTGGTGCTGAGGGGCGGAGCTTTTCCCAGTGATTGACAGCTGAGTCCTGAGGGCGTCACCCCTGCCCCCATCCCGTTCTCTTCCAAAAGCATGTGAGCCCTTTTTCCTTTCTTCCTGTGTCTGAGGTTTAGAGCTGGACGTTCCCACGGTAACGGGCATCCTGCTGGGCGTGTCTCTGGGCCTGCTATGCATCATCCTGTGTGTGTGCTTCAGCCTCCGCGGGCACCACAGCCGGTGAGCCCCACCCTGATAGAACACGCTAGAAATAAGGGCTGCGTGACATCACTCCGTCATATAGCTGCGACTACATAGCGCATGTGCAGTCATTACCAGGGCTTTAGTAAACATCTGTAAAGAGGGTGCATTGTGGGTAAACAGAGTAAAAAGACGGTGGTGTAGTGGTGCTTTTTGCAGTTTAAAGTCGCTTAAAGACGTTTTTTAAACATAAGGATGCATAGGATTTATACAGATTACTGAGTTTTGGGTGTCACAGTATGTCACAATATATTATTATTTTAGTCATACTACCATTCTGCTTACCAAACTGTGGGCAGGGGTAAAACATCTGTATAGGAGGGATGGGTTCGAGTCATTCCTTGGCGAGTCCAAGTCAAGTCTCGAGTCAAAACATTGCGGTTCGAGTCAAGTCTCTATGATTTGCGCTCAAGTCCAAGTTGAACCCAAGACTCCATCAGTTTTGCAGAGTCAAGTCACAAGGCCTGGACTTGAGTCCGAGTCGAGTCGCGAGTCAGTGACTCGAGTCCTCACCTCTGCCGGATAGTACTGGAAAGCCGGAGTCCAGACAAATGTTTATGTCAGCTGAAGCCCTGGCGATTATTGCGCATGCCGCATGTAATTGCGATGTGATATCATGCAGCCCTGCTAGAAATATCCTGAGCTGCTAGTAGGGGTGTTTTCCCTTAAGGTGCTTCTTTCAGAGTCCTAGAGCGGCAGACCAGGCAGGACTCCGGCACAGTAACGTCCTGCAGATCTGCAGCAGTCACGTTCATTGATAAGCGCACACTGCCGGCCCCTGAAGCCCCTGCTCGGCGGATGCCCCACGCCTAACCCTCACCCCACCTCCTGCAGGAAGATGCTGGGGGGGGTGGACTCCTCCCCTCTGGCTCTGCGGTACCCCCAAAGCCAGCCGACCCCTCACGAGCTGGAGACACTCATGTCTGCGGGAGCCAAGGACCCAGCCATGACTGCCGAGCGGCAAAGCCTTATGGGTCGTGATGTACACAGGGAAGGCCTGGTGCAGGACTCTCTGTCCTCCGAGGTGAGGTCACAAACCGCCCCCCCCCCGACAGTGCCTGAGTGTATTGTTGTTTGCGCTTGTGCCCGCTGGCACGGACGCTCTCCACATGTGACTGACAGACGGCGAGCTGGAGAGCAGGCGGGATGCTATTAGAGATAACGAACGCCGCAGTTATCACTAGAAACGGCCAACGAAGGCTCATCCTTGTTACCTCCTCCTGAAAAAAGGTCTTCGAAGGAGGCGTCTCTTGAGGGCAGCCTGAATTACTCGCCAGTTTTACGACCTAACCGCACGTGACCACAGAGTGAACCTCGGTGTGACTCGGATGGATCTTTAAGCCAAGATGTTGTTATGCTCTGCGTGTCTTCCAGGGTATGATAGCTTGTAAACTACATCTTGTGTCATAAATTTGGAGGAAGCGATCAGAGGATATTGGGTGTGTTGTGTGAGCTCTGTGGGGGTGTCTGGAGCACTAGGGTGGGTGTAGCTCATCTTTGTGGAGCCGACGTTCCCTCTGCCTTCCTTACAGCGGGAGGAGAAGGAGGGGGTGAATCTTCCCACCAGCAGCGCGCAGGTGGATGCAGAGGTGATCGTTCACAGGATGCCGGAGTCCCGGCGGAGGCTGGAGGCTGACGTCGAAACCGAAGCTTCCTTGGACTGCAGACTGAGTCCCGGTGGAAGCGAAACCCCGCCCCCACCGGCCAGCCCCGTCGATCCGAAGCTGCGCCCAGATCCCCTGGCTGTGCAGCCTCCCGACCCCTCCCTGGCAGAGGTGACGGGGAGTCACGGCGACCATCACCAGGGCGGGGGATGCCAGAAACTGCACTCTCCCAGCTTTTACAGGGCGAGACTCGGCGACGGCTTCCATTCATTGATGCCCCTACAGAACGGAAGCTCTCTGCCACAGGAGCATGGACGTGTCCCTCCCAGGGGGGGCTTATCCGCACAAGCCTCCCCACCCTCCTCCCCCACACCAAGCTCCGGCCTGGTCCCTGCTTTTGCGGCCTCACACAGCTACCCTTAGCCAGAGCCGGACCAAGTACTTTGGGGACCCCCCCCAACTGGCAGACCCAGAGCCCCCGTCAGTCTGAAGCAGGGAGCCACTTCCTTCTGGCAGTCACACAGATGGCCTTTTGATCCAGCTGTTGTCCTTAGTAGATAATTATTCAAATTTCACCATGAAAACTGGGGCCTGTATCACCAAGCAGGATTTCCTGCTTAGCCGGATAACATGTCAGATTTAAGGTAGTCTGGGTTGATGATGGCAATTATTACACTTTATTGATCCCCGTGGGGAAATTCTCTCTACACCTCCCCCAACTTGCTCTCTGTAGGTGAGAGAAAGCTGGCTGTGAAGAGCAGCCACACATAGCAGCACCCAGGGAGCTGGGGGCTAAGGGCTTCGCTCAAATGACCCGCAGATGTGCCGAGGCCGGCCTCAAACCAGCAACCTTCTGACCACTGGCACAGAGGCCTAGCCCAGTGAGCCACATGCTGCCCCCTAGTGTAATGTAAATGTAAGTGAATGAGGATAAAGTCCTTTTAAATTGGGGTGCCTTATATCTGGCAAGTTATCCGCCTAAGCAAGAAATCCTACTTGGTGATACAAGCGCAGGTCTGACTCGGGTGTTTACATTTATAGACGGACCCTGAGGCAGCCCAGGTGGGATGACATGTGGGGCCTCCTTGCTGACTGTAACTGGTTCCTCTGTGTGAAGTGGGAACACTAAAGTGGGGCTCCTATGGGCTCGGTGTTGCAGCCCCTCGTCATCCGTTCAGCGAAGGCCTGTGTTTCCTGTGACTCCTTTACTTGTTGTCCTGCTGGCCCCCGCAGCAGAAACACCAAGACGAAGCTGGTCCCCGGCTAGGCGCACGTGTTACAACCGCCTAGCACTTCTGGCTCTGTGGTTCCACAGATCACATGGTGCAGCACTGAACGGTTAAGAACCAGTGGCAACAGGAGCTGGATACCCGGGCTGATTTCAGCCCGCCCTGGGTCCAGCCGTGGAGCTCCAACCTGTGGCCTGAGTTTGGAGTGACAAGCTGTCATTTAGGACCAGAGGGGTATCTGACTGAGGCTGCAGCCTGTGCGATTCTCGACCACCGCATCACGCGGTCCTGCGCTCTGGACGCAAATGGCCCAATGTATTTGGGGTGCAGCTGTGTTTTATAAAGAGCCACACTGTCCTTCAGTAATACGTGGAACTGAAGATTTCAACCAAAGGAAAATCAATCATCTTTTATTTTCCCTGATGAAGACTTTTTTTTCCAGTATGGCAGAGTGTGCTTTCAGTCTGAGTTCCAGTCGTCCCAGCAGCTCTCAGCCAACACAACTACCTCATTTCTGAAGAACACGCTGTCTCTTTTTTTCATATCTTTTGAGATCTGTCCCCTTCATGTGAGGAGAGAGAAGCTTATCATTATGAAAAGAGGGAAAATTTTAGTAAATATTTTATCTGACGAGGTGGTGTCAGACTGTGTATAAAACAAATGATGTTCTTTTCTAATTGGGCCCCTCTAACCACACAAGGCCCTGCAGTGATTAAAACAAATAAATGATACTTTTTCAGGCTTCCCTTTTTATTTGCTGATGTGCGGAGGAGAACAGACATTATGAGAAAAGTCAGAGACTGGTTGTTGGTGTAAAGCAGTGTTTCCCAATCCGGTCCTCGGGGACTCAAGGACGGTTCACGTTTTTGCTTCCTGCCAGACAGTCAGTTTTTGCTTCCAGTAGAGAAGACGGGGTTGGGAAACACTGGTATAAAGTAACACCGACGTACGTCTGAATAGTTAGTGATTACTTTATTTTTGGGACCTCAATGGTTACCTGTGTCCTGTACAAAACTACCTATAATGTATGCTCCTTCTGCTGTAGGCCAGAACCGAATTTCACACTGCATGAACACCTGACGTAAACTCGCAGGATTTGTAATCTGTCTTATCTAGGTTTTAGGTTCAGTTCTCAGAACACTATGCTTAGTCTTATGTTCTATTCATTCCTCTCTTGCTCACCTATGCACTTAAGTCTCTCGTGTACTATTTAACATTTCCGCTTTGTAGTTATACATTCCTTACCAGTGCTTCAGTTCTAACAGATATTTATATAGCCGGATACCCAGTAAAGACGTTTGGCTTACTCTCCTGGTCAAGGGCACCGTAGTTGTTTGGGCAGGCAGCCTTCAGGAAATCGACCGGAGTCAGCTGTCTTTAGTCCGTGTTCCCATTTGTGCCATTTTACCTCCCTGTCTATCACCTCTTTATGGTTCTGCGCGTTTGCTTGCTGATGTTGAATGTGAATCTGAAATGTGTTTGTAGCCTGAAATAACTGCACATGCTCTTTCCTCAAAATCCTAAATGTTTATGTATCACTGTTTTTCTTGCTTTGTACATCTTGTGACCCGTGTCATTCTCCCGTATAAATGACCCAGATCTGCCACATACCCTGACCGGAGCTGGTCCATACCAGCTTCTCACCGTTCCATTCTAGATCCCTACCTTTGTTTTGGGGAATTTCCGTTTTCTACCTGTGATGCACTCCTGTTCCATCGTGGGTGCATGAAGCCCGTAATGTCGGGACTATAGGGTAAGTGATGAATGTTCCCAGTGGCCTTTTTTTTCCTAGCTCTGACTTTGCAATAATATTAAATTAATGAACAGGGTGAAATGGTCGCTTTACAAAAAGTATTTTCCAAAGCGGCTAACAGATGCGGCTAACAGTGCTCTTCGTTGACTTTTTCCATCCTTTCAAAAAATAAAATCACGGTAGTAAATACTTATTCAACGTCTCCTATTTCGTAAGAGAACTAAGATGCGCCATGGGTACGAGAACTAAACAGTTTACGTTAACATCGAACACGTTCATATGCGGGTCAATATTATCAAAGAAGCCGATCTAGATTTCATGTTACATGTGTAGTAAATGTTCTCATTCTTTGGTCGTTTATATACCATTATAATTTATGAATTATATAATGGAGTTCATTTGGAGCGTTGGCGATTTATTGAATGACTTATTGCTGCTGTTCCCCACCCCCCCAAAAAAAAGGTGAAAATATCTTCGTTGTAACTGTTACCCACATTTTTAGATGTGGTATTTAATATCAAGTGGTTAAATATCAGCAAGCTTTTAACGGTCTCGAAAGTGGTTAGATCTTTTTGTTCTCTAGCTGAGCCTCGGGTGGGGGGGGGACGAGAGAGGGCGGGGGTGGGGGTGGGAGGAGAGAAAGGGGATGAGGCGCCGTTTGTGGAAAACGGAGCGTAGACGCGTGTTTGCAAAGAGCGCTGCGAAGGGAAGGACAGGTAGAGAGTGGCGCGCTTCAAAATCCTTACACATATATGTCAAAATGGCGCTAACATGCATTAACCCTGCAAGCCACAAATGTAGTTCGGAATATGAGGATCTACTTGATTGATTTCTTTATTTCCCCCCGTTTTGCTTTTGTTTTTCTTCAAGCCTAATATTGTTTTGCGAGTGATTAAATGGCTACCAGAAGGCACTGGCCAGTTGCACGCTTGCTTGGATTGCTCCTGGTCGCCTCAGTCGGTGAGTCGTTATTGATGTCCCTTGAAGTGCTTTTTTGCGAGATTGGGGCGACACATTCCTGGAGCAGTGTCGCCTCTTCGTCCTGCTCGCAGCGCCTCTCTGTCCGCCTCGGACCACGGCAATTATCGCATTCGCCCATTTTCGGAAATTAAATGCAATTTCGCTGTTACTCTATTGTGTGATACCGATGCAAAGTGACCATGCGTGTCGAGTTTAAATGTGCGCTTAAGCATGAATCACTTTGGGGGCGTGTTGATAGAAACATCCTAATATAAACGGGTATCTGCTTTGTTGGACAGTCTTTTATTATATCTCAGCCGGTTGTACGGTTTTATGTCGGCCGTGTGCGATTTAAAGAGCAGCCCAGACCGAATATGATTTTCTTGTTTGGCGGTGCACATGCACGCACACCTACGGCGAGGAGTAACGGTATGCGCGTCTCCCTTTCCACAACTCCTAACCAAGGCGCCAGTTTTCTGCTTGGGGAAAAAAACGTTTGTTGCTAAAATTTCTGCCCAAATTACAGGTGCATTTGTAAAATACATTATTATGCTTGAAATTGTATTTTGGTCGAAATAGTTTTTTGTTTACCGTGATTGTGCCACGTTTTTACGCATTAATAGCAAATTAATTTTTAACGCGCACATGTGAATCGGTGTGGAATAAAGCGAGAAAGCATCTGTTCTGGCCTGGGCCACCGGCATGACTTCAGGGATTATAATGTTTGACATGTAATGTAAGACATGTTTCAGGCATACGGAAATCCTCTAAGTGTTCAGATTTTCCCATTTAAAATGGGCATTTTGAAAATTAAATAGACCTACTATGAGTTTTGTTTTGTTACTAAAAACCTTATCAACGCGATAACAGAAATCAGTATATAACGAAATCACTGAACATAAAATGATCGGACAGGAAATTAATATATTGTATTTCAGCTTAATATGGATTTTAGCCCTATGATTCAATCAAGTGGATCGATCTAATCTGCAAATAGACATTTTAAACCTATCAACAGGCTGTAACTTAACCGCAGTATGGCTCCCTTCCTCAGGGCACATTATTAAAAGATACTACAAAACCTTAACGTCAACAGAAACTCAAATAACAGTTTAAATACCGTGTTCCCTTTTTTGTTACCGCTAGTTATTATTTAGGGCTTATTGCAGTCTGGGGTATTGATTCTTTTAGATAATACCCATTATTTAGTTTAAAGTATGTCGAAGTGGGAATGGGTCAGTGATTTATCACCTGTCAAAGGCAGAGTTTTGTTTGTCAGATTCTTCCCAGCGCGGCTCCAGTCTGTTGGTAAGCCGCTGTTAAACGCCAAGCCCCCTTTCTCCTTTAATAGCCTGCTGTCCTGTGCGCTTTGTTGTCCGCGATTGACATTTTTTATCCTTACGAGCCGAGCCCCGCTTCCGACGGGCACGCAGTTTGTAAGGCATTTCCGGGGTTTTGTGCGCGGAGTAAAACCCATTAAGAAAGCGCATGCAGACCCCATCGCTTAGGGCGCCGATTAATTCCCCAGAAAGCAGGACTGCCAAAAGTGACGTTATTACTGCTTATTTTGCAAAGAAAACGGTTAAGCGCTGCCCGTCTCTTGAAAGAAGGGGTTCATCGATGAGAGTGCTCATATGTCAGGGGTGGATTTAAGAGGTGCGATAGTAAATACGTGGCCAGCCCTGTTTCCACCCCATATCAAAATAATAGTAACGAAATGTGGATTATTTTATTTTCTAAACGGAACCGTAGAAAATATATGGTGCGGACCTACCAATTATCCCATTAGTAAGATTATGAGTTTGAATCCCCTCAAATTGCTTGCGCTCCCCGGTACCCTGTTAGCGACCCCCCCAATGGCCCCAGTAGCTGCGTCTCCCTGCCGGCGTCCCTGGCTGGCGTGCCAGTGCACCGGTACCTGTAACTACCTACCAAAGCATGGCGAACTGTGCTCTGCGAAAATACCAAGAGGAGGTACGAACCGAGTCCATACAACACAAGAAGCAGCAGCACTCTGCAACAACCCACGGTGCAGCAAATGGGCACGGAGGGAGGAAATGTCAGAGTAAAACTGGTACAGTGACAGTAACGGGCTCTTACACGGTGTGTTGTTCTTGGCGATCAAGCATAATGTCGTGATGGTGGTACGCGGAGAGCGTAATAATACTATATGAGGGGTAAAGACTTTATGAAGCACTGTTTTGGATGGCCTAACGATCGATCGTTTACCAAAGAGACTTAAAACCCGATTATAAACAGCCCTAATAGCGCCTCATCTCCGAGCTGAGTTCAGAGGGTCGCTAGTTTATCTTTTGTTCATGCTTTCACGTTTTGCTGCATGCGTGTGTGCTTGTGTGTGGACAGTAGGGGTATTTTCGATATTGTCGTCTAACCTGATATTTTTCAATTAAAATATGACACAGGCTTGTTATTTTTTAGATGGTGCCCAGCCATTGGGATCGTCGGTAATTGTACTGTCGGAAAAAATGGCATCCGGAACTGTTTATTTAAATCACACCCGTTAACTAAAAACATGTCTACATAAAAATGTTACTTCCGTTGATCTGTCATCAAGCTATTATAATTTTTATCATTATCATTTTTTGGCCCGTCTGACAAAGCTCACATTCTGAACTGCAAAGTAGACGGTGTTCCTCAAAGTGTACTTGTGTTCCTGATTTCCTGTTTTACATCATCTTCCATTGCCGAAGACCAGCTCCAATACTCAAGAATAGAAGTACAGAGGATGGTGAAAATATTTGTATGTCATTCTTGCCTCCCCAAATATCAAGGATACATCGGCTGCATCCTCAGCAAATGAGACCACTCCCATGATTCATTGCACCCCAAGTTCACTCTTGGGAGGCAAGTTAGCAAGACTGGTCTTGTCAATACCGCAAGTACAATCTTTGCCTTCATGGCATTGAGAAACAGCCAGGTATCATCAGCACAACACAAGCTTCCAGTTGAATGTGACTCAGGTACTCTCACTCTCAAGCAGGGGGTGCACTGTTTAACCCAGTCCCTCAACTGCACGCTATTGGGTCCGTGCTCAGATGTCACCTTTAAGCCTGTGCACCGGCAGCACTGAGGAGGGGGATTTGGCCCTCCCCCGCCCACACACACAGGTAGTCCAAAACTTCGGGGGCCTCTGGCTGTTGGGTAGGCCCCCACACCCTCTTATAGGCAAGCAGCCGTCCAGCGCTGTTGGGCTTGTGGGGTCACCGTGTCAGTCTCTGTATCATCATGTCCCTGAATTTCTGTGTGGTCATGCAGCACTTTGGCTCCTCCTCCATTCACGGTGGGGAGGGGGGTTCCCCATGGTCCCTTCTCCCCACTCTGCTCACAGGTCCCATCCAGAGGGAGGAGGCCATTAGGCTCAGCCTCACCTCCATCAGTACTGGGGGTCTTAGATGAACTTGCTGAGGGTCAGAGCCTCCCCTGAGCACTGAGGGTGCAGGTCAGAGCCTCCCCTGCGCACTGAGGGTGCAGGTCAGAGCCTCCCCTGCGCACTGAGGGTGCAGGTCAGAGCCTCCCCTGAGCACTGAGGGTGCAGGTCAGAGCCTCCACTGCGCACTGAGGGTGCAGGTCAGAGCCTCCCCTGAGCACTGAGGGTGTAGGTCAGAGCCTCCCCTGAGCACTGAGGGTGTAGGTCAGAGCCTCCCCTGCGCACTGAGGGTGTAGGTCAGAGCCTCCCCTGCGCACTGAGGGTGTATGTCAGAGCCTCTCCTGAGCACTCAACCTGGTGCCCATAAACCAGAAACCCACCTGTTATGTAGCCCCCCTCAATGCTTCAATCAGGCAGAGGGGAAGCTCCGCATTTACGCTGGGGCAGCTGATGTTCCAGATCTTTCCTTAGGTCTTGGCACCCTTTATAGGCCCCTGGATCCCCCCAGGTGTGATGTAATCTCTCTGTCCCCCAGAGATGAACTGACACACCAGTGAGTGAAACACAGGCTGGAAAGTGAGACACGCCTGATGCAGTATTAGCCACAGTATTGTGTACATATTTGCACTTAGGAGAGATTTTCTACCTGAAGTAGTGTTGTAGTAGATCTACCTCGGCAGGTAATGTTTCTCGTACCAAAAGCCCATGGGATTAGTCCAGTAATCTCGGATTTGTTCATACGTTCAGCTGCTGAGATGGTGAGCACTGGTTTGTGTGGGGCTGGTCTCCAGTGTGCTGGTGGGTGGGGTGATTTTCAGGGACCGTACAGAAATACACTGCAGTAAAGTCACTGTGACTCTGTGAACTCTGTGCATTGTTACGCTTTGGTTTGGCTTGGATTACTTTGTTAGAATACTATAAATAATGTTATTCACCTGTTGACAGGGATGAATGTTTTCCTTGCCCATTGATCCATCACTGGGCCTTTTGTCTGTGAGCCCAGGTACGACAGCCTGGACAGCTCTAATGGGGCGGGGGGCAAGGTGACCTTTGACCTTTGCTAAGGTTACATTAACACAGTTATGTTCTCCAATGGTGGAGGGAAAAAGTAATTGGGGTGGGGTGGGGGAGTTTGGGGGGGCTCGGAGGCGGGCATGCTTTGCTGAGCTGAACCTACAGCGTCTGTGATACCCCATCTCCACAGCAGCTCCATGTCATCACGCCCCCTTTTGCCTGCACCCCCTCTGCTGGAGTTCCTCCTTCTCACGCCATCGCCTGCCCCCCTGGCTGCCTCCCCCCCATGACCTAGGGCCTCTGCCGCTTGCAGAGCGGATCCAGTCAGCTCCGAACCCGATGTCCGCAGTCCTCTCCCGTTCCTCGTGTTTTGATTCTTGGCTTTGCTGCACTTGCCTCTTTGGCGCTTATGATGCATAATAAATGTACAACGTTACAAATGGCCAGTAAGGGGAGGCGGGCGGCTCATGAAAAATAGTACGACCCCACCTTACCCCCCCCCCCCCCGCTGCTTATATCACACGATATCAGCACGTAGTAGTCGGACGTGTCCAGTTTAAATGTGCGCCTAACCAGAGATCACACAGGGGGCTTGTCGAGCCAAACATCTGCATGTAAGTGGATCTCGGCTCTGTTGAGCAGCCCTCCTCTGTGATTTCACAGCCATTTCTGCGTGTTTCATGAAGACCGTGTGCGGACTCAAGGACAGCTTGGACCGTTGTGACGGTAAGCGTGTGCCCCCCGTTCTGCTCGCGTTCTTCTCTGATACCGTGAGCCTCACCCCCAATAGCTGTGTTTCTCTCCCACCCTGGGGAGCCCAGCTCTGCACAATGAGCAGCCAGTGTTTTGATTCATGACAGTGTTGTCCTTGCCTGTCACCTAATAAATATGTGCAGTTAATAAGCCGTAATAAGAGTTGGCAGACAGCTCGTGAAAAATAGCACGCTCAATTATTGTTGTTCCTTTCTTTGGCTTCTGAAGGGAAGAAACTGTGGCTGAAATTAAGATGAAATAAATTTCATTGTCTAGCTCTGTAGCAAATTTTTTGATTAATCGCATTTTCTGTGAGCCGAACGCGTTGTATAGTATCGCGGGCGGGCAGCTTGCGGTCACCTCTGAGCTTCTTATCCCAGAATTGTCAGAAATCACGGACAAAGACGTAAGGTAATGCTGCTGAGAGTGTCTCATTGAAAGCGGCCGTTTCTCTTCTGTTTTGAAATCAACCCCTTCTTTTCCTCTGTCCTCAAGGTAAGGCTGACATTGAGCTGGGAACAATCAGAGCTCTATACTCTCCTCGAGATGTGTGACGACTCGCTTGCTAATGGCACTCGAGCGCGAGATCACGGCCGCTCTCACAGCTGCGTGCCAGCGACGTTTCTGTCTCTAATGTCCATCCATGGCCTCCGCATTCTGCATTATCTGAGATCTGAAATGGATGGTCCTAAGGTCACGGCAGGACAGTCGCCTGACTGGTATTTCCAGGTTGCCTGGTTTTGATATTCCATCTTTTCATATTCATCCTGAGGGGGAGGATATACGAAATCTGTACAAAATCGCTCTGGAGAGCCAGAGCAGGGAGAGTAAAAGGCAAGAATCGAGAACAGAGGCTGGAGGGTCCTGATCGATCACGTGTCCGAGGGACTGGGGCTGCCTGAACACCTGCCTGATTGAAGGTGCCCCTTTTCGGTCGCCGAACATCATGCAAGATTTACCCCCCACCGGCGTCAAGCACCTGCCCCTCAAAGTCTCGACACCCCACTGCTGATTAAGGCAAGATGTCCAGCTCTTTGACTGAGAGACTCCACATCATCTTCAAGTTCCAACGAATTTAAAATGTCAGGCCATTCGTTGAAATATATTCAAATACCAGTGGTTGAACCCCCCACCTCCCCCCCCAAAAAAAAAAAATTTGCAACACCGAATGCATTCTTTTCAATATTTTATTAACAGACCGTTCAACATCTCATTTGTACGGAGCCCTAAAGAGGTCAGTGTGAGAAAATATTTTTTCGTTCCTCACCATGTTTCTGACTGTCAGTTTTGAGTACAAAACATAGAATTAACAGAATAATAAGTATAAACCTAAATACAGACGTGTCCAGTTAAGTTTGCATTGAACTATGGGGGACAATGTGCACCATGTAATTTTCATGTGTTTTTATTCATATTTATTAATAATTAATAATAAGTGTGCATTCACCGCTAGTTACTGTAAACAAGACAGCTGGGCTATTTTCAATGAAATGCAGTTTCTTTCCTGGCAGGAAAAGGGATGAGGCTTTATTTGCCATTTATTATAATAAAAAGGACACCGTATTGAATCCTTTGGGGAAATTCCCTTTTGCCTCCCTCATCTTGCTCTCCGTGACACACGGTGGTGACAGTGAGCTTGGCAGCTAAGTGCAGCCACCTGCGGCGGTCCCCATGGAGCCGGCGGTTAAGGGCCTCGCTCAAGGACCCGCAAACATGTGGCTATTCTGCAAAAACCAAGCTTGACCTGGCGACTTTGCGATCACAACCACAGGGGCTGCGCCCACTAAGCCACGCGGTGCCCCCGTTGTACAGTGCTAGTCAACACACGCCCCGTCTTTCATGACAGACATAGACCCCCTGGAGCAATTGGGCTCAATGGTGATGTGGTTACTCTGGCCCCCATGGGAGTTGAATCCATGACCTTCTGGACGCAATCGTGGATCCTTTACCTGCTGAAGTCACCCTGCACATAAAATGCATGGAAAGGGCCTTTTGTCTATAAACACAGAAATACGCATGACTCATTCATCTATCCATCCATTTTCTGAATCCGTTTAATCCCACCTCGTGTCGCGGGGGACTGGAGCCTATCCCAGGAACAATGGGCTCATTATATGAATCCACAATGTAATCTGACTGATGCTGTGAAAAGTGTGTTGTACCCAGCAGCTTGTTGGGCTTGTTGTATTCAGCTGTATTACACCCTCATCTTATGTGGGTCGTGTTGTTGTGGCCTCGGTGTACGAGCGGTTCCCTCTGTGATGTGCATGTTTGTTTGTGCACACAGGTGTGTTTTCAGGGTCAGAGCTCACCTTCACCCTGGAGCCCAGCGACATCATCGCCGTGCAGGAACAGCCCCTCATGCTTCACTGTCAGGTGGACGGGATCCCTCCAATCACCACGCAGTGGAGGCGGAATGGCAAGCTCCTATTGGAGGGCCCGGGATATGCCATGTTTGCCAACGGCTCGCTGCTGATCAGTCATTTCCAAAAGACTAAGCTGGACGGCTCTTCCGATGAGGGAGACTATGAGTGCATGGCCCAGAATCCCATTGGGCTGCTGGTCAGCCGTAAGGCAAGGCTACAGGCTGCAAGTAAGTGGGCTGCCGTTATTATTATTGTATATCAGAGTAATTTGTTATTCTGTATCGTAGGCTTGGGCAGTATCTTCCATACCATCGTGCTGTCCAGACACTGTACCAGGGTATTCTGTAATTTGATAGTATTTTCAAAAGCAATGCTTCTGGTTTTTTTAAATATTGCCAATATGTACGACAGATATGTCGTAACATCGAAGACAATTCCTCTCCCTCAAGTTTGCAGTTACAGTTAAGGTGCAAATAAACACACCACTCATTATAAATGATGAAATTAGCATTTGGGTTGCCGTGCGATCCACAGCAGAGTGTGGTACCTCTGATACCCGCGGCCTTCCAGGGGGGGGCTGGGCACAGGTTCGCTACGGGCCATGTGCGGGGCGCCACACTGTCATCAGCCGGGTTTATTTGGTGAGCTTTCGGAAAGCGGATCTCTGTAAGTCCTGCTGTGCTGGGCTGCCTCGGGCCATGGGTCAGACAGCTGCCAGGTGGGCCTCTGGTAAACTGACCCAGGATCAGATTGCACTGTTAATTTTACCTGCGTTGACCTTCATTCTGTTGATTTTCATTCCGCACTGAAAACACTCTGAAGTTTTAAAAATACTATTAACCTTTTAAGTAGCAAAACAGACCTCTGCCTACAGCCATATGCAGTATGAATTAACCCTGAAAAAGACGAACATTGCATGCATGTTTGGTGTGAGTTTATTCACAGGGGTATTTGATGCACGTTTTTAAATCCCAGAGTTTGTGAGCCCAGTATCGTTGGTTCTGAATTAATGAGCAATATGTTACCCCAACAGAGCAAGAAATTATGCTAGTGTTTCAACATGTGCCCTGTGACTTCAGTCTGGTCATTCACAGCTGGGCGGCTGCCTGGATTATCTGTGTGAGGTAAAAGAGAAGTAAATAAAGGATAGAAAACTCACACAGGGTACAAACAACAAATAGAGCTCCTCAGTGTGATACCAGCACAGTCCAGCAGAGGCTCCGTTTGATGTGTCCTCTTAAAGGGACGATCCTTACACAGTCAGCCTGTACAGTGTTTGATGTGTCCTCTTAAAGGGACGATCCTTACACAGTCAGCCTGTACAGTGCTGAAGAGACGAGTGAGGGGCCACTATGCTGGCAGAGAACTCTAACATCACCCCTGTCTCAGTCCCTGTTTCTCTTGCCTCCTCTTTCTCCTTCCATCGACAGTCGGGTGGGCATGACCGTCCTGGTGATGCGCGAGCTCAGCCTGGCCTTAAATGCACCCCGAATGACGAAAGTACTGGTGGCAGCTGAAACGGTGGCATCCCTCTGGGCTCTCATGACATTATGTTGCAGTCTGAAGGTGGCTGTAATGGCGAAGCCTGTGACCCAAACTCACAGCATCTCATTTAGTATGTAGCAGAATTCTGTTCCATGTTTTGACTGCAGCCCAGGTTGTCCCGGGCCTGTAGCTGTATCTGTACACAGGGATGTGTACACTGTACATTGTGTCGGTAACACCTCTATATACTCTCCTGCAG
Source organism: Hippopotamyrus pictus (assembly GCA_026781145.1). NCBI lineage: Eukaryota > Metazoa > Chordata > Actinopteri > Osteoglossiformes > Mormyridae > Hippopotamyrus > Hippopotamyrus pictus. The sequence continues at coordinate 13,536,183 of JAODLC010000021.1, forward strand.
AGAGGAATACACTCGGAAAAAACCCTTCCTGGTACACACGTGCCCCGGGCGTTGCTGGAGTGCAAGCTGAGCTTTTAAAACCTGCCTGGTTAGAGCTCTTCCAAAGGTCAGATGATAATGGAATTTATGTAACATTCTCTGATTTAACAACGCTGGTGGTGGTGGGCGGATCCTTCATTTGCATGCCACGTGAACACCCCGTAAAGTCAATGGAGGTGATTGGTTGTTCTTGAATGAGGTTTTGGATAATTGGCTCCTCATTGTAAGTCCTTCTGCGTTTATAGTTAATGGTTATGGTGGCACTAATGGTAATATCTGGAAATATGAGCTTCCCAGAGGCTCTGTTATTTGAGTTCTACTGGAGTTGTGCCTTGGACTAAGTCACCGTGACGCTGTTTTAGTGGTGATTTATGCAGAAGCCGGCCAATAATCATGAAGGTATCACCACTTTGGACAAGCTCTGCTCTCCACCCTGAAACGTATATCCTTACATCGCCTGCTTCCACCACTCGCCTCCTCTGCTCCTTTCCTCTTGGAGCCACGTGCCCTTCGCGTTGCTCCAGTGCTCAGCTCTGCACCTCCCAAAGGCACTGCTGAACCGACGGGCACTATTTTCACGATGATTTGTGACTCCAAAGATGGAGGTTCTGCTTGACATCACCAAGAACATGCTAATGTGCAGCCAAGAGAATTAAACTTGGGGAAATCGAGGGGCTGATGGCCCTCACTAAAGCGAACGTGTCATTCATCCAAAAACCCAACATTTACAGTTTTTCTGTGTTGCTAAACATTCAAAACCCCAATCTTGGAACAAAACTATCAATTACCAGAACTCGTTTATTAAATCCAGAATATTTTTCTGTTGTGTGCCTTCATTTGGGTTTTTTACTTTGTCCTTTTACAGTAATTTTTTTTGTGCTGAATGCTGCAAACATTACATATTGCTTTATGTACAACTGTAAACAAACATATTTGCTAAACAACATTTTGCTTTTGGATTCCGATTTTACAGCTTAACATGCAGAAGACCACATGCACAGTAAACATGTTTCTCTACATGCCAGCAACAGTTTTGACTGGTAGTGTTTTAATTTCTTGGCTGTAGTATGTAATGACTGCTTTGTGGTGTTTATGTACTGATTGGCTTGATGCATGGTTTGAATGCAGTGTTTAGCTCTGAGCAAAGATAAAATAGTTTTGAGCAGATTGCTTGATTTTGAAAGAGGAGACAAAAGATTTGTGAATATAGTTTGAAAATTGGGTTTTGTATTTCTTGTTTTGAGGAAAGATTGGAAGGTTTCAGGAAATGATCTTTTGTAATTCTTTTTAAAAACGTTCTGGGTTTTTTTTTTTTTTTTTTTTGGTTTTTCCAAGGAACATCTCTTCATTAGATGGAACGCAGTTGAACCTGTGTCCATTGGTTTGTGTGTTTTAACACTGTTCCCCTCTGATCATAAAGGTCTGTGTTGTTTTTTTTCTCTCTTTTGTGATGCCTAATTGATGACCTGGAGCTTGTGACTCTATCACGTAACCCTGAAGCATTTCTGGTGGCATGGATGCTGTTCTGCCCTTTGACCCCGAGCGTAGCTCTAAAGGAGGCCGTGATGAGTCACTGGGCCTCCGTTAGAGTCCCGTCTGCTCCCCAGCGCTATGCCCGCTCCATCCGCGTCGTGTGCTAACTCGGGATTCCCCGGATGTGCCTGCACCAGTTTCCGCAGTGCTGTGGCATCCATGCATCCTGTGATGGCACTTTAATGACGTCCAGGGTTGTGCTGAAGAGAATCCTTCATACTGACGTTGTTTTATGTGCCGAGAGCCTTTGAAGTGTGCCTTGGGTATCATCATGGCGTGAGGCGGAATGGGTACTCCGCAGGAATTCGCTGCGGCTGTTTGGTTTTCTATCTCCTGCTCATTTCAGGTCCCTTTTCTCCATTTCGCTGTAAAATAGCTTCCAGCAGCCCTTGAGCTGTCAGTTGGGACCCATACATCAGTGCCTGCGTTGGCCTCTCTGACCGCTTTGTAGGGTAGTAGAGAGAATGTGTCCCACTGGAGACATGGCGTGTTATGTCTCACTATCCATCCTCCTTTGTTTCTCTTAGATTTCAAATGAAATCTTATTTTTTTCTTACATTTTGCTCTCTCTTGCTGGTCCCCATGAGCACAGCCTCTTCTCTCTGTCTGTCCACATGAATGCGGCCTGTTCTCTTTCTGTCCTTGTGAACGTTGCCTTATCCTCCCTCTGTCTGTCCCTGTGAATGTGGCCTGTCCTCTGTCTCCATGAATGTGGCCTGTCCTCTCTTTGTCTGTCCCTGTGAATGTGGCCTGTCCTCTCTTTGTCTGTCCCTGTGAATGTGGCCTGTCCTCTCTCTATCTGTCTCAATGAATGTTGCCTGTTTTCTCTGTTTGTCCCTGTGAATGTGGACTGTCTTCTCTGTCTGTCCCCGTGAAAGTGCCTTGTCCTCTCTCTGTCAGTCCATGTGAATGTAGCCTGTCCTCCATCTCTGTCCCCATGAATGTGACCTGTCTTCTCTGACTGTCCCTGTGAATGTGGCCTGTCCTCTCTTTGTCTCCATGAATGTGGCCTGTCTTCTCTGACTGTCCCCATGAATGTGACCTGTCTTCTCAGACTGTCCCTGTGAATGTGGCCTGTCTTCTCTGTCAGTTCATGCAAATGTGGCCTGTCCTCTCTCTATCCCATGAATGTAACCTGTCTTTTCTTTCTCTGTTCCTGTGATCTTGACTTGTCCTCTCTGTCTGTCCCCATGAGTGTAACCTATTCTTTCTCTGTCTGTCCCTTTGAATATGGCTTGTCCTCTTTGTCTGACCCTGTAAATGTAGCCTGTCCTTTCTCTATCATCTCTCTGTCAGTCCATGTTTTCTCTTCTGCTCTATTCCATCACATTAGCTACGCTAACGGTCATCACCTGAGGTCTTCAGTGTTTTGGATCATCTTATGGCCTGCTATAAGGACACATGAGATCATGAACTCATGGGCACACAGTGGAGGGCCCTTCAGAACAGGCGGAGTCTTGCGGGGGCGGAGGGGGGACGTCAGGCTCCTTTCGGGCTCGTGATGATCAAAAGGCTTCTTCTCTCTACTTCTGTTTCTCAGTGTCAGCGCTCATGGTCAATTTGTACTTTAAGGTAATTTGCGCGCGTTATAGACCCCCTGCTCATCGTTCTGACAATATAGGGAAGGGTGGGAGTGGGGGGGGTTGAGATTAGCGAGGGCTCCTTAAAATCCCCCCCCTAAAGAAATCCCCCCAGCCCATAAATCGGGGTTGTTATTTGCTTGTCTGGCAGAGCTGCTAGCACACAGTTGGGGGCCAGCGAGATCCCCCCCCCCCCCCCCCCCCCCCACCCCCCCCCC
>JAODLC010000021.1:13554358-13580469 GCA_026781145.1 Hippopotamyrus pictus
AGTGCATCGCCGAGAACAGCGCCGGTTCGGACCAGGCTAGTGCGCACCTTGCCGTGCTGTGGGCCGACGGCCTGCAGGGGGCGCCCCGGGGCGTGCAGGCCCAGGCCCTCTCCCCCACGGCCATCCGGGTGTCCTGGAGGGAGCCGGCCCAGGTCACGCAGGACATCATCGGCTACGTGCTTCACATCCGCAAGACAGCAGGTCGTGTGAACTCTCCAGCCGCCCTCTTTGGTCCCGCTTACGGTTGTTTACGTTTGTTCATCCGACTGAGGCTTTAGTGCGAAGCGGAGGGCAAGCGAACCTGACTGTACGTTAGGAGTCCGTTAGGTATGGGTGCTACTAGGCTGAACCTCCAGTCAGAGCATCCGGTCAGCGCCTGACCCCTGCAAGCTCAGTATCTCCTTCTAACCACATATGAAGCTGTACTACACTGGTGCATATTTTGTATTTTGTCATTCATTGACCATGAAGATTCTCTGCTCTTTAATCTGGAGCCTGTAGCTGCACTGTCAGCCACTTAACCACTTTCAAATTAAACTTTTAATCTGGGATAGAGCACCAGGACCCCCCTCCAGGGAACTTGAACCCGAAACGTTCTGCTCACCTTGTTTCCTTCACAAATCCCATTCCTTCCACTATAGCACCTTCCTGGCCCTGTAGACCAGTCGTCCAGGAGTCTCTGATTGGACAGAGCACTGGCTCAGAGGATAAGACGCATGTCAGGGTTGTTTTTACCGGAAGTGCGAGGGCATTGTTTCCCAATCTGGCCTTTGGGGACCCACACCCACAGTCGGTACGTGTTTTTGCTCTGTCGAGGCTCCCTGGGAGCTGGGAGGGAGCGAAAACCTGCACTGTATGTTGTTAACACTGAAGAACAGATTTGGGGGCTGAGCAGAAGGAGAGGCTTTAATTATGGCCATGTAGCAGCCCCCCCCCCCTCCTTGGCACCAGGCCAGAGGTGCAGGCAGACAGAGCAGTGGGTCTGAGATGGGGTCAGAGGTCATCCCCTGTCTGGATCCCCTGTCTCATCCCCTGTGTATGGATGACGGGAATGATGTCTTTGTGGTTTAACAGTAAGCCCCCCCCCCATTTCCCACGCCTTCACCCTCGTAGACTCGCTGGAGATGGAGTACCAGGAGGCCGTGGGAAAGAGCACGCTGCAGCAGGTGCTCAGCGACCTGCAGCCCTCCACCAGCTACACCTTTTACGTGAAGGCCTACACCTCCCGGGGGGCCAGCAAGCCCTCGGACACGGCCGTGGAGAGCACGCTGGGGGAAGGTGAGTCTGCCGGCATTGCCCGCCCAGGGTTGCGGGTTCGAATCCCACCTCTGTCTGGGATAGGCTCCTGACCGCCTTTACATCCCTGGCTAGGATGAGTGGTCGGATGTTGTTGTTTGCACGGATGTTGCACAAACCCTGCTGTGCTCTAAACAAAATGCAAAGAACATCCTCAGCTGTCGGACCCAGAGAGGGGGCCGTGTGCCTCGCAGTGACTGAAGCCCGGCCCCCCTGGGCTGGCTTTGCCCTTGCAGTGCCGGCGCCCCCATCGCTGCACACGAGGGTGGTGGACGGGAGCACGGTGCAGGCTGTGTGGGAGCCATCGGGCAAGATGGGCCAGCCCCAGGGATTCAAGCTCTTCTACCGCAGGCTGCCCTCAGCCACCTTCTCGGGGCCTCTGACTTTCGGCCGCAACGTCACACAGTGCAATATCACACAGCTGGGTGAGTGGGGGGGGCGATGATGGGAACCCATGCACACCCTCACCAACTATCTAACCAAAGTGTAAGCATGTTCTGGCTTTTAAATTTCATGGGCAATATTTGCTATTATTAAAATGAACACAGGGGGCGCTGGACTTGTTTGTTTGTGGCCCTGTGAAACGGCCCCTTTTGTCCCCACAGAGCCGGCCTTGGTGTACGAGCTGAAGCTGCTGGCGTTCAACCAGCACGGCGACGGCAACGCCACCACGCGCTTCGTCTCCCTCAAGGAGGCCGTGGAGAAGTCAGGTGACTCCGGGGATCATGTGACCATGCGGCATTCCGGTCTGCTCCACACCTGTTTGCTCATCTCTCATGTTTTGTGTGTCCCTAGTGCTAGACCCCCCGTGTGACTGCTTGAAGGACGAGCAGAGCAAGGCTTCCACCACCGGCATCATCGTCGGGATCCACATCGGTGTCACCTGCATCATTTTCTGCGTGCTCTTCCTCATGTTCGGTTACAGGGGGAGGTACACTGTTTTTCACACCCCCCTGGGGGTCATATTCGCATGTTATTAACTGTTGGCATCATCCCCAGAGCAGTGATATTCAAAAGGAAGCCCAACTGCCAAAACTGAAGTTCTTATTCATGTATAAAGCCATGCGTTATTACTATGCGGTTCCTGGCTCTGGTCAATTTTCCATTGGTGGTTCCTGGCCTGAGACGGATTGAACACCCATGTCCTTAAATTCTGGTGCATTTGACAGCAGCTTTGACTTCACTCCATTCATATAGCACATATACCGCGTTGCAGGTTGATGATGTGCAAGACCATGCAGGAGCAGCTGGCCACGCCCCCAGAGGGTCGCAGTGACGCCCTGGAGCCTCCCACGTACCACGGCAGCCTGTCCCTGAATGGGGCAGCCCCAGAAGCCAACGGGGCCATTCCAGACAAGACAGGCGTGGACAGTAATGAGCTGGGGAGAGTCTTCCCCAGGGACTCGCTAAATCAGCCACACATGGTGAGTGGAGGGTGTATCTGAGGGAATGGACAAAGGGTCTGCTGTTCGTCTTAGGATCGCTCTCGTTTGATCTTCTGTTGGCATTTTTATAGTCCATTATCAATGTCTTTGTCAATCATCGATAGTATCACCATCTTAATAGCTAGACACAGTGACAGCACTGCACTGGGTTTTGGTCATCCTCGGTCATCCTTGGTCATCCTCGGTCATCTTGTAGCATGTCCATAATGATTTATCACTAGCCCCATGCCCATAGATTTGTCCATTAATGGATCCCAGAGAGCCTGCAAGTAGGATCCTTTATGGCTCTAGAATACTGAGTTTGATGTTTTCGCTTGTAAACTTTGCCCGTTAGGGGAACAGACCCCTTTAATGTGTGCCTGGCATTTAACGCTGTTGTCCCGCATCTCTGTCCTGCCTTCTGGCTAACCCCCACGCCCAAAACCCTACTGCTGTCAAAGCTCTGAGATAATGGATATGCTATAATACTTCACGATTCATCTCCCTCAAAAAATGCTCATGTGGTGACCTTTGGCCTTTCCCATCCACCTAAAAGAACCCTCATCAACAGGGTTCTTTAAAGCACCACCTGTTACTAAGGTGACTGTGACGAGCTGCAGGAGATCTCAGGAACCTCAAACGCTGGTCTTTCTCTACACTGTGGCATCTGTGTTCACAGATGGCGGGTGCGCAAGTGTCACACGCTCCGGATGAAACGCAGATCTCTATGCTGCCGTTGGAGGATTTCAGCCTGGCCGAGGAGAATGAGAGCAAATTCGGAGAGTCCCCGGAGGAGGCCGGTGATCCCTACGGCCAACCGGAAGAGGGGTGACTGCGTCTGTTTGTGACACTGCCACACCAAATGCTGCACCTCTGTTGGGACTGTTCTCAGGTCAACGTACACGTTTTCCCCCAGTGTTTTCTTTCACTGTTAGTAAATACTATTGGATGTGGTTCAGATTCTTCCCAAAGGCCTCGGTTCTGTGCGTTATGGTGTCGTTTGAGCGCTAGCCAGTGGAAGAAGGTATTCCATTTTCTGTTTGACAGGCTGTCAGTAGCAGAGATCAAGCACCTCTCTGTCTCACCCAAACAATGTCACGAGACTAAGTTAACAAAGGCCTTCTTACAGGGATTTCGTGTGTGTGTGTATACATATATATACATGCACCCACACACATTTTCTTGTATAGTTTCATGTGTTATTCTCAGGACTTTTTGGTTTTGTTGTTTGATGGTTTTCTTTTGTTGGCCTCGGTGCAGGTTGATGAGGACGCAGTGTAGATCTACCTCAGCCAGAAGGAATGTTTAGTGGGAGGCTTTTCCCGTCTTCCCACATATTCTGTCAGGCATCACATAGTTCAGAGTAAAAAAGCAAACGCATTCACCGCACTACCTCACACTTCTAAAAACACGCACTCGCTTGTTCACCGAAGCAAGGGGAAAAAAGAATCCAACGTAAAGCACTTCCAAACACTGAACTTAACATTCTACCTCAAGACAATGTTGCAGTTGTCGTTTTCGCGGTTGTTGTTGTTGTTGTTGTCGTTGTTCTGACTGTTGTCATCGTCACTATTACACCTCTACTTCTGCGGTGAGGCCCAGTCACTGTGGGCACCAGGCTCAGAAGCAACAAATCATGTTTGTGGACAGTATTTCGTAGGCAGGCCTTTTTCTTGCATTAGATCATTTTAATTTAATTCTCTTTAAGTTTAGTTCTGGATTCATTTTTGTGTTACATTTGAGTTTGGTTGCTTCTAATAACTACAAAAAATGCAAGCAGTTATAAAACATGGTTAAAATTGTATAAATCAATTGTTAAAAAACACTGCTAAACACTCTCTTGGAATACACATAGTCCGGGTATTTACGGATGTGTGTATAGCCCTTTTCTGACAGGATTTCTTTTACCTAGGGAGGTTTGGTATGTCGTTTTTGGAAAACTTAGTAACCATTCAAGCTCCATTTTTCACATATAAATGCTGTTTCTGCCTTACAAAAAAGAGGCATGCCTTTATAGATTTATTACCGTGATGACAATTCAGACAAGACTACTATCACCAAAAAAGCTCCGTGTTTGCTGAAATACAGAATGTAATTTGCTCCTGAATTTTTCCTCTGGAGGCTTGAAATACTTAGACATAGCAGATACAGACTGGTTTGAAATTAATCAGTAATTGCTTCGATTACAGTATTTCCCCAGGTAGAGGTAATCCTGTCCGAATTGCGCTTATGAAGTGTGTGTCAAAGGCTGCAATATGTTTGTACGCAGAGGAGGGGGTTAGAAGCACACATTTATTTTTGATTTCCCAATGAGCAACAGTCGTGTCTTTGAGAGGTGGATCATGGGAAATGTAGTTATTGTCCCATACCATCCCTTTGCATATATGCAGGCATACTGTCACATGTAGACAACGAAACAGACAGGTGCATATGCACGCAGATGTGATCAGACACAGGAACACACAAACGCGCGCGCGCATACACACACTTCCGGCATGTAGAGAAACCATGCTGTGTTAACCTACCTCAGCTTAATGCCCGTGTTACCAGGTGAGTGATTCAGGAAAACATCTCAAACTATTATTTATGCATTTACTCCAAAATGTGGATGTGAAGATGTGTCTGTTCAAGACCAAACAATTTGTGAAGTGCAGTTATATTTTCGCTGTTTCCATTTTTAGCTTGAATATGAATGTATAATTCATTTTTTGTTTATTATTGCTGTCATGCCTGTGGTGTTTCTGATCTGCCTTGGGTAACTGGTATCGGGTTATTAAAAATTACACAGCAAAATGTCCACCTTTTCCCCAGTATAGTAAACAAGGCACAAAGGCTGCGTGATTTCAGCTTTTCTGTCGGTCTGGTTGTTGGCAGAGGGGTGTCTGCAGCCAGCGGGGATGTCAGTTGAGACTGAACCGTAGCGCATAGCGCTACATTGGCTCCCGTTATGGTAGCTGTTCCCACTGCTTGTCCCTGAGCAGCTTGTCCCTGAGCAGCTTGTCCCTGAGCAGCTTGTCCCTGAGCAGTACCTAGTCAGTTTACTCAGTGTGTCTAAATGAACTGAAGTCCTTTTCTTGGGATGTAGACGAGTGAAGTGTTCGCTGTGATCAATCCATTCATAGAGATGTTGTAGGGCGTCGATTAGAGCTGCCTATGGCTCTTGTGGCTGTTAAAATGATCATATTTGGCCTATTTTTGTACAGTTGTGATGCATATTTCAGAGATTTATATATATAGATGTGTATATATATATATTTATTTCACCACCATCTTGGTCTGGGGTACAGGAGACAGTCACCTGTGTCACCTTCCATTCGCCATGAATTCACAGCCAGTTTTTTTTTCCCCAGTTTGCAGCTCTGTCCATTATTAGCTCCAATATATCGGGGAACGTCACACACATGAAACAGAAATTTATCATCCATGTCGCAGTTGTGTAAAGACAAGGTTGATTTGTAATTTTTAACTTCTTCTGAAGTGACATATTTAAAGTACTGCATCCTGTTCAGACACTGCTGTGGAACCCTCTTAATCGCGAGGAGATACTTCTCAGGCTAGTGTTACTGAATTTACTGTTTATCCTGCAAGTCTGTGGTGAAAATTACTGTTTAAAAACAAGAGTTACAACTGTTTCTCCTTGAATGACGACGACACTGAAGGGAGCTTTGGGCTTTGCCCTCCTATAAGCCGACTAACTGGGATGCAGATTTGAGTTACGAAGGAGCCACGTACGACTGTTACTGGGTTAGGGGATGGAAGGAGCTTCGGCTTGAATCGAAATGAACTCTCCGTCAGCTGATTCTCTTCCTCTTTTTGTGAATGGGCTTGTTTTTGCTGTAGGTCAAGAAACTCGAGAGCAATGTGGCTTGGGGATAATCTGAGCCCTGGGTTTCCATGGTATCCAGCGGGCTTCTGAGAAGCCAGTAGAATGACCTAGGATGACAGACACAAAGGTTCTGTCAAGATTACAACTCAAAAACTGCATTACAGCTTTCGGAAAAAGCTCTTCCAGCGATGACTTGCTGTCAGTCTCAGGAGTGGTACCATGGTTCTCAGAATGTCACTATGTGGCTATGAAAGAACATTTATAGAGCTTGTCTTCTGTTGTCATGTTTTTCTGAGGACTGCTTAATTTCACACACTTTGGCTTAAGATGTGTGATTTGAATGGTCCTCATCTATAGCTGTCTGGCTGTCATTCTGCCAGTTTGAGTAAATATTTATTGTTAATCTTCAATATGTATGGAATTTCAGTCAGGCCTACCATAAAGTCTTCTTTGAGGAGCTCAAGAAATGTAATTTGTTAACTGAACATTTTTTATGACCCTAGAAAATACTTTCCCCATCCGAAGTTTCTTGATTAACGTTCAGGAGGCCTTAGGATGGTGAAATGACCTCGAGTCGGCCGATTGGTACCTTGTACACCTGACTGTCCATTGGACGCTCTGCAGGATTACAGTACGTACAGGTCAACTTTAACTATGGTAAGCCTAAATAATAGGCTGATGTCACAGAATAACCCATCCCACCCTGGTCAGATTTGTTCTCAAAGCAGCTCTTCCTCTGGCTGTGTGTGGCTGCCGCACTGTTGTGTGGAGGGTGTCTGGGGGGTCAGTCTGTGTGTGACGCCCCTTATTGGCTGGGCTCATGCCCTGCTCAACCTGGCATCTGCTAGGAGCCAGGTTGTTTTGGAGATACGCTCCTGTGCTACAGGCTTAAAGAGTGAGCAGTGAGCGGAAATCAACAGGAAATAGCATGCAGTTTTAGCATCCAGTTCCAGAATCAGCAGCGTCGAGAACGCGGGACTTTCCAGAAGGTTTTATCAGGGTATCTGGTCTCCATAACTGTTCTTCCTGTTTAAGTATTAAGCGTGACTCGAATCAGATGATTGTTGTTGCAGTGTTTGTTGACTTGCGTGCACACATACAGGTAGCAATACTATGGTTCGGTGATTCCATTTCATCTTTCTTTACTGTGTTTATTCGGACCTACTAAGTAACTGTCCGGTGTCCAGCATTACTGCCTGCAGTCGCGTTTAATGCCTCCTACAAGGAATCGGTACAAACCATGCAATGACAGGCAATCGTATGAGGCTTCGTAGCGAGCGGTTGAGATGTAATGCTGAAGATTGTTCGAAGGTTGCCATAATGTTTCCCAGTCGCTGCTTCCTTTGATTAAAGGTACCATTTGTTCACTGAGTTGTCAGGCTGATCCCAGATCAGCACAGCCTTGGTAAATTAAGTGCCACCCACATGAATTCTTATGTCTGTATATATGTATGAAAAAATAGACACTTCAAGTAGTTTGTACTGTTTTAGCATTCATGTGCAACAATAATGAAGGAAATATGAGAACAATAAATTAGCTCTAGAAATTAAAAAAAAATGTTTTTGTGTGTTTTTCTTTTGTTATTGTCATTGGATCTGCAAATGGCTCAAACCTGGGAGGTGGGTTATGGTAGGTAGGACTTAAAAATCACTTTGTAACTTGCATTAGATTGTTCTACCCCCCTTCCTTGGTGTACTTTTCAGTACATTCACAAACTCTTAATCAGAATCTTGCCAACCAGTTTTGTTCCCCAGATTCTGGCTTTGTCCGGCTATGTCTAAATCTCGGTTGCTACTCTCCTGATTTTTCCCTGGTGAGATTTCCGAACAGCATTTCAGAACCTCTGAAATCAGATACGGTTCAGCTCCACCTCGCATCCTGTTCGGAGAGCCCCCCACCATCTGCTGCTGGAGTTCGGACTTTAAAGATATTATCGGGGGAAAAAAAAAAAAAAACAAAAATTGGATGTATTGCGATGGACTGGCAATACATGGATTCATGTACATTTTGAATCCGTTTTGGGTCCTGTGACTATTTGTCTCAGTTCTTATGTCGCCCCCCCCCCCGGTAACCTGTAGCTCTGTATCTCTCACATATATCTTGAGGCATTTCTGATGCGCCCTGAAATGTTCCACTGTACACACCAGGATGATCCGCTGGCGAGAGCTGCGTGCCATGCTCGACGTTCCAGACCCCCCCCCCCAAGCCAGGAGGCCACTAGTCCGAACCAAAGACTTCCTGCTTCAGAAACCTTTGTACCTATAGAGAAACTCATAACTCCTCAGTTACTGTCTGCAGACCTCAGGACAAGCAAATCCGTAAAATCTGATACCCAGTCGGAGAGCAGCTCGCCCTGGGTGTACTAGGCCTCCCGTGACACTGGTTAATTGGGGTTCAGCTGAAGGGGGGGGGGTCCGCATTCACGACCTCCATCCTGCCCCTTTGGCGGGCGCCATTCGACTACTCCTGGGAGCTAAGCAGCCCAACAGGGTCAGAGGTCAGGTCGGCTGCTCACATTCTGGCATCCTTCTGAAGTTTTCTTTTTTTTTTTTTTAGCAGTAATGCCTCCTCGCACATCACAGAAAATGCAAACCACCGTCCTCTTTCAGTGATCCGTGGATAGATGGGCCCAGCGTGCAGAAGACCCCGAGTTTAGGGTTCTACAATCCCGCAGTAGCCCCCCCCCACCCCTGGCATTGGAACCCTGGATCCACGTGGCGCTGATGTGACGTACTGCAGCGATGCCATCAAACAAAATCAGCTTCTCTAGAACATTTACACATAACAGGTGGAAATGCTGTATTCCAAAATACATTTTCTTTTTAATGTCAACACATTGTTGCCACAATGTATTTACAGAACCTAATGACTCTGAAACAACCTACTGAGTACACTGATTTGCTTGTAGAACCTACAGCATACACAGCTTGAGAACATTCACAGGTTACATTCATTACACAGGTTTTTTCCCCTTTCTTGACAAATAAAGGATTCACCCATAAGTTTCTGTGGGTGTTAGGGTTGCAGCCCTTGCTCTAGGGCCTGCCCTGCCCTGTGACTGTTCTGCCAAGGCTGGGCTTGAACCAGCAACTTTCTGATCACAGGTACAGAGGCTTAGCCTGCTGAACCACCCCCCAGGTTATGCTGCACGTCATGTATATGGTTACATGTTTTATTTCTTGACAAATAAATGGCAAATAAATGATTAAACCAATCAGAAAAAACTTAACCAATCATTTTTCATTCTGCCATTTTTGTGTAAGTAAAACTCCCACAAGCTTGATTTTTTCCCCTGTGATGAGCACAATATGGCCTCTTAGAAAAGATAAGCTATGCTTCAAAGTAAAGTGTAACAACAACCTTCATGGAAATGTAGTGTTTCCAAAAAAGATTGAAACTCAATTACAGATACTCGTAAATGTACTAGAATACAGTGCTCGAGTAAATGTGCTTTGCACCCTTGTTCATTTTTTGCTGGTGTCTATGTGGCGAGACCAAGTTGTACAGATCGGTGATGAAAAGTCACAGCTGTGTCGACTGATGTCCTACAAACAGACATACTCAGGCCTCGTCTGGGTCCCCGCGTCCTCACCAAATACATCACGCTGCATGACTTCCGCCTGTAACGTTTCGGCTTTGTGTGTTAAGTACAATTGTGTTTCTTGAGGGGGTGTGAGATAGAATGATGGTGCTGTCATTGTCCTACGTATAATTTTCACGATGGGGGTCAAAGAAAAATACTGGCAAATTCATCTAGGTGACTGGCACCTTTATTTAAGGCACAACCTATTTTTGGGTTTTTACCGCTAATTTTTGAGAAGCCAAACCAAAAGGGAGCAGCTGTGAGGAGACTGAGGAGGAACTGAGGAGCAGTGTTGCCACAGTTACTTAGAAATAGTAATCGAATTACTGACTACTGATTACTCCTTTCAAAAGTAACTTAGTTACTTTACTGATTACTTTATTTTAAAAGTAACTAAGTTAGATTACAAGTTACTTTATTAGTCACTTTCAGCAGCAGCCAATAACACCACCCCCCCCCTCCCCCAACTTAAAAACGACAACCGGTTTTGCCAATGCTTACTTTATTGTTGGTGCATTTTAACAGTAACGTCAACAATGTATCTCCTGACATTTTAAGTTGAACTTAAACTATTTCCTGACAGAAATACACGTTTGTATAAAAATAAAGACAGTCTTTCTTGACTTCATTGAACATAAATACTTTTAAGAAAAAATTAGTCTTTCTTGACTTCATTTAACATAAATACTGAGGAGAATGAGATGGTCTTCTCGACGCCCTGCTCCCAGCTGCCTCTAGGGGGTGTTCTGCTTCGCGTGGAAACGCCTTCCTCTCGTGAAAAGAGCCATCCACGCTGTCCCCATGGAGACCTGCCCTCTGATCTCTGCCGCTTGCCTTCTTCTGGAGTAACAGACAAGGCTGAACACCCGCACTGGCTGTGGTATTTATCCTTTTGATGGATTTGACTCATCTTCTGTTTTTGTCTCTTTCTGTCTGATTTTTTTCTTAAAGGGTACCAGCAATTCTCCAGAAACTAAAAGTGCTATAAATATGATACTTCATGTGATGACCTAACAATTGTTTTAAATTTACTTTACTAGTGTCTGGAAAAGGTCAGTAGGGATGGAATGAAGGTTAACTGAACAGGTCTTTCTTGCCTTTTCTTAAACTTCTTCAGGAAGTAAATAGGAGAAAAAGTCTTTTTCAGGATACACAGAACACACACACATGAATATATGTGTGTAATACTGTGCAAGAGTCTTAAGAACCCAAAGAAAATTGTTTAAATGATCTTCATGTTGGTGTAAAACTGTTATTATGTTTCTCAAAGGGTTGGCTTAGCCATTTCAAAACCTCTGCAGTCACCATCCAATGCATTTTGTGTGTGTGTGTGTGTGTGTGTGTGTGTGTACACACTCCCACCTCACTCCGCTGCCTTTCTCCTCCACGGTCATCCTAACCCCTCCAGAGCCCCCAAATCCCAGCCTGACACACTGAGGCACTCCCACATCTCTCATCCCTTTTCATTCCTGCCTGACACATATAGATGTACCCGGAAGGTTTGCCAAGGCCAAGTCTGTAACGGAACAGAGTCGTTGTCGCAACTGAAGGTATGTTGGCAGCGTATGCTACATTTCAGCCTGTCACAAACCAGAGTGTGCCGCATTTCAGCCCGTCGTATTCCAGCGTGTGCTACATTTCAGCCTGTCGCAATCCAGCGTGTGCTGCATTTCAGCACATTACATGCCATCGCCTGTTGCTTGGCTCACGCAGCTATTATTTCTCCAGGGTCTCTCCTGCAGCCTTGAGTTTTCACTCTGATGGTCAGTGAATGAGCCCTGATAGTCTCACTTAAGGAGAACAAGTGAGCAAGCAAGAACCTCAAAGAGAATGCCTGTCCCTTCGTTAGCAAGAAATCAGATCATTAGCCCCTGTGGTCCTCCTAGGCGTCATTAAGGCTTGGCGCTGCCCTGAGTGTGTTCTGGCGTGGAGGGCCTCTGGGATGTGACAGTCTGAGCAGCGACATTGCATCGTTGCTGTGGATGGTGATCGATGCCTTTAGACACCAAGCAGCCTATAGGCCAGCATATAGGCCAGAGTTTGCCAGGCATTCAATAATTCAATGATTAAAACTCTAATGCACTGAACATACAACCTTTGCCCTACTTGCCCTTGAACTGGCATCACAGTTTCTTGACATTATTAGAGCAGTTTGGTGGGGGGAGGTAATAGCGTTATATTACTCTGCTCTAAACCAGGTTATTAAAATTTTGTGGAACACTGGTCAAGGAATTTCTAGTAATTCAAAACCTAGAAGAGCATCAGTTCAACTGACTCCTGGTGAATGGAAGCAAAGTAAGGTGCAATACTGCCATCTGGTGGTGCGTTTACATTTAATTTGGTCCTCTTCCTACCTTCTCGGGTTGATTTCTGGATTTTGCTCTTTGGTTGATTGCCTGTAAGACTGCGGGACTTTATTCAACGCTGATGTTTCAGATATTTGCTTTTGAAGCTCCTGTCGATGCCTCGGTCCTTCCTAGGTTCAACGACGTGCCTTTACTTCAAAGGTTTCTCCATTCACGTCTTTCACTACGCCTTCTTTTGAATACATTCACTGCTAATTGTATCCACCCCCGATCTTTCTCCCATGAATCGCAGTGTATCAGGCACCCCTTAGTAAATGGTGCAGAGAAGGTGAAGGGAAGAGTCACTTCTGTTTATAGGCATGATTTATTGGTAGTGATTTTCTCCAGACAGGTGTGTGGCGAGCAATAAATGACCCCCCTCCTGTCACTTCATTCTAGCTCCTCAGTCTGAGCCCCCCCGCTTCACACAGTCTCAGCCCACAGCACAACCTAAAATTCTCTCTTCAGTTGTCACACTGCAGTCCATTCCTAGTCCTGCTGTGTCCCTCACAGATCTTTCTTCTTCTTCTTCTTCTTCTTCTTCTTCTTCTTGTCGTTGTCGTTGCTTGTTGTTGTTATTGTTGCTACTGCTGTTTTCTGTTTTTGCTTGTTGTTGTTGCTTATTGTTGTTTGTTGCTGCTGCTGCTGCTGTTTGTTGTTATTGCTTGTTGCTAGGTGCCATTGATTGTAGCATACAGATGACGTTTCTCCAGGGTGTCCTGTCTGCTGCCTGAATCTCCAGTCTTCCCAGTGGCATGTTCATTCTTCTGAAGGTTATTACTAGGAGATCTTCATCATTATTGAGAGTGCAGGTTTCCTCCAGCTTCAGTATTTGTCCCCATGTGGATGTGACTCCCTGGTAATACACAAAGACAGATGTTCAGGTCCCTTTGCAGGACAGGCTGTCACATCTCACTCTGTGTTTTTACGTTTCTCCCTTATGCGCTCTGAGTCCACTGCTTGAGCACACACCATGGATCGATGCCGTGTGGACGTGCGACATCATCGTCATCCCGCGGGAGTGGAGAGAGCGTGGGGTGACTGCAGGCTGTTTACTCACATTAGGTTAAAGTGCCTTGTGTGTAGAAGCCATGTCGTTCATTCCTAATCTCCCTCTAAATACTGCCTGCCTAACAAACTGCTTCCCCTTTCATCAGAGGTGGTCATTATCAGTGAGCTGACAATAAGAAGCACGGACCCCGTCGCTCTGTTTGGTGCCTTTTTTTCCTGTGAAAAAAATCATTATTTGTCATTATTTTCACCACCCAGCTGCCTCTGAACCGTGGTGAGGCTTTGGGAAATTCAGCTGAGCGATGAAGACAGGCTGCTCTTTGAAAACGTCTCGGCAATGAGACGGAATATGTGCCACAAAAAAATAATAGCTGTCACTCCCCTCCATCAGCTGCAATCACAACCATTGCCCTAACCCTTCAGTTCCTCATTACCGCCACCTACATCAAATTACGGGCGCCGCTCTTGAATTATTCATCACGCATAACTTAAGCCTTGCTGGTGGGGATGAAAGCGGCATGAATCCCAGGGCTGCACCTGTCCTCAGTGTCTGATCTCCCTTTGCATTATGGGTTTGTATAATGTCACTCTCATGCCGCCGTACACATCGTCCACTGTGGCATCTAGCAGGCGAGCCTCGTGTGATGTAAGCAAACAGGATGCATCTCGGTGGATCACAGATATGATACTTGCCAGTGTAGATCCTTGCAGCCTGTGGTTGTGTTTTGGATGATGCTGGGACTCACGAGAGTGTCGGGTGTTTAATCAGGTCCTACCTCTTCCTGTAGTTCTACTGTCTGAAGAGCCTGTACTCTGGAGACACACACACACACACAAACAGACAATGATTTATTTGCTCCAGAGAGAAAGCTACTTAATGAGACTGCAACATGAGCACAGTCCATGTAGAAAGTATGCATTAAGCGATTGCACTTATTCAAATTGCTCATCCAACTCCCCGGCATCCACCCCCCCACCCCCCCACCCCCCACCACAAAACTAGCAAAAAAAATGCAGACAATACAATAGAAGACAATACAGCCTGGCAGTCTCGCTCAGCCCAAAAAAACATTTGACAGTCATAATTTCATTACTGGCTTCTGCTTTGCATTTCAATGACTGCCTTGCCATAAATAATTTGGTACAGGGTGATACCTGTCATGGCTCGTGCTGCAACAGGGCTATAAATATACCAGCTGACTTCCTCATCGAATTGTGATTGGCTGTTAGCCTACTGAAGAGACTCTACCTGATTGGCCAAAATTGAAGGAATTCAAATTCCCGGAGAGACCTCTTCTGTTGTTCTGCTGAAGCATCATTAAGCTAATTGCACGTGAAATAATTTCTGATAAGCCCTACGGATGTAATACAAGAACTTTTTGGTTTTGTTTCGTAACCTTTATTTTATTAAAGAAATAGAGAGGCGTGATGATTCAGTCCCTTGATTGTAAAGTATACTCCGATGAAAGAGATGTGATGCTTTAGTGGTTAATTTAAAGAAAATAAGATTTCAGATGAATATCCTAGTAGCAAAACTGCTACTGGATCCTTAAAAGTCTATCCATACATCTTCTAACTCAGGGGCAGCCAATCTTACCTGCAAAGGGCCAGTGTGTATGCAGGTTTTTGGTATAACCTGTAGGTCAGCTGTTCAAACCCAGGTGTGAGGACTCTTCAGCCAATCAGTCCTCTAATTAGTAATCTAATTAGGGAGTTGTAGCGAAAATCCGCATACACACCGGCCCTTTGCGGATAAGATTGGCTACCCCTGTTCTAACTTATACTAGTCTAAGTGAGTCCTTCTGAATGAAAAATCCATAGGAAAATATGCCATAGACTTTTAAATGTGTGCTCCAATAACTATGTCTTCTGAGATTTGCACAGAAAAGATTTTTTTTCCCTCTTTCCTGATTCTTTCATCACAGAAATGCAATGATCCCATGTAATGCAGCGCACTGAGCTGGAGGAGGTGCTCTTCCTCACGTTCACCATGACTGTAACAGGTCAGGAGGAAGACTTAGAGGGTCACATGTCAAAGGAAGGTGCCCATCGGGACCTTATCCAGCTACGAACAAGAACTAATCATCCAAGAAAAGCAGGCCGAATGGGAGATGACGGATGATTGCACTTAAATGCAAAATGAACCACAAATCAATTAAGAAGCTGGATTAGAAAATGATGGGCGACAAGGAGAGTTAGAGTGAGATCAATCCGCCCCTCTGATGGCCATAATGCTGCTATGGGGTCGTAGGGTTATCGCATTCTGCGGTTTTGGCTCCGTTAGCTGGTCCGGGGGGGTTTCGACTTCCCCCAGGTGTCAGCGGTAGAGGATGAGAAGGCAGTCCCAGGTTCAGGTCTGCTGAGCCTGATTACACTGAGATAAGTCACACAAAGCTGGGCTTTTAATGAAGATGCTTTTGGAGAGTGTGTGGGGGGGTGTGAGAGGAGTAGGGATTTGCTGGGTGGTGGGGGGTGGTGGGCCTTTTGGGCAATACGTCACACTGCAACCTCAAAATCTCTGCTCAGGTCTTTCCCTGCAGTTCGTTCCTGGTCTCACCTAGCATTCACCCTGATTCCTGTCTCCTCTGGGCTTTGCAAATGTCAAGGAAAGGGGAGAAGTGGAGGTGGCGTGAGAGAGAGAGAGAGAGAGAGAGAGAGAGAGAGAGAGAGAGAGAAAGGCAAGCCTCTGTGTGGACGTAGCTTGGAGTGTAGAGAGCCAGGCGGCAAGGACTCTCTCTCCTCCACTGTTGCTTTAATCTCTCTGACCCACAGTATCCCTGATGGATATCAGCCACAGGGGTGGGAAATCTGTTGCGAAGAGAAAATGCAGCTCTCTGTGACCCTAACCCCCTACCTTTCAAAATGGCCCCCATCTTTGTGTGCGTTGAAATGTTTCTGGCCAATGGGGCTGATGCGTGTGCCCCGTTTGGTAAAGCGGCCAGGCGCCGGCGAGGGTGAAAACGCTCGAGCAGTGGGCATCGGGGGCGGTGGGCGTCGGGTTGCCCTGCTGTGTTGGTTTCATGGCACTTTTGCTTTTGATGTGCATTATCAAGAGCAAAGGGAAATGAGACGGGGATAAAAACGGGGAAAATAAAGGGCAAATAAACATGCAAAATAACAAATGAAGTGAGTTTGGGACGGGATTGAAGCGAGAAGGGGCAGCTGCCTTTGGCGGGGTGAAGCACAGAGCCGCGCCTCCTCACCCCACAGCGTTCAGCGTTCAGCGTTCAGCGCAGGGACTCGGTTATCCCGGTGTGTCACGGCTATTTAAAAGCCAGGAGAGGAGCATGGGGAGCTCTGAGCGCCATTCCCAACGTGACGCTCGTCTCGGAGGCAGCCTGTCTCCCAGCCCATGGCTCAGGGGAGGGTCACAGTGACAGATGGGTCACCTCCCCCCTTCGCGTGGTCTATGTCCCCGATCCACCCCTCTGCGGACTCGGCAGTCCGACACCCCGACAGGTGGAACCTCAAGGATTCTCCCATGACCGCCTAAACAGCGATCACACAGGCCCCCCCTCTCCATCTCGAAGAGAAAGCGGCTGACAGGGAACAAGGCGTACTACCCCCCCCCCCCCCAGGCTTGCGCTAAGTAGCACGGCTCTCATCGTGCCAGATGAGGTCAAGGGACCACAGGAGAGTAAGCGGCGGGCATGAGATAGATGTGAGGAGCCCAGTCCCATCCCTGCTAGTCAGTCCTGCTGTGCTGAGGCTTCTGCACAGAGTTCCTCTCCGACGGCTCGCACCTGCTGAGAAGGATAAAGAACATATTGTACCTGCTGCTGTTTGAGTGTTATGAAAATGATCTGGAAAAGAAAGGCCTGCCTGGGCCATTGCGGGCCTGACATTGTTTCTGTGTGCGTGTGTGTTTGGTTCATCGTGCATAGAGGAGGGTGTGAGAGGAGCAGTACACTAAGCCAGAGTCGGCTTTGAATGGACCCTTCTACACGGCAAGGGCGAAGTAAGGAATAAAAGTGTGTGTGCGTGTGTGTGTGTGTGTGAGAGAGAGAGAGAGAGAGAGAGAGCTTGCACGGCCTCCTTTCATTCTATATCAGTGTGTTGCCATTTGCCAGAGTGGAAGCTGAGCTTTCAGAGTAACAAAAGACTCTTTTCCTTCAGTGTTCCACTCGCTGCAAGCTCCCGCTGATCCCCTTTAGAAACCGGCGCTGCCTGCGGAGAAGAAATCAAAGAATTAATAAATAATGCAGCATGAGAGACGATTTATCAAACTCGGCAAGCAAAGCCATCCAGTGTGGACTGTGGTAGAATTTATTTTGACATTTTATCTGGTTTTCTTTTTTTTGTCAAGCATAGATATGGTCAGTGTGACTGGAACCCCTGAGGGCAAAAACACAGTGCTGTGCAAGCCTGCTTTCAGCATAGCTGCCACAGAAAATACAGATTTGGAAAGGCCCCCCCCCCCCCCCCATGAATAGCAGTCCATCTCATTTGCCTGTAGCAAATTCTGAAGAACCCTTGAGGGAACGAGATCCCTCACACCAGCCTTTAAACCAACAATCCTTTGTTTTATCATTCACTCTAAATATCAGCTTTCCATCCCCTGCAGTCTGCTACCATCTTAACCTTTATTTCAGTTCTACATCACACACTCAAATAGGCGGCAACATTCTTTTCTCTTCTTTTACGCATCTCGCGAAGAATTCAGTACCAGACAATGCTAGTCTACTCAATTAACTGTGTGCAAACTGCCAAAACGTTGGGAGTATCCCTGATACTCCCTCCCACACTCGCACGTCCAGTGGCACACCACGCCACTCGGACAACGCGCTCACACGAGCACCCTCAGCAAACCCCGAAAGCACCATCAATCTCTCTGGCTGTCCCAGGCCCCTCTCACAAACTCCAGCGAGGAGCCCGATGTGACCCGTTCACCGCCAGCTGTACTCACCGACGGCTCCGTCCTCTCGCTCTTCTCCCTGTGCTTAACTGCCATTAGACAGATGGCACATTGTTAGTCCACGGGGTAAAACAAAAGCAGGGCCTCAAAATGTTAAATTAGCTTTAATAGGGTAATTAGGCCAATTGAGAATGAACCATTTTAAGTGGGGAACATGTGGGTGTTGGGAATGGTGTGGAGTGGTTTACAGAGACGCACCAATATTGCTAATGTAAAATCAGAAAAAAAATTATTTTATATATATATAAAATATATATCTCGTGGTCTGCTGCGTCTCGTGGTCTGCAGCTTCTCGTGGTCTGCTGCGTCTCGTGGTCTGCTGCGTCCCGTGGTCTGCTGCGTCCCGTGGTCTGCAGCTTCTCGTGGTCTGCTGCGTCCCGTGGTCTGCTGCTGATGTTCTCACACATCTGTATCTCAAGTCTTGTGTGCGTCTTGTGGTCTGCAGCTTCTCGTGGTCTGCTGCGTCCCGTGGTCTGCTGCGTCTTGTGGTCTGCAGCTTCTCGTGGTCTGCTGCGTCCCGTGGTCTGCTGCGTCTTGTGGTCTGCTACGTCTCATGGTCTGCTGCTGATGTTCTCACACATCTGTCTTAACACAAGTTTTAATATAAATTAAGAATCCATACTTTCCAGTATGACAAATATTCTGTTATTGAAAAATGAAATAATGAATAATTAATCGTAAATAATATTTATTTGATATGTACAATAACGTCATTTAAAATGTGTAAGGAATCCATCATACGTTCATTCATCATCTAAAATCTTATTCCTGGTCATGGTTACTGGATGGGTAATAATAATAAAAGTAATATCAATTTTTAAAACAGCTACACTATGTAATTTTTGGATGAAGCTGGCCTTCATAGATCTTCTTCTGCTGTACATACTAATGTCTGAGTCGTAGGAACTTAGCCATGTCATGAATTATTTATTCCCTGTCATTAACGAATATAGAGGTTATATTCCTCTATTTGCTTGACTTTGACATCATGTAGAGAAGGCTCCCTGCATTCTGAATACACAGTGACTCCTAACGGTCGGGTAGTATAATATTCGGTGTCCCGTTTTCTCAGGCTGAACGGGAAAATGTGCCTTTCGGGGAGGCGTCCACTCAACTGAGAATCACGGTGACGAACACCGACTCACAAATAATGCCGGAATATGTTTTATGTTAAAATCTTACAATCAGCTTCAGTTACCTTGAGTCTCAGATGGTTTTCGCAGAATACAGCGAATGAACACAGTGGCTTGTTTTTAAGAAAAACATTTTGAGGGTGTTTTACTTAATAAGCAGGACATTGCATATTGAATTCCTGTCATTTACGAGTCGAATCATGTAATGCTTAACTGTATATTTATCAGAGCACATATTCGTATTTCTCAATAACGAGTGTCTTGTCAGATGTTCCAAAACGTAACATATTTGGATAATATACGTGGCGTGACGCTCATAAAAACACAAAACAGAAATCACTGTTTTTTTTGTCTACAGTGAAAAATCATTATAAGACTAACTGTTGTTTTTCCACTGTATTCTGCAGCGCTGAACAGAGTGCAGCTTCTCCTGGCTTCTGAGATTCCCAGCAGAACCTTGCTGCCCCATACGGCGCAGGGCTCTGTGCGTTGTGACATATTACCTCCGTAACCAGCATTAAAATTATCTGGAGTTTGTTACAGTAGGCCCCTGTCGGTTTGTTCACAGTCCGCATCGGTGACTCGTGGCCGCACGACACTGTCAGCAGGGTCATTCAGGACTTTGCCCCGGCCTATTACTTGTGCATTTAACATGTCGACTACGAGTACTGAATATTAGCGTACTATCTCATAACATATCCTAGACCTTGCCTTTTTTTTTTTTTTTTTTTTTACTACAGTCGACATTATTCGATTAACATGGGTGTATTTTGGCTCATCAGTGTAGTTTTTGTTTAAAAAAAAGTTTTTGTTGCCGTGAAATGAAATTTTGTTAGTCAATTCGGGGGGATGCAAAATAAATAAATAATCTAAAAGACAATGTAGGTGAGTGACCTAATGACGCCTGCTCAGGCACCGCGGCGGCCAGTCCTTTTTGGGGCTTAGCATGATAGGTCGATGCCTGGTGCATGTTAAGAACAAGTGAGTTATGCAAAGTACATGTCAGTTAGCATGAGATTTAATGTTAGGACTGGATGAAACATGGTAACTTTGCAAGAGAGTAGCGCCCGCTCAGGCACGGCGATGGACAGCTCTTTCTGGGGGCTTAGCCTGATCCTGCATACATCGATGTTTGGTGCGTTTAAAGTACAGGTGAGTAAAAGGGTAGCCGGAGAGAGAGAGAGAGGGAGGAATTGGTAAAATAAACAATTAAAGAATACGAAAAGTTACATCGAAGCCTGGCGTGGAGTTACAGTTATCTTAGTATTATGTTCGCCGGTATTTTAGTTTTATAGTATTATGACATACTTGCCTTCAGTTTAGCTTCTGGCTAAATCGGATTTCCTGTAAGCTATCGGACGGGCTTACCGTGCGGAAAGGGGAGCTCTGCTTACTGCTAGTCGGATAACCTGTTTGCTTCGCCTGCTGGGAAATGGAAATAAAATAATGGGCGTATTTTTAGCTGCTTGTGGAAAGTGTAGAGCCGGAGTAAACAGCCATAGTTTGGGACGTAAAGAAATGTAGCTAATAGTTTCTAGCTGACAGTACAACGCTTAAGACGGCGCTAACATATATGGTGGTGTTTGTGTGGTATGTGAGATCGGATAAATAATCAAAGATTGTAAAATATTAAGTTGTAATTGAGATTGAGTCTTGTGATGAACGTCCTGGGTCCTTTGGTTTGGATTTTAGCTGTAAAATGACTAATATACATGTCGTGGCTTAGAAGCAGGTGGTTGCAGGTTGGTTATAGATCGGAGTGGAGAAACACCTTCTTCTTCTTTAAGTGTGTCACAGGTTTGTGCCGAAGTGTGCGAGCCTACGTATGGTGATAGCTGCAGACTTGACATGTTCAGGTGTCGCGAATTTTCAGATTCATTCCGATGGTTTCACTGCTGCTCCGAGGCCCGGACGGTAATGCACTGGACGGCGATTTCACCTAGCTGTCTTCTCTGCCTGCCTCCCTGCCCAGTGCCGGGAATGCAGCCGCCACTCCCACCGGCCACGGTCAGAGAGCTTGTGCGCTCCTGCCTGCACAGGGACCCCGTGGCGGCCGATCTGCGCTGTAGCCTCTTCGTGGCCGCCGCCCTGACGTACAAGCGCGACTCTGTCCTGCGACCCTTCCCCCGACGGTATGCCAGTGAGGACAACAAGCAATTTGAAGCTCTGGTGAGTTTGTGATCGTGGCCCGAGAGGGATTCAAGCCACATCACGTTTCTAAATCGATGTAATTCACTGTGGTACAATAGCAGGTAATGTATTTGTTAATGACCGGACACAATTTAATCTTTGTTTAATCTAAACTTTATTTAGGAGAACTGCAATGTATCCAGAAAGTGGGTAGTTTTGTGCAGGACCAGTGGGAGTGTGTGGATGCTGGGGGGGGGGGGGGGGTGGTTGGTAACAGGAGGTCTGCTTGAGCCAAGCTTCTTAATTTGAGTTTAGTAAAATAACAATATTTGAAATTGAGGATGAAGGTGAACTCAGCCGGAACTCTTCCTGTTGCCTTGGAGCTGAATCCATGCAGGTGATGATCTGGGTCTCCTTGCTCACAGCTGGCGGACGTGAGCTCCATGCCAGGGGTACGCGAGCTGGTCAGCTTGGGTCCCGGAGAAGGAGAGCATCACTTGGCCCTGGCTCACTGGGTCCTTTCCTCCAGGAACTTTGCTGTGAGGACATTGCAGAGGGATGAGGTGAACAGACATGGCAGCCACTACTGTCAGCTGGTTGTTGTTTTGGACCTTTCATGCGGCGCTTGTGCGAGGTGTGGTTGTGTTGAATGTACACCATTGTCTCCCCTTTTTTCTTGTGCCAACCTTAATTATCCAATTTTGCCAGTATTCAAGAATTTTGGAGTTGACTGGATGTGAGGGCACTTCCATGCCTCCCCCCGACTTCCTGTTTGAACTGGAATACTGCAACCAAATGAACGCCATGTTCGAGAAGACCAGGGATGGACGGGACATCCTCTATGCATTCCACGGCAGCCGACTGGAGAACTTCCACTCCATCATTCACAACGGTTTACACTGTCATCTCAACAAGGCTTGTTGTCTCTTTAAACCTTTTAAGAACTCACGGGACCGTTTCTTTTAAACATTAAAATGTACGGGTGATCACCAGCCCTGGTCCTGGAAGAGCCCTCAAGTCTCAAGTTTAAGAAGCCATCGTTTTCTTAATAGTAGGAAAAGCCAGCAGTTGTTATTCTTTATTTTACAGTGTATTTTGGCGATCTGAGCAGAAAATATAATTACTGCATTTAAACTATATAAATACATTCATTTTTCAAGTAAATGGGAGCGTTAAGACTTAATTGTCGTGTGTCTCATTGTTCTGAAACCGTTTGCAATAGCAGCAAAATATCCCCTGGATGTGGGCCATCCCAGAGCAGTATCGAAAACCCCTGGCTTGTAGTGTACGATTAAATAAAAACAAACCAAAACTTAATTTCAGAAAGATCAGTTTATCAAACCCATGTGTTAATTTTGGTACTGAAACAGGAAGTTGTCTGATAAGTAAGGAGAAGAGCTAGCAGAAGCTGGGTTTAGCAGCAGACCTGGTAAGGACCTTGGCTGGCATGTGACTGTTGACATCTTACTTTACAGACCTCACTGTTTGGCGAAGGTACTTACCTCACCAGTGACCTCAGCCTTGCTGTGCTCTACAGTCCCCATGGCAACGGGTGGAGGGAAAGCCTTCTAGGGCCACTGCTGAGCTGCATCGCGGTGTGTGAGATCATAGATCACCCTGACGTTAAATGCCAAGTGAAGAAGAAAGGTGGGGCTTCTCCTGTGACAAGAGGTCACACTCCGTGACATCCTGCTGAGCGGACGCTAACTGGAATGTCCATGCAGACTCCGAGGGCGTGGACCGCAAACGTGCGAGGGTGAAGAACAGTGAGGGTGGAGAGGTTCCTCAGAAGTACTTTGTGGTCACAAACAATCAGTTGCTGAGAGTGAAGTACCTGCTGGTGTATTCTCAGAAGCGACGGAGTAACAGGTGAGGGCCACTCGCCGTCCGCCGTAATGCGGCCGCTCTGAAGGCTCACGTTTGGGAAATCCCGATGTGACACATGGCCCAGCTGTGGGTATGACAGCCGTGTGGTGCTCCTGTTCTCCGTGTGCTTCCAGGCATCCTCACGGATCCTCCTGGCTGGCCCGACATCACTTCGCCATCACCATGAGCCTCTATCTGCTCCTGCTCGTGCTCATCGGTGCCTTCAGCTCTGCCGGTTTCCAGGCCTTCTGGCACAGACTCTTTCGCTCATGAAGAACCCCCCCCACCAAGTCTTTCTGTTCACATCCTAAACCAAGTGCCTTCATTCCTTCCACGTGGAGTTATTTACTCCCTGGGGTGCCTCACAAAAAGTGCACGATTTCCTACGTGTTTGTCACCTTTGCATGTTCAAGGTTTTTTTGTGCAGGGGTGTGGAACCGTTCGTTCCATTTGTATCAACCAATTTAGGCATTCTTTTAATGAGTAAAAGAGCCTTGATATTTTCCACTACACTTAGTTTATCTTTGCTTAAGGTAACACATCCTTCAAGAGAACAGCAGGAATGTGGGAGAACGTTGCGAATGATATTGCTAGTCATTTGAGGATCTTGGCAGTGATGACTCCTTGTGTTGGGACACTCTGCCCGTGATCAGTAGGTCGCTGGTTCCGATCTGTGTTCAGTGTCAGCTTGCTGTCTGCCACTTGGTCTCTGAGGTTCTCATTTTCTCTGTTCTGCTACCTTTACCATTGTGTCAGTGCAATAGAACTCCCCGTGGTGGTGTAATCTCTAACACTTGATGGAAACACGCCAGGATCAACTTCAAAACGTGGACTGTCTGCAGGTCCCCCCCAAAGGAGACAAGGGTGCAAGTGGCATTTTGTAGCATTTTCCAGTGATGGAGTTTCACTGTAGTGGTTGTCAAGCGTGCTTCTCAGTTTGCAGGTCTTGGTGTATCACGACCTTGAGTCGGTCAGACAGCCCAGTGAGCCAGGCTTTGCTTTGTGTGTCCTGCATGTTAGGTGTTGTCCTTTGTCACACAATGTAGTCATCAACCACTGAATGTCATTACCTTGGGTGGGGGGTACTTCTCAATACCTCTTGTGATGCAGGCTTCATTAATTCATGGTACCTAATATCTTTTAGTTATCTATTTGAGTCTTTGTATGTATAACTGTATTTTTACTTTAATACCAAATGAATAATAAATCAGTTTTAGTTCGATCCTTATGCAGTTCCTGAGACCGGATGTGTTAATATGTCGGGAGATCGTCTGCCTGGTGTGTTCACACATTCGGTGGCCACGTTATTAGCTCCCCCTGCTGGCTAATCCAAAGAGCTGCTCCTCCACACACCCAATCACGTGGCTGCAACATAAAATATATGGCAGCCAGGCGGGCGCTACAGGTACTGTGCGACTGAGCATTAGAGTGGGGTAAAATATGTGGTAGTGACCGTCGTGTGAGAGCTGGCGGCTGCAGCACTGAAACAGCATTCCTGGGATTTTCACACACAAATGAACAAAACACATTAAGTCAGCAGCAGGTCTCTGGGTGAAAACGTATTGTTAATGAAATTAGATTTACTTTATGTGCCATTTGTACAAGTATAAGTACAGGCACACAAGAATGCATCTTTTTGCATATCCCGTCTTGCTCACCTTCGCTGCGCACGTGCACGCACACGATTGAGTGTGAACTTGGGGTCTGGCTGCAGGGTCACGCTTATCCAGCCCCTGGAGCACTTTTCTGGGCCACAGCATCTATCTATATCAGGGCTCACCAACCTCTTCGAAACTGAGAGCTACTTCACAGGTACTGAGCCATACGAAGGGCTACCAGTTTGAAACGCCTTCCTAAACTTATCTAAACTTCATGTGTAATAAACATGTTTTAAATGCTTTTTTAAGATATTGTCATTTTCAAATCTATATAAATGCAAATCTGATTAAAGAAAAACAGCAACAGGATAAAATTAAATTTTAGACGCTGCTTACTGGTGAGTTGTGCTATTTTTAGAACAGGTCCGCGGGCGACTCGTGTTCCTTGGGGGCATCCTGGTGCCCGCGGGTACCATGTTGGTGACCCCTGATCTATATTTTACTTATATGTCCCACGATGTGTTCATGATTCTTATTAAATCTCTCCAACAGATCGAGCTTTCATTTTCCACAGAATAAAAAAAACGATACTTTATTCCGATAATAAGCACTGGCAATATTAGATAAAAATATATTGGTTAGCAATCAAATTTTCTGATGCAGAAATATGGGGATGCAAATAAAAAAATATTTCATTAATGCAATAAATGTAAATGAGGTACAAAAATAACTCCATGTTGCCCTACTTCTTTGTCTAAGGCCCAATCCCAAACCGGTCCCTACACACTCCGCCTTCGTTTGCGCGTTCCCGAGGCCGATACCCGTCGCCATGTTGAAGTGTGTCTCAAAGCAGCAAGGGCTAAGGGGGAGTGGCCGATATGCCCTCCTTTAGCGAGTCAGCAACGGTGGTGGCTCGCGCGATTCCACTACCACTTCCATATCCCACAATTCCTAGCGCACAGGAAACAGAACAGCGCGATAAT
>JAODLC010000021.1:13580569-13618315 GCA_026781145.1 Hippopotamyrus pictus
CACCATCAGTGTGACAGTATCAGTGTGACCCAGTATGACCCACCCAGTGTGACCCACTGACCCATGGTGTGACCCACCATCAGTGTGACAGTATCAGTGTGACCCAGTATGACCCACCCAGTGTGACCCACTGACCCATGGTGTGACCCACTGAGCCATGGTGTGACCCACCATCAGTGTGACAGTATCAGTGTGACCCAGTGTGACCCACCCAGTGTGACCCACTGACCCATGGTGTGACCCACCATCAGTGTGACAGTATCAGTGTGACCCACTGAGCCACTATGCTACCCATAGGACCTTAACATCGTATATAAATCATTTCTGTGTATTATTTTTGTTGCACTACATAATGCATAAAGCACATTCATCCTGGCTGATTCTGGTCTGGCAAGGTGAAGGAGACACAAGATGAACTGAATCAAGAATCAGCCCAGAGCTACACAGATTATGCCGTGTGATTCCTCAGTAAGATCAGTTGTTTTCAGGGATATGCGTGGCAGCTTTTTCCGAGGCATTAAAACCCTATCTGACATTATTGTCCTTGTTTTGGTTGTGTCCACGTTGTAATTTCATAATGCAAAATCTGGTATTTGGTTCATGACTATAGATGCATGTTTTAGATAAGCATATTCATTCGTTTATCTTGTAAGCGAACTTCTTGAGTGGCGGAAATCAGTTTTTTCCCCTTTAATACTCATTTTTCCTAGCCTCAAACTTGGGGGTTAAAAGCATCTGAGGTAGTGAGGCAATAGTTTTATGCCTCCGGCCTCGTCCAATCACGTGACTTTGGAATTCCGTTCCAGCAAAAGGATTGCAGTCATTTTCCATAAACTTTCCCCGATAACGCCTTTAAATTACACTTCCATGCACCACTAGATGGGGCGTGATACCGTCCCCCTGACTAAAAGCGGCTTTGTTTTGAACATACTTCTCAAGGAGCTTGAGTGGAATATTTAACATAACCACTGAGCACAATATGTATAACACCATAAAAGGTACATTGCCGTAGCTTTGACCCACTGTATGTCCTCCCGAAGTGCTGTGGATTTGGAGGCTTGCGTGACTTTTTACTGACATTTGTCTTTAATGCCCTGCCGTAGTTGTCTCCTCCTCCAAGTGCAAATATGGATGCACCGACGGAGGTGTGGACGAAAGACGCGTTTTACACTAGTTTCCCCTGCCGGAGCACTAGTATGGGGACGAGTGCAGCGTGACCGAGCCGAGCACCTCGTTTCGGGCATGAGATGGTGACGTTTGGAGGCAGAGGCCATGGGGAGCGTGTGTGTCCGCCGCAGGAAGCCGGATCGCCGAGCCAGGCGTGTGGCTGAAGTTTAGGGGGAAACAAAGTTACCGTAGCGAGTGATAAGCGGCAGGAGGGCGACCGAGTTCAGCGGGATCGGGAACTGCGACAAGCATCGCTGCGGCAAGAGCATAACGTGAAATGTGACTTTGTGTCTCTGCTTCGTCGCTATTGAGAACCGGCACGGGACCCGTGATTTTTCCAGCGATCGGGACATTAAAACATTTTGTGTATTGGTTTTATGTCGATCACTAGTTGTTTTAACTTGGGAGGAGTAAATCAGTAAGCTCCAAGAGGCTGGTTTGTTGGCTTTTTGACCCTACCTGTCCTCAGCATACAATGTTTTCCATCAAACCTTTGAAACCAACCTTAAAGTCATGCGTGCCCCCTTTACAGGTAAGCGTTATCTCTACCGCCGCCTTAATGTTACTAACATATCAGTCATCGCTTCTAATAGTTACGCACCTGGAGAAAACTGGTTGCCTACTTTAAGCGAAAACCCATAAACTGCATGTTATACCGTTAAATTTATCATTCTCTGTACTAAGTAATTCTTTGGGATACGCGTCTTTATTGCTTGTTGATTCAGCTCAAGCGTACGTATAGCCAATATACCTTTTCAAAGCTGATTTTTTTAATGTGTGCACGCTTTGTTTTCTCCTGGGGTTTGCACGTATCTTTTCTGTGGTTAGTGCAGACAGAGACATGATGTGTTTGTAATGTATCATGTAACTCCGCACACAGCCGGACATGAAGAAAGCCCCTCAGCTGACCATCAGGAAACTGGAAGCCAAGTTACTCCCAGGTAAACAGCAGAGATGCGATGGACAGGTGGTGGTGCTCCTGGCTCCCCGGCTCAAGGAGATCCTCCTTATTGTATTTGCATTACATTTTATTACTGTTATTACTGTAAGGCAGCAGATTTCCATATGTGATCACGCCAGCGCAGGACCAAACGCCCCCTTTAAGTGTCTGCATATCAACTCTGCTGACCTCTGGAAGGGTAACCTTCGAGATGAGTCGCCCTGAGATCTTCAGCAGTGCTTCTTAGGCTGCCTGACTGCCAGGCTCACAGCCTTCTTGTTTTTCTCTGTGTTTCAGCTCATCCTTCATGACATCCCATTCATTTTCCCTCCTAAAAGCATACAGCATTGGCCCTTTTGGGAAGCGTTGCCTCGCGGCGGATTATCTGGGGTCCCGCGTGTCCGTCAGTCGCCATGGTTATCTGTCTAGGCCCCCAGGCGCCCCCCCCCCCTCCCCTCCACTGGCACCGGCAGCTGCATAATCGAGCCGGCCCTTGGTTGTTAAGGCTTTTCATCACTCAGCCTTTTTCCTCTGCCCAGTAGGGTTTTCTTTCCAGCCGGGAAAGTTCAGACCCCAGGGGAGACGTTTATGTGTGACTTTCGTTTGAATTAAGTTCTAATAGTATTCACAAACCTGCTATAGCAATTTCAGCGTCTTCTGCTGGCAGTGCTCTATAGTTTAATTTGTTTCACTCCAGTAATGTGAAAGTTTTCACCTGGATTGATAGTTTTTTAAGTCAAATGACCTTTTTCATGGGCCAAGTACGAGTGTATTTTGCTGTCTTTACAGAAAAAAAAGTTTGGCTTTTACACAGTACCGTTCAAGAACAATTTCCCACTGTTTTGGTGGAGCTCAGTTGGCTTTGGGTCAAAAGTTCCCCCGATATCTAGCCACTCAGCCTCCCCTTTGGGATTTTCTGGTTCTGAAAATAACTGCACATCTCTCACCCTGGTCTTTATTGAGCTATCATTGTCCTGGGTGTGTTTTAAGGGGTGTTACGCTAATGTGGAACACATTGGAAGAATTGTTCTAATATGGCTTTTTGTTACTTATATATATTTTTCCACAGAGACCGTCCTTGAACAGGACCAGCTGGGAGATTCACAAGCTCTATAAGTAGATCCGTGGAACGGTTTGCAGTTAAGGCAGCGTCCCCTGTAATTAGTCAAGTTAAGATGGACCTTCCCTGTTTTCAGAACCGGCACGCCTTGTGTGTGTTTTCACATTTTGCTGCCGAAATGGAAATGACATGTCTTGGTGTCCGTGAGTGTTCAGGCACGTCGGCCGTCGGCTGCGAGCGGCGGACGCTGGTGGCGGGGGCCTGTTCTCTGAGAAGCTGCCGGTCCCACTGTTTGTGTCATTATTTTTTATATGAAATCTGCGGTGAAGGGTGGATCTTTGGGTCGTGTTAGGGACAGCTCCCATGACCAGAGAGGTAGTTTGTTTGAATAACCCACAACTTCTAAATGGTCTGTGTCTGTGGTTTTATAGCGCCTTTTCTGCCAGCAGGGCCAGTGGGGTGGGTGCCTTGACTCAGTGCCGTGTGTTAAATTTCTATTTCAGTTTGTGGTGTGACGTTTTTAACGGCAGAAGTGGCTGGAAAGTGCAGGGTGCGTCGTCTGTCAGCTGGGGAACGCGACAGACTTGACATAATCACAGGTTATGTCTGCTACATCTTCCCGACCTTCACTCTGTTCTTGTGGGGTAGCTCCTTAGCTGACTTTTTGCGTGTCAGTAAGTTCCCGTTACGGTTATGTTTGCAGTCTGTTATTTTTCGCCTGTTAGTCTGCGGTTACGCCTGTGATATGGGTGGCTTTTCTTGAAGTATATGCCGCCTTGGGCTTCATGTGTATTCGTAGTCTTGCTGGTGGCTGTCTGTACTGCAGGCTTGAATGGAGTGAGTGTCATTTTGGGGGGGGGGGGGGCAGCCCCACTGAGTCGTGGGACGTGACATGAATGAGTGACCTTCAGCACTGCCCCTTGCTCAATGCCCCCATTCAGGCCTGTGTCATACATAACAAACTCTGGGTTTCATCTGTGGACAAAGAAGGTCGGCTATCCTGCCCCCTCTGTTTCTGTCCTCTCCCACTGCCTCCACCCCCCTCCCGAGGGCTATTGTTGGTCCCAGTAACTCTCTGCCCCATCCCAGTGCCTTTTCCTGTGGTCTCCTGTGGGCTCAAATGAAAGGAGCCTGGCCAAGCCAACAGCTCGTCTCCAGTTGTATATGGTACATATTTTATGAGGTATATAGCCCTTTGGCTAATCTGGCCCAGGAAGGGCTACTATCTAAGTCATGTTGCCTGTTACTCTGCACTGCAGTTGGGCAACAGTATTTAGCCGCAGGTTATTCAAGGATGTTCTTTTTTTACTTCTCCGAGCTGAGAGCAGGTCCTGATAGGCTAAAAAAGTCACCTACTCTGTCTGAGGCCGTGTGGGTGGTATTCCAAGCTGCCCTGCTGTTCTTCGCTGGTTTGGAAATGTCATTCTTAACCAGCTACCAGCTCTGCTGTTACTGAGTCGCCTCTGAAGGTGTGTGTGTATAAAACATAAACGCCTATATAGATATATATCTGCAGATTCTGGACGGCAGTATTTCGGGGGATTCTCAAAACTCATTGTGGGTTTTAATTAGTTTTTGTTGCTGACGAGCGAATTTTTGTTGCCGTGGTAACTGTAGGGGCGGGTGCTTGTCACGGGTGTCTGCTGTCATGCCTGGCACACCTCTGTATTTTGACCAGACTGGCCCTGGGTGGCCCCCATGCGCGCCCGTCTTCACTGAAGGACTTTGCTTTCTCAACAAGTGCTGTATGGTTGCCCACTTGTTTAAGGGTCGCTGGGTGTCTTCTGAGGCTGTGCGCCCTTCTGCCTGTTGGCTCCTGGCCTCTCTGTTCCGGAAGCTTGTTCCTCCAAACGTTCCTCTGCTAGATGGAGCCGATCTCTCCCCGAAGGAGTTGGTGCTGGCGGGGCTTTGCCATGCAGCTGTGCCCAGCTGAGCAAGCGGTGCGGGCAACCAGGTGAATCAGGTGGTTCTGGGGGAAAGACGAACACTTCCCCACATTCCGGAGAGGTGGCCCGCCTGTATCCAGGACGCTCGTTCCTCTTGGATTTCTTTACACTGAAGTGACCCCACCTTATAACCATGTTTTCAATTGGAAGTGTGAACAGCTATAAACCATTCCTTTTAATAGACTGTGGGCCCAGTGAAGGTCAGATTATATCTGGTTTCTTATTTGTTTCCAGAGGCTCTTTAGTGCTGCCTGCTGGGCAAACTTAGGTCTGTGCTAAGCGCTTCCCTTCCATTAATTCCCTGCTAGCTTTGACCATCCGCTTGTTTGAATGGAGCGACGTGGCCAGGTGAGGCCGTCCGAACGGAATAACGGCAGGAATTCTGCCTATTCTCCATCATTCCTTAATCATCTCATCCCGTCGCCTCCGGGGACAGACTTGGGAGCGACCACGGAATGTGTGCTTAAAACCCGGCAGCTTTTCTGTACCTCACATGTCTGTTTTCGTCTTCCCTGTGTAAAAATGTGCCAGGAGAGATAACCGTTAGCATACGCCAAGTGGCACCCCTGTGTAGTGAAAATAAAAAACAGGCTGACATACATCATATTTCGGCACTGACAGGATTTAACATTCCTGATCACTAACCCCTTTACCTGTGGGCACGTCCGTGTGACCGAGTCTGTCTCATTCTGCTCGTATATTGAGCGTAACCTGTCCCCCCCCCCCCTCAAACCTCCCTTACATGGTGATGCTTTCAGGCTTGGTAAAAATATTAAGGTTAAAGGTCATTACAGGAATCTAAACGGTATGAATTTCAGTGCTTTGAGTGCCTTGTCATCTCCCATAGTGCTTCAGCGTGAGTAAATATCAGCCTGACGTGAGGTACCTGCAGCTGTAATGTGCTTCTCATATGTGTATCCAGACTGGCAGTCTGCTGTCACTGTCCCCTTGTTGCCTGTATTTTCTGCTGCCTTCAGCAGTAGCTCTTAGTGTTTTTTTCCTGCACAGCAGTTAATGTCCCAGAAACCCTGGGCTGTTATGCTGTTGTAACTTCCAAGCAGTAAGGCTAGACTAGGAGCCAGAAACACCCACTTGGGAGTAAGAGGAGCGCCATCAATGGGTCTCATGGGGGACTCTGGTCACTAGGGGGCGGCCTTCGCAGGGTCTTACAGGGGACTGAGGTCACCTGGGGGTGGCCATCTCCGGGGGACTCGGGCCGCCTAGGGACGGACTTCACCAGGTCTCACGGGGACAGGGGTCTAGCTGCGGTGCCGTCCACCAAAAAATACCACACAGAAAATTGTGATTACATTATGACCCTAATGGCCCTCTTTCTCGCAGGCGAGATCGTGGTGAGCGAGGTGAACTTCGTAAGGAAGTGCATGGGAACCAGCTGCAGCCAGGACGACCTGTGGGGGAAGCTGATATGCACCAATTTCAAGGTTTCCTTCGTGAGCCACGAGGTTTTGGACCGGCAGGTATGTGTGTCTCCAATGAGCCCAGCTTTCGGACCAAAACGCCACCTTTGCCGCAGTCGCGTGCAGCTCTTTTATTTCTCATATTTTTTCCAAAGTTTAAAAATAGTTTTATCTTTTAAAGTATAAATGCATTACCGTAGGTTGTGAGCAATAGTTTCCAGCTTAACTTATGAGAAAAGCCTGCTTCGGTAAGGCCGTCTGAGTGGAAACGCACGTGTTCAGCAGGTATCTGGGTTAATCGCCAGGCAGGCAGCTTGTTTTTATTGACAACTCCGCTTTACTGCGTGCCGTAAAAAGAGGAATATCGACTGAGGGGTAGGAACCCTTTCTTCCCTGTTGGGGTGAGGATTTGTCCCTCCCTGATTGGCCCGATGTCGGCTTTTCCAAAACCCTTTGCTTGTTTGATATCTCATCTGGTCACCACCTGGGTCTGCCTGCTCCTGTCGGCTAAGACCTGCGTTGGATGCACCACCTTGTATCACTGTTTCGCTTCCCCGTTTCTGGCCAAGGTCTCCTTTGATGGGTCCCGTTTCTCCCATCCCCCCCCCCCGCCTGGAGACTTATTGTGCCTTTTTATCCCACCCCCGTCGGCCTCACTCACGTGGGCTGCTCCATTGCATGGTGACGGAGGCTTAAAGCCTGCGGAAGGGCAGCGGGGTTACGTAAGAGCATAGATGCTCCGCCGCATAACCCCGGTGCATGTGAGCGCGAGCAGATGTTGGCTAGTGGAGAGGGGTGTGTCTGTCATCGATTTGACAGATGATGCCGTAACAGTGCCGTGATTGGCTGTCAGGATTCTAGAACTGGAATGAAAGCGCCGGCAGGTTCCTCCGTTTGGGTCACACAGGCTCTTCTGCTGTGTACCCAATGCGTTTAAGATCCCGTGCAGATTTATCTTTGAATGGGTATCAGTGGGTAAGTAGATTGATGGGGGGAAAGTCTAAAATGCTTCGGATTCAGCTCTGTCCGGAAATACCACCTTGGTTTGTTTTTTTTTTCCCAAGAAAATAAAGGATTTTTAACTTTTAACCAAACTATACCCTGTTATTTCTTTCAAAAACCACACAGCAATTGTAAATCTGCATTCAACAGTTTTTCAACAGTCCTAACAAAAATATTGCTCAATTTCACCCTCAGTTTTCCCATAGAAGCCTGCAAAAAAACCCACTAATGTAGGTACCAAATAAAGATTAAAAAACAGACAAAACAATGGTGGAAACCTTTCACGAAAACAAGGTCCCTCATCAGCCATATTGGTTAAGGACTTAATTTTTAATGTCAGTTTTATTTGGATATGAAATATTCTTCTGAAATTTCTGAAATCTAACCTGGGCTGCTTTTCACTTTTTTTCCTGCTGGTACCTGCTGTGAGTGGATGATGTTTGTGCTTCTTGCTGCTGTCTGGCTTGAAGCCTTCCACTTCTTCACCCTTTTTCAGGTATTTCAGTACCGGAACCGACTACTGGGTGACCATGACGTGCCTCTGGCGTGTGTGGAGCAGCTGGTTACAGGTAAGAAGCTCTGACTCTGGTAGAAACGCCCAAGGCACAGATGGCCGACTGTGGCTGAAAAGCTGGGACAGGATTAAACCTGTCTGTGACTGCATGCTGCTCTCTGCTCTCGCTGCTCTCTGCTCTCGCTGCTCTCTGCTCTCGCTGCTCTCGTGTCGGGCTGAATGCCCTGTCAAACAGCTGTTCGCTGATTGATGCTCTCTGTTCTCTGCCTGCCACTCTCTGCTCGCTGCTTTCTGCTGCTCATTGCTCGCTGCTCTCCGCTGATCATCGCTCGCTGCTCATCGCTCGCTGCTCTCCGCTGCTCTGGTATCAGGCTGAGCGGGATGTGTCCTGCCAGAGCCCTGCAGAGCAAGCAGCGCCCCTCCCCATTTCCCTGTCTTGTAGCTTTGTTCAGCATGTAGTCTCGCCAAGCATTATTAATGATGTCACAGGCAAGTTACACAATTACATGTGTGGGAGGAAGAGACCAAAAGAAAATGAACCTCAGTGGTCGACGGGTTCTGTAATTAGTTCTGTGGTACCAAGGAGGTCGTCTGTAGTTTAAATCAAGATGACGTGTTAAACTCTTAATAATGTAGGTTTTCCAGTGTCATCTGCATCTTAACCAATCAGCTTCTCCCCACATCAGTGAATGAAGCGAAGGGGAAGCAGAAGGTCCTGTTATCCAATCGAAAGCTGAAGTTCAGCCCCACCGAGCTGGTCCTCTACTGCAAGGACCTGCGCGTCCTGCGGTTCCGCTTCGACGAGGCCGGCCCCGAAAGCAGCAGGAAGGTAGACGTCGGCCGGCAGAGCCCAAACGTCCGCCTTGTCTGTTTAAATCGGGTGAATTTTAGATGTATGGTCACGAGAAAATCACGTGAATAAAGGGGTGTCTCCATAATAAATACCCCAATCTGTGGGTTACATTGTACTTCCTGTCTCGCTAAACCACACCCTCATCACAAACAGTAATCTACACCAGTATTTCCCAGTCCAGTTCTCAGGGACCTACGGCCAGTTCACGTTTTTGCTCCCTCCCGGCTCCTTGCCAGACAGTCCATGTTTTTGCTCCTTGGTAGGGAACTGGGAGGGAGCAAAAATGTGGACTGTCTGTGGGTCCCCAAGGACCGGATTGTGAAACACTGAGCTACATAATGTGAAGAATCATTTTGCACTTCCTCTGTTAGCTGGACATTCCCTGAATCAGGATTTTCCCTCATTCTGGATCTGCTTGTGTATCCCAGAATGCTTTTACAAAACTCATTACCCCCCCCCCCCCCCACCAAAAGAGAGCTCAGTCTGCCCTAGCTCCCACCCCACTAATGACAGCAGGAGTCCATCCCTTCTGATCTGCTTCCCAGTCTGGCTAGCCAGTGTGCTGGAGTAGCCAGATCCTGTACTGTCTGCTTGGGAGAGCCTGAAACATGTTTATCCCGAGCAGATGGTGCTTCACTGGAAGCCCTGCAGTCCTACCCTTCAGATTGTGTCTGTCTCTGTGCTAATATTCCCTCTTTCTTGGTTGATCTGGTTGTTGATTTACTTTGCATTATGCCAGGTCTAGCAAATTCTTATCTGGGTCCATCTTTGAATTGTATTCTTGTAAAGATCAGGTACTGTCGAGTCTTCCAAGGCCTTTGAAGAAAGTCAGATCATCATCAGCATTTAATACTCACCAGTGAGCTTGTCACGGATAAAGTAACGCACAATTCAGACTCGGGCTCTATAAACCATGATCTGGCCACTTTATCGTGAAAGCGATGCACTTGTTCAGCTTCCTTGTTTGCAGGCCCTGCTCCTGACGAGCTCCGCAGAGCATGTTCACTGGCGAACGGCATATCCCAGCTGCTCGCAATGAACGTTCTTTGTTTTAAATAATCACTCGGGCTTCCTGCGTATGGCTACAGCCCAGAAGCTAAAATCTGAAAAAGCTTCTATTTTGTTTGATTAATTTATGTAGGATTCACAAACAGATAATTGGGGCACGGACCAGGCGTTTGGAAATGTTGTTTAAACGGCTCACCTGCAGAAATCTCGTGCTCGGGGAAGCTGAGCTCATACTGGAAAATCCGAAGGAGCACGTGCCAGCGGGCATGGAGCCAGAGCCCCACCCCAGTGGAATTTGCTGGTTTCTGTGAATGTGTGAAGCCCCATAAAGGGAGGGAAGGGGGGGGGCAGAGAAATGAGAAATACAGCGGAACAGAAAGTCTATTCAGTTATTCCTTCCTGAACATTCAGAGTAAGTCACTCGCACGTCTCTTCCAAGGGTGCCAAATTCTCGAATGTGTGCTGGGGGTGAATTCACAATCAGGCGGTGCGCGTTCCAAGTGGGGGCCTCTCTGCTGAGCTGAGGGGTCTTTGGTGCGATATTTACTCAGTGGAGGAAGCCAGGAGCTGCGTGGGTCCCCACACCTTCATATTACTGTATTGCTGTCATTGACAATAAGATTCAGCCAGGTCTCTGTGGCCGGTGGCTCACTGTTTTGCTTTAGCTCTCCAGACTGCCCCCTGGTGGCAGGGCAGCAGGCTGAAATGCAAGTTCTCACTCGACCAAAAAAAATGTTGTTTTTCTTTCCCTGTAGTGATTGCTTTGTTTTTCTTGGTGATGAATGGAATGAAAGAAATGTGTGACGTCCCATTATGTGCCAGTAAATGACAGAGCTGGGAGCGGCCAGCCCCCAGCCCCCGGCCCCGCTCTCTCTCCCCCCACTACGCTTTGTCGCACCATCCGGCCCTGAATGGGAGGCTTTGTGCTGCTCTCTGATGAGGCTCAACTGCTCTGCTGCTGTACAGACCATCTCCCGCTGGGCCACTCTGCTGCTGTACAGACCATCTCGCGCTGGGTTGCTCTGCTGCTGTACAGACCATCTCCCGCTGTGCCGCCCTACTGCTGTACAGACCATCTCCCGCTGGGCCACTCTGCTGCTGTACAGACCATCTCCCACTGTGCCGCTCTGCTGCTGTACAGACCATCTCCCACTGTGCCGCTCTGCTGCTGTACAGACCATCTCCCGCTGGGTTACTCTGCTGCTGTACAGACCATCTCCCGCTGGGTTACTCTACTGCTGTACAGACCATCTCCCGCTGGGTTACTCTACTGCTGTACAGACCATCTCCCGCTGGGCCGCTCTGCTGCTGTACAGACCATCTCCCGCTGTGCCGCTCTGCTGCTGTAAAGACCATCTCCCGCTGTGCCACTCTGCTGCTGTACAGACCATCTCCCGCTGTGCCGCTCTGCTGCTGTACAGACCATCTCCCGCTGTGCCGCTCTACTGCTGTACAGACCATCTCCCGCTGGGCCGCTCTGCTGCTGTACAGACCATCTCCCGCTGTGCCACTTGGACTTTCGCTGCCATTTGGTACCGGCGCTGCCACAATGACATTAGCTCTGTAAACACACTGCACTTCCTCTGGCTTCCCGTCTTTGAAGGAACGCCAGAATATCCGCGTCTTATGTAAGTGCTGTAATACGGGTTATATAAACTCCTACATTCATGCGTCTGATTAAGGCAGGTGAACCACCTATGTGTAAGTGCCAAGATGCTGCAGGCGTTCGCCTCCCCAGAGGACTTTTGGCTGCTTTCATAGCTGGATAAATGCTGCCTTTATGGTTACAGACCATCTCTGCTCCATCTTCCGGAGGATCAGAATCAAGTCGTCATGTATTGCATGGAGAGATGAGCCGCGTGATTCAGCTCTGCATCTGCTTTCAATACTTCAGTGAAATAAATCTTGTGAATGTGGGATTTTGTTTTAGAGAGTAGCACCTCCCCCCCCCCCCCATCCCGCCTGCCTTCCTAAACGCCCAGCTTGAAACATTTACTGAATGAGCCCTCGGCGTCCCTGTTCTAAGTCAGCAAGCCCCGAGTGAGGCAGTGTGGGCAGGTGAAGCTCAGGCCTGTGCA
Source organism: Hippopotamyrus pictus (assembly GCA_026781145.1). Classification (NCBI taxonomy): domain Eukaryota; kingdom Metazoa; phylum Chordata; class Actinopteri; order Osteoglossiformes; family Mormyridae; genus Hippopotamyrus; species Hippopotamyrus pictus. The sequence goes on from JAODLC010000021.1 coordinate 13,592,556, forward strand.
GCCAGGTTCCAGGGTCACGGATCTGACTGAAAATAACAAGGCTTCAGAGGTCACGTCTTTGACCTTCCTATACAGAGATGTTATCGTGGTATTATAACTACAGAATGCTGCGACGGATGTTGCCGACAGCAAGATTGAGTAACTGATTTTCTCCAAGGCAGGTAATTGAGGATGCTCAATGCTGAGCTAAGGATTCCTGGTGGGTCATGAACACCCGCGGCTGTTTGTTGACGTCTGGTTTTCCTGGCTAACGTTTGGATCTGCTGCTCGCGGCGTTTGACCGCTGCTTGTCACCAACCCCCCCGATCCCTCCCCAGGTGTGCCTGGCCATCGCCCACTACGCCCAGCCCACAGATCCCCGGCTGCTCTTCGGCTTTGAGTACGTGGGGAAGCTATACCGCCCTCCCGCAGGTACAGTGCCGAGTGAGCCCCCGCACTTTCACTAAAGAACTGTGCGCCACGGCGAGTGAGATCCAAGCTGGCAACGGACCTCTACAGTGTTTATGTAATCAGTCATTAGTCGTATGATAGCAAAATGACCTCGGTACTGATGTATAAAGTGAAAAGTCCGTGTGGTGTCAGAATGCGGCTTGACGTGCCCCCCCTGTGCGGCGTGCGAGCAGGTGAGCACGGGGGGAGGCTGCTGACCCCACTCTTCACCTGCCCCTCCGACTGGGACCGGGAGATCAAGCGCACTGGAGCGACCGAGTGGAGGGTGTGCTCCGTCAACGAGGGCTACGCCGTCTCACCCAGGTCAGGGGTCGGCATGCATCGCGGGGTACCTGACACCCATCTAACGTGCCGTCCTGCATGTCTAACGTGCCGTCCTGCGCGGCTCCTCCCCACAGCCTCCCACAGCACTTTGTGGTTCCCGCATCGCTGGCAGATCAGGACCTTAAGCAGCTGTCCTGCTCCTTCGTGGGCCAGCGTCTCCCAGTGAGTCTGCATTGTGCCCTGTGTCACTCAGGTGGCACAAGTGCCCCTTCCTCCAAACCGTGTTTCCATGGAGACCTGACTCGCGTGTGTCGCCGCCTCTTGCCTCTCCAGCTGTGGTGCTGGAACCACCTGAACGGCAGCGCCCTTGTGCGCACAGCCGGCATCAGGGACGTGGCAGAGCAGAGGAAGCTGGAGCAGAGGTAGGGCAAGCGGGAAGGGTCTAACGGCACCAAACCGAAGGTGGATGTAAATGCTGCGGTCAAGTAACAGCAGCCTGGCTCTCTGCTCAGGGTCTGCAACGCCATCACTAAGAGCCACCCGAAACGCAGCAGTCCGCACAAGGTCCACCTGGACAGGAGCCTGCCCAGCATCCGGGACGTCCGGGCCTCCTTCGTCAGACTGAGGCAGCTCTGTGCAATCGGTGAGTTTGTGACCCCGCCTCCAGGCTTGAGGGGAATGGCGCAGTGCTCCAGGCGTGGCACAAGGGGGCATGCTGTTTAAGGAGCTCGGCTGAAAAGCTGCGCAATCACATGATCCTCGTGCAACTCGCAGTACTAAAGTCTCTTTGAGTGAGAAATGGCGAAGTGGAGGAAGACGCTGTAGTGCTTGCAGTTATCGCCTGTGGTTTTGTGGGTTTAAGCCTGCTGACAGTATGCGTGTCTGCAGCCTGGGAAGAGCTGTCTCTCACTCGCCACTGGTATTAGCATTACAGCTGTGCTTAAGGGCATGAGTGTCCCATTTCCCAAACCTGAATACCAGTGCCTCAGCCGTCACTGCACACTCCGGTCACTCAGACAGGTTTCCTGTCGACAGGGTCCTACCAGGAGTCCGAGGACAAGTGGCTGTCGTCTGTAGAGAGCACGGGATGGTTGGACAATGTCAGGTAGACACAGGGCCGTCACTCTCTATCTTGGGTTTAGCTGGGATAGACGGCATGAAAATTTTTATGCTGCAGTACCAGGAGGGAGCTGTTTGGGGGTGGACAGCCGGGGCCAAAAGATTTGAGAATATGAAAATCAGTACTTGTGTCAGAGTTTGCTGCTTCAGTGTTTGTAGATATTTTTGTCAGATGATCTATGGTATACAGAAGTATAATGTGTGTGTACATACATACATGTCTGTGTGGTATGTGTATGTTTGTACAGACCACCAGAGTGGTTTTTTAATGAGTTTGTCGAGTCATAGAAGGGAGTTTGATACTGGGGGCACAACTTAATAATTTAAATGTCAAGATCTGTGTTTTTTTTGTTTTTTTTTGGGGGGGGGGGATGAAGCCAAATTAAATACTCAGTGGTCAACGTTTCCCGCAGCCCCCTTGGTTCCTACACCCCCGAGTACGTGCTGCACCCCTTTTGTAACCCAGAGAATCACTTGCACAGTTGTGTGTAAACGACATCACTTCCTGTCCTGGTGCCTAGGGCCTTCCTGCAGCAGTCAGTGGAGGTGGTCTACATGCTGGAGGGGAGACAGGTGTCTGTCATCCTGCAAGGTGAGCCACTGCTCTTCATCTCTGCCATGCTGTGGAGTCATTACCCCCCTCCCAGACCTCCTGTCTGACTGCCTCAGCCCCCCCCCCGCCCCCCCCCATTCCATAACAGAGGAGGAGGACCGGGACCTGAGCTGCCTGATCTCCTGTCTGGTTCAGCTGATGCTGGACCCCCACTTCCGCAGCTTGCTGGGCTTCCAGAGCCTGGTGCAGAAGGAGTGGGTGATGGGGGGCCACCGCTTCCTGGACCGATGTAACCACCTGAAGAGGAGCGAAGGAGAGGAGGTGCGGCTGGAGCTCAGAGCCGGTCGGCCCGAATCGCTTGGATAAACACGCAGCTGCGCATGTAAAGAAGTCGTGAGGAATTCCACTTTGACCCCCCCCATGTCTCTCTTCAGTCTCCCATGTTCCTCCTCTTCTTGGACTGCGTGTGGCAGCTGATGCGCCAGCACCCCGCGGCCTTCGAATTCACGGAGATCTACCTGGCTGTGCTGTGTGACAGCATGTGGGTCCCCATCTTCAGCACCTTCCTCTTCAACTGCCCCCGTCAGTGGGCGGAGTACAGCCAAGTGAGCCCCGCCCCCCCCCAGCTCCTGATTCGCCGGGCTTTACGCTTTACGACAGTCTTGATGGGGTGAGGTCTACAGTGTGGCTGATTTCTTTTGTTTCTCCTCCTAGGATCTCGCCCAGAGCGGGCAGCAAGGAGAGGACAGGGCCGTCCGCTTCCCCCCAGTGTGGGACTGGTCACAGCAGTTCAGCCTGAGGGACCAGACTTTGTTTAACAGCCCCATGTATGTGGGCAAGGGTGTGGCCGCACGTGTGCGGAATGGGGGGGTGAGGACTTTCAGACGCGCCAAGGTGAGCCCCGCCCCGACGGCACGTCGGCGAGTCACTCTCGGTCTTACTGCGATGGGGGCCGCTTACTGTTCCTGTCACATCCCGCCTGCAGCCGAAGATCTACAGCTCCATGGTCCGGGGGACAGCGTCTCTGCAGAACGGCATGCTGGGGGCGCACGCCACCCTCCCGCGGCGGAACTCCCTGGTGCTGCGGCTGCTCTCCGGCTCAGAGGCGCCAGCGCGGCCCGACAGCCCGGATAGCGCCTCGCAGTGCTTCGTGCGGGACTGGCTATCGCGGCCCGCCGACCCCCACGGACTGCTGCTGCCCGAGCTGCTGCCCCCTCACCTGCAGCTCTGGAGGTTTTACTTCCTGCGCTGGGTGCCCGAGGCCCGCATCGCCCGGGGCGGCCCCATCACAGCCCTCCGCAGACTATCCCTATTGGTCGACGAGATCGAGACTCTGCAGGCCAGGCTCCGGCAGTACGGCGGCACGGCCACTCCCCCCGGACTCCCCCCTGGCAGTCCCGACCCGGGACTCGCCCACCGGATGCCATCGGAGCAAAGCAAGATGTACTTCAAGACGGGGCCCCTGGCCGGTCCCCCCCAGCAGCCGGAGTACCTAAGCTCCTCATTTCCCTTCTCCCCAGTGGGGAACCTAAGCCGGCCCGGCGCGCTGGGAACCCCGCTCGGCAAGCTCCTCAGCGGGGCCGGGCTCTAGAGCGCCATCAAGTGGACAACTTGAATCACTGCAGCAGCCTGGCTCATGGTGTGCCTGAGGACCTGGGGTGAAGGAGAACTGATGAGGAGTCAAGGTGAAGGGCAGAAATGTTTCACTTAGCTGTGCTGTTCTTTTTTGTTGGTGGTTGCACAAATAGCTGAAATCGCACATTTTTATACTTACTGCACACTTTCCCCTCACAATTGCCAGGTTTCTGTTGGTAATTAGACTTTCTCTTATATTGTTTTTGATCCGTATGGATGGGTCAGTTCTGGGCTCATGAAATGCAGCATATTTTGAAAGAAATTGAATCCCCGGGTAGCAAAACTCAGAAGGTGTGCTGTGTGGGTCATAACGCTGGGCCTGTGATCGGAAGGTTGCCGGTTCGAATCCCTGGGTCAGTAGTGTCATTAGTCTTTCGGGTCCTTGAGTAAGATCTTTTTAACCCCCAGTTGCTCCAGGGATCCTGCTTTTGTGTAAAAGGATCTGCTGAGTAATTAAGATGTAAATCTAACTCTTATGTAGGTACTTAGTGTTACCTGGAAGACCCTTAGTTTCCATGCATCGGCCCGTATTTATCCAGCTCTTACGCCTGTATGAAATGAGACCTGTGCTGTTGGCTTGGGAGGAGCTGAGACATCATGCAGACCTGCCAAGGCTGCTGCTGCTGAACCTGACCACCATCTGAAAACCGCGCTGCCCAGGATGTAGCCAGTCGGCCGCTGGGCTGTCCCCAGCGGGGTCCCCTTCCAGGCCGCTGGGGTGGTTTGCCCGTAGCTCCCAGCTGAAAGTCTTTGATTGGGTTTTGTTGTATTTCCCCCTTATCCACACTGGTAGTCACTAGCATTAATCCCAAGGGGGTTTTGTCCATCACTTCTCATCTTTGAAGGTCCACTGGTGGTACTGGTCTTAAATTGTTCTGGGTAACTAAAGGTTCTGCTGCTTTTGTTGACAGGTTTAATTTGACTTTACCTTAACTTTCTAACGTCTGTGTAGAACGACTTGGGCCAGCTCTAGATGATGACACTAACTGTTATAAAGCAGTGAGATGGATGCTTTGGACAGAAAGCAGCAGTCCAGTGAACGCCACTGCAAAAGCATCCCGTCTGTCCGCTCAGGGCACTGCGGATGGGGCCGGGCCCATCTGGGCGAGTGCTGGGGGGGTGTCTGAAGTTGTTATGGAGATGGGGGTCCGTCTCATCCCCCTCTCGCAGGGGTGATGCGTGAGAGATACTTGGTTTGTTTGGCCACCGTGTATGGATCCAGTCTAATATTTAATACCATGGTCTGATGTGAAATAAAAACGGTTTTAACATTAACTGGCATCTCTTTTATTATCTCATGGTTAACTTTGTTTTTCGAATTATTGCAACAGCAGCACTATTCAGGAGGAGTACAGAGGACACGTTTGCGTATCCTGTAGTGGATTCAGCTGAGGTATGTGGGACAGGGAGCGGGAAGGCTTGCCCCGTTAGTGTTTGTTAGCCCTCATTTTCAGTGCAGCTGGGGGGCTTCGCCGGTTCGGGTGGCAGCCCCGCAGTGGCTCAGTCCCGGCACGCCCCCAAGGCGCCGACGTCAGTCACGCGGCACACCTCGACCTCCGCGCCCAGTTTACGGAGCTCGTCCAGCCAGATCTGCTGCTTTTGGGAGAGCCGGTCGTTGGGACCCTTGACCTCCACCAGCTGAAAAAGGACAAGTAAACCAGAGATCGCCGGGGTCAGACTTGGCCATCGTGGGTGAGATAACATATAAGGTTCATTTGCTTGATCTGACCGATTGCAGGGTGCCTCTGGTCATGTGACCTCACCTTATACGTGCTGTTGCAAGTGTTCCACACGACCAGGTCGGGCAGGCCGCCCCGACAGTGCCTGTAATCCTGGGCCATCCGCTGCACCAGCCCTGCCAGGAAGGGTCCCCTGAGGCAGGTCACCAGGCTCTGCCAAACAAACGCGGAGCAGACGTGAGCCCTGGTGGCCCCCTCCCCCACTGAGAGCAAGGGGCGTGCACGCATTTCAAGGCAGTTAAGGGTAGACAGGGGTCCATAAGGGTGCTGAGAGACCGCAAGGCGTGCAGGAGCTGGGTTCCGGGTTGGGTACCTGCGCCTGCTGCAGGGAGGAGAAGCGTTCCCAGTTGACCAGCACGCAGACCCTCCCCTGCTGGGCGTCCCAGGTCTCTGCCAGCAGGCCGTGCAGCGTCTCCACGGAGGCCCCCCGCAGCAACCGCACCCGCGCCTCTACTACCTCCCTGCGACTCTCGTAGAAGCTGTCGGTGTGAAGGTCCAGCGGGCAGGTCTGCGAGGGAGGGGGCCACAGCACGTGGGGTTAGACCGCGGCCCCGCATCGCGGACAGCGTGCGGTCCCGTGAGCGTTCGTTACCTGGTAGGGATTCCGGAAGACGTCAGGAATGCCATCCATGAAAACGACGTCCCATAACAGCAGGCCAAACAATGTGGAGAAGGTGGAACCCTCTCCATGAATTCCTGCTCGAAAAAGACCCAGTGAATGGAAATGCTCTACATGCCACTGAAATGTTTCTTTTTCAGTTACATTCTTTGTATTCTGCTATCCAATGGACCGTCCTCTTGACGGTCCATTGGACTCTTGACTCTTTTTTTTTTTTTTTTTTCTTCCCAGAATCACCTGTAAATGACTAATTTCAACTAATATTTATAAACGTAGACCTACGTATCAGGCATGGCTGACCAGACTGATGGAACCCACCTTGGTCGTACCCGAGGCGCCAGTAGTGTGCGAGGGCCAGCTCCTCCACGGAGCACATGACCGTAGAGCGACCGCTCTCCGCGGTCCCGCCGTCCTCATCCCCCTCGGCCGCAGGCATTAAGAAGACGGACTTGCCCACGCCTCCCGCATGTGGAAATAACTGCCCTCGGATGGTCACCTGAGTGGACGTAGGGGGGCCTCGGTCAGTGTGCTCAAACGCGCCCTCTGCAGTCCGACTGCTTGGACACGCCTGAGCATGTTTTGAGACAGAGACTGCAGCACAGAGACTGCAGCACAGAGACTGCAGCCAAGTACTAACACTGTAGAAGCTGCCCCAGCTGAGAATGCAGATAAGTGAAGCAGATGCAGTCAATAAAAAGCATACAGGGCCTTCATTAACGCTCCCGTGCGGCCCTGTGCTGCCCCATGTGGCGAGTCTCATACATGCGGCACGTCCTTCACCACCACGGCGGGCAGGTCCCGCAGCGACAGCCGGAACCGCCGGCAGCCCGGAGAGTCCCTCATGCGCACGGCGCGCTGGTACAGCGAGAGCCGGTGGCCCGTCCGCACCAGTGGGTCCGCCAGGCCGTCCCGGATGGCACTGATGGCCTTCGGGGGGGGGGGGGGGGAGAGAGAGAGGGGCAAAGAGAAGGAGGGGGAGGGGAATAGAGAAGACCCTGTGAATCAATACAGCTGAAGGGCTCCAGCAGTGAATTACAGTGTTAGTTTGACTGATCTGTAACTTTTGCCCCATGCATATCAAACTCTAGTGCGGTGGTGGAATTTCACAGCAGTGTTCCTCAGACCGGTCCTCGGGGAGCCCAGACAATCCACAACAGTCCCAGCATACCTGAGCCAAACAAGCAAACAATCAAGAACACGGAATACCTGGTTCAGGTTGGGTGGGAGCAAAACTGTGGACTGTCTGGAGGTGCCTGAGGGCTGGATTGGGAAACACCGTTTTAGCATTTTAAGTCTGATTCAAGGGCCCATATTACCTGCTCAGGTCGTTTGAGGTGCTGCTGCAGGTTAAGGGCCAATCGGTCCCACCAGCGCCCTCTGCTGTCTGTACAGTACAGTGTCTGGGACAACAGGGATCTCAGCTCCTCCACCGCCTCCTACAAAACGACCGTCAGCATCACCCAGAATCCTGTGTGTGGGTGCGGCGGCCACCTGGCTCAAATCGCATGCTGCGGCATGCGGCCTGGTGCGTGGGAATGCGAGTGTGCATGCGTGGGCGTCCACCTGCCTCGTATCGCCGCAGCCTCTGCAGGATCTCCACCCCCCGGGACAGAATGCGGGTGTAGGCCCAGCCGGCTGTGAAGCAGCGCAGGAACAGAGGCAGGTCCTCCTGGTGCCTTAGGAGACAGAAGATTCCCGAGCGGTCTGTCACAGCGCTGCCCGCAGGCCCCGTTTCGCCAGCTGACATTCTTACGCGGGCCGCAGCGGGTACTGAGCGCTCGGCTTCTGCAGGCGGCACGTCTCACCTGAGGCGGCAGCCGGTCCTCTGCTCCTGCCACACGGCCTTGGCTGAGAGGTAAAGGCCCACGGCCTCGTCCCAGCTGCCCCCCTGCATGGCCACGCCCACTTCCTGCAGACTGCGCACGGCGCCCTCGTACCTAAAGACGCCACAAGCCACGCGGGGTCCGTTAGCAGCCGTCCCTCGGAACTCGGTGTCCCACACGCAGCTTTCTGCTTGCGTTCATTCCTGCTACTTCTAAGCCAGCCAGCGAAGGCCTTTGACAGGCCTGGCAGAGACGGTGCCCAGGACTATCCCAGCTCGCTATGGTCTGTTCCCCAGAACGCATGTTCATTGTAATCAGGGGTAAATCATTTCAACTGCAGGAAATACAGGCTGGTGTTTTAAACTTCGTAGGATACTGATTTTGTCTTTTAGCTAAACCCCCAACTTCTTTTTAACTGAGCTGTTCCCAGACTGAACAACAGGATTTATAAAATGTCAAAACGCACGCGCTTGGCTGAGGATTCTTTAACTTTTTATTGATGCTAAACCAAATCTTTTAATTAATCTGTTTCAATCCCTATTCCCTTAGATATGATCAGTCTCATTTTAAGAATAATTTGGCACTCATTCATAGCCTACTGGAAGGTTCTTCTCAGTAAACGGTAATAATCGTTAATTACCGCATTTGATGTAATGAGCAAAAATATTAATCTATTTCCATTTATCGTGTCCCCACGATATGCTAACGCTGACTTGACATAAAGGCATCAAGCTTTAACGTAGGCTAGCTGGTTTAATGTGATCCGTAATTTGCAATTCATTCGATTGTCACCACAATCAAGGCAAAAACGAAGGCTGTACTCAGCACTGCCCCCTGCAGCCTGACAGGGGATTTGAGACCCTGTCTTCAGACACTGCTTGGCTCAAAGGCCAATATCGCAGGATGCTTAAGAAGTCTGGATGAGTGACTTGGGGCAGGGAGATGGCTCTGATCACAGCTAGAGGAGGTGTAATTTCTGCAGGGGGGTCACGTTTCTATGGCATCTTTGATGATCTGTCTATAAAACAGTCATGAAAAGCATAGTAGTAATGACAGAAAATAGCACCCCCACCAGGCCGTCCCCAGCAGCCTCACCTGATGAGATCATCCCTGTCCTGGAAAACCCTGGCCCTCCGCCGGACAGTGTAAGCAGGGAAAGCCAGGCGTCCGGAGTTCACCAGCAGGATGGTGTAGAGCTGGCCATGCCCCCCCGAGCCGGCCTCCTCCTCCTCCAGGCTGTCGCTGAGCGAGAAGAGGAGCAGGAGGCGGGAGAAGACGGCGCGGGGGCCCCGGCACACACGCACGCAAGGCCCCACCAGTGCCTTTGCCCTGCCGGAACCAGAAGAGGGGTGGGCCCAGATGAGGGGGGCGGGGGGGGGGCCTGCTGGCTGAGTGTGCTTCAGCGAGGGGGGTAGTGATTTTAACCGAGACGGGGGAGTGCGAGGAAATTGGCCCCCCCAGCTATAAATAGCCCTGTATGGATCCTGCCCCCCAGCCCTCACCTCTTGAGCATCACAGCTGCAGCCCCCGCAGCACTCTTTCCCACCCCCGCCGCAGCGAACAGCGAGCGCTGTCGGCCCAGCCGCAGGAGGCCCTCCATCAGCTGCTGCTTCTGGGCCCCGGCCCCCCCCAGGTGGAAGGTCTTAGCCAGGCCCCTCAGCTCTGGGGCGGGAAGCAGGTCCAGCGCCTCCCCCAGGTCGGCCAGTTCGCTCTCTGCAGCGTGAGGACACACGGCGACCAGCTCAGTACAGGCGGCGGGAAAACAGCGTCATTATCACAACATCTTATCTTCACCCACCGACTATGAGCGGTTAGCATTTAGCATAGCGCTGCTCTCGGCTGCCCTGCTCACCGGTCTCCACCAGGCTGCGTCTCGCCAGCTCCTGCACCACCGCGCTCGGTTCCGGTCCGACCTCGGCATAGTCCAGCTTTCTCACTCTCAGCCAATGGAGCTTCCTCTGGAACAGACGCACGTACAGCATCTGGCCCACGGCTGGGGTTCGAGGTCCGGGAAAAGCAAGGGGGCACTGCGTCAGGACGTATGACCAGGAGCAGGAATGTAAACAATACTATGTTCGATGCGATTCATTTTTATATAGTGCCTTTCGCGACAGTCACCCCAAGGCGCTTAACATGGCTGTTGTGATACATCATCATTAAGACAGAATAACACAAAAAAACAGGGAAAAGGAAAGACAAAGAAATGAAAGGAAGTCAGATTACAATAGAGGATTGGAACCAAAAACCTCTGGGGGTCCAAGGTCAGCTGACTGCGTGAGGATTGTAACATTCTGCACTATAGAATAAGCTTGGGGCGTTTACGGGATATACAGAGGGTTTGTTTTACAGGGGTACCTGACAGCTGTCTGAAGGTGTGGACCACCCCAAGGTCCTCCTCGCTGAAGAGCAGCCTGTCGTCTGGATTCTCCAGCACCGTCTCCAACACCATCAGGAAGTTGCGGAGGTAGTACGGTAGACGAGGGGACTCTCCTTCCCCTTCCGCTTCCTCCACACTCCGGTCAGCGCTAGACGCCCCCGTCTGGGCTGGTAGAGTACCCGGCGCTGTACCATCTACTGGAGGACCGTAGCGGGTGTCATCCTCCATGGTGAGCACCTCTTTTGCTGTGCTGGGGCTGGGATCAGTGCCCGGAGTGTGGATTCGATGGGGTAGCTGAGGGTTCTCCGTAGGTGCAGAGATGCCCACCCCATCGTGCCTGGGCCTCTTGCTGCAATCAAGGGCTGCTTCTCTGTCCGAGCTCCGGGCTCGGCTTCCCCTGCCCGGTCCCCCCGCTTTCCTTTTACTCGGCCGCGAAGAGGCAGCAAGGGGCTTTGAGATTACCTCCGCTGGAGGGAGAAACGTGGGTGTCGCCTCTTTCTTAGGGGGTCCGACTCCCCTGGCCTGAGCAACAGCAGCTTTAGGAACCAAGTCTGTGTCACTAGTCAAATGCGCCTCAACATTACCGATGTTATCGCTGCTATTTGTGTCTTCAAAAGTGGTTCTGTTTTGAGGGGCAGCCTCAGCGCAAGATCTGTCCACGCCCTCAGAGAACTGCAGACGCCTTCTGGACAATTTTGAGGCCAAGCTCCCTAAATCAACAGTCCGAATGACTTTATCTGCAGGATTCTCTTTGGTTTCGTGTAACTGCACTGTCGCCTGCTTCTTAAAATAAGGGCTGGTGGACTTCTCCTGGCTCTTCTCGGCGTGCGGACTCCCTGCCAGCTCACTGCCAGCACTGGAGTGCTGAGGTGAGGAGTGAAGGAGTGTTTCGTGAGCAGAGGTAACAGGGATGGCCTGCTGTTCGCATCCTCGCTGGAAGCGCTGGCAGCTCGTATCGATGTGCTCGTTGATGGAGAATCGAGGCACCATCTCGCCGCACACGGGACAGGCCAGTTTGGCCGGCGGTGCGTTTTTAAAAAACGAGGAGATGGAGCCTGCGGGAGCACAGCCATCATCTCGGCTTCCCTGCCTCTTTTTCGTCAGTGATAATCTCCCCTGCGTTTTCTTCTTGTTGACAGCCGAAGACGACCGTCGCTCGGCCATAAAAACTAACCGCGTCAAGAAAGTGCCTCCTCTTTAAGGTAAGTTTCTGTCCCATTCGTTTAATAAACCGCGCTAAAGAACAAATACTTACTATACAGCTCCGGTATCAATCTACAATTTTAGTGAGTTCGAGTACAAACACGTATTTGCTGCCACGAAAAATCTGATACTCGTGATTTCACTTAACTACAGTACTTGGCAAATAAAACAACCTGGAACAAGACATAGCAACTTTAATGTCGTCTTTTGTAAGTGATGCAGTATCATACAGACTGACTTTCGGCCCTCTATAGTAAAAACATTTTTAGAAAAGTCACTTAGTTTTGAAAATGTATAACTTTACCCTGATGTGCACGTACAGAAACGTCCCATTTATCCGGCTGATCACATCGTGCGCAAAAGCAAACATTTATCCCGCTATCTGACTAAAAGGCAGAAGTAGTCAAACGCAGCATCCTGTCTAGACCACAGCAATCGAGCTTGTAATCGAACAGTTGAAACAGCCCAGCGTTTCAATGTATAGCAATTTTATTTTTTACATGTTCATGTAGCCTACATAAGCAGTTTTAAAAAAACATACGGGATAGTCAGTTCTTAAATGCTTTATTTAGTATTTAACGTTAAATAATTATCCCGATGATCTTTTCAATATTACGTTTGATAGGATATTTTGTTTAAAATTAATGGCATTTTAATCAAAACATTTTGCCAAGGACCCGTTTGTGCATGTAACGGACAGGCTGACGATCCCTGATAACGCGGTATGGTTTCGTAAGCAAGCAGTCTAAATATTCATTTGCTAGTAGTCAGTGCAAGAAAATGTTTGTATATTAAGACCACAATGTTCAGAAGGAACGTTTAAATTGTTTTTGAACGCTAAAAATATTGTGTTGACATTGGACTTTTTATGCAGCTGATTTTTTGTGGGTGGTTTGAAACTTCAGTTCTGCTTAGTGTGTGTGAAGGTTGCTGTTTCTCCCCGTGTCCCGTGGGTTAACTCCTACAGTCCAAAGACAATTGGATTATTTTGCATCTCTAAATTGCCCATAATATGTGATTGCCTGCAGCTGACTGGAACCTCATTCGGCCACCCCTCTGCCCCTCGCTTAACAAGATAAGTAGAATGTGTGGATGGATCTCTCTTTGGATGACTGTTTACCTCTTTATTAAAAATAACAACAAATAAAATGCACATAAGTTACATATAGGCAGATTTAACACTAAAAACTACAATATGTTCTGATATGATACACATAACTTCTATAATATTTCTGTTGAAAGCCCAGCAAGTATGTTCTCAAAAAATGCATAAACCAACACTAAGTCTCATTCATCAATGACAAATCTGTATATAACAATTTTAATAAGTTGGACAATGTCCTTTCACGAATTCCATTTATTGTGTTTATTTTAAATGGTACATGTACAGACAAAAATAAAAAAAAAAAAATCAAAAAGTGAGCTATACAAAAAACACGTTCCAAGCACAGCACCGTTACAATTTGAGTTTGCTGGCTGAAATCTCCTTCTGCTTTTTCTTCTTGGACGCCTGGTCTTTCGCTCCTTTGATCTGCGTCTTCACTTGGTCTTGCAGTTGTGAGAAGAACGCCTTAGAGGATTGAAGGGCCTTGTCCTTCCCGTCATTCTGTTTGGGCAAAACACAAACACGTAAACCAGCTGGGTCGAAGCGGCACGGAGAATGACCGCATTTCACTGCTGGATAATAGTGGGGCTCAGATGTGGAAAATGATCAATAAACTGATCACCTAACGGCAATGTGCATCTCTATCGGACTGCTGAACATTACACTTGAATCATTTTGTACACATGCTTCAATTGAAGTCGGATATTCAAAACAACATAAGAGATGGCGAGGTAAACAATGGCTTAACAGGCAGAAAAACTACAAGTGTTCTGCTCCACAAGGTGTGTTTTTCTTGTTATTTTTATTGTAACTTTTTAAGTGTTATTACATATTGTGCATTTTTCAGAATTGTGCTGTCACTTAAATGCGGGATAGGAGTTTTCACCGTGATCCATTTTCAGAGGTAAAGGGCCGCTCACCTTGAGCAGAGTCGCTCCTCCGCCTCTCGCCAGCTTCTTCAGGCCCTCTGCCACCTCAGCCTTCGTCTGCTTCTTGTTCCCCCCGGATTTACTGGCTTCCCGCAGTTTCCGCTGCTTCTCCTTCTCCTGCAGCCGGATGCGCTTCATCTTCTTCTTCTTCCGCCGCTCCCGCTTCTTATCTGTGGCCGACTTCTCCAAGTCGCCGAGCAAGTTGCCGGCCTTGTTCTTCTCCTGGGAAAGGGGGAATATGAGGTGATGGAAACAGGAGACCCTTCACGGCAGACCCACGTCCGGGGTGCAGACTCACCTTGATCTCCTCAGGAGCCAGGAGGGTTGCGCTGCTGGCGCTGACGGGAGCGACCTCTTCCATGGTGATGGACGGCAGGTTAGAGACCACCTTCACCTCGGGTACCGGCTACAATGAATGCGATGACATGGTTGGCTTATGAAGCGCTCTTGTCCGACAGGCTAATGTATTACCCCACTCTCATATCAGACCTCTGTTGCTGTCTGGCCCAAAGGTTTTCCTATTTAATCACACTGGAACAAACTTTACGCAGCACAGGGGCGGTGTTACTCACAGGCTTGGGCGTGAAGTGGAAGTTGGAAAGAGCGTCCAGCTTCAGAAACAGGGTGTCCATAAGCTTCTGGATTTCCACATGGGCTGGGTTCTCCTCTTCCTCCACCTTTTGCTAGATCATTACACATGTGGTGAGAATGACGATCATGGGTGGGGGGGGGGGGTGTATAGTGGCAGAATGAAAAAGCGAGACGTGAACAAGTTCTTCAGTGTACTAGAGAGATACCAGGATGTTACCTTTGTCTGTTTGAGGTACTCCTGTTCGTAGACCTCTGCCAGGCTCTGCTTGCACTTCTCATGGTCCAAGGTCAGCCTCTTCTTGTACTCAAACACATCCTCCTTTGGTTTTTCTTTGCGGACCACATCATCCCACACCTGGCCAGAAGCAGAAGTCAGAAGCAGTCCCTTCAATCAGGAACGTTCAACCTTTTTTTCAGCCATGGTTAATAGACCAATTCGTTCTATGAATTATTTTCCTTTAACTCCTGGCACTCTGGGCTCTTAGAGGGTTGTGTGGATGGGGCTGGGCAAGGTGAGGATCTCAAAGCACCAACCTGGTCCTTTATCCTCTGTTTGATAATGTCCTCCAGTTTTAAAGTCGTCTCCTCTGTAATTGCAGGGGCTGGAGAACAGGTGAGAAAGATTAAACAAACGAAGTATTGTCAAACAATTCTTAATGCAGTTTCATGGTTACTGCATCCCTTGAGTGCACAGACCCAAAGGCCTGGGACCTTGTTTTTACCCAGTGATTGTGGGTAAATTAGCCAGGAAATGGTCTCAGAGCAGCGCTGCCTGACTGCAGGCGGTGCCCTGCGGAGCAGCACCGAAGGCGAGATGGAGACACACCGACTCTGGCAGCCTGGTCGAACTCCAAGTCCTCCTGCAGCAAGCTGTTCTCCGGTCGCAGTTGCCCAGTTGCCTCGCCGGTGAGCTGCCAAGGCTTCTCTTGCAGCGCGGCTTTCTCCAACTCTTGGATCTTCTCTGCCATCTGTGGAGAACGGCCGGGTGAGACGCTTTCTCGCTTCTCGGCTACGGAGAGGCCCAGCATCCCTCTCCATGTTTCTGTGCAGTATGATCACTGATAGGCCTGGAATTATTTTACTAAATCGTTCTCTCTTTTTCTGGATGTCAGAAGCCACCGCTACAACTTTCTAAGCAATGACAAGCGAAAACCTGTTTGTCTTCTATACACAGGTGTCTTAGGTGCATTTCATCTGCCTTTTATTCAAATAAAAACAAACAGATCATGGAAGCACCATTACAATTTTAGTTTACGACAGAATAAACCAAAGGCTCTCTTTGTGAATACCTTTGCTTGTCGTTTCTCAAACGGCGACCTGCCCTCCTCTTCTGCTTTCCGTTTCTTTCCGCCAAAGATTTCTTCCATTTCCTCCCCCTCGCTTTCATCCGGTAGATCAAAAGTCACCTTCTTCAAGGGCTCCCTGGCTTCCCGGCTCTCCTCATTTTCACTCAAGTCTTCCCTACATGGAAGGCAGTTTGCATTGCCAGTTAGTCTGGATATTGGCTTTCATATAAATATTATGACTGCAAGCTCCTGTGTCAAACAAATGGCAGTGGTAAATTAAGTATGACTAAATGCAGAGCACTGGTAACCAACAAAACAACTATTTTATTTTATTTTTATTAGCATAAAGATGCTTGGCTTAGCTTCTCTAAAAATACCATGTAAAAATGTCAACATTTAAGCACTTACTCTTCATTAAACTCCTCTTGATCATCATCTTCCTCCTCCTGCATAGTTGCTTCTCCCTCTTCATCATCTTCAAACTCCAAACCATCATCTTCTGCTGGGCTTGCCTTGGTCAACCCCTCTTCAATGGGGTCGAAGAAGTCCTTGTATTTCATGTTTCTCGAACTTTTCTTTTGCTGAATAAACACAAGGCGTGTAACAATACATGTGAGTTGTACGCATCAGAATCCTCCCCGATCATTACTCCTCAAACAGAAAAAAATATTCATGTATAGATTTATTGTCCACAGTTAATATTCAGAACTGAAATGACTAATGGATGGGGGCAGGGGGGCCTGGAAGTTACCTTCGTCTTTTTAGCCATCACACGTTTTTCCAGGTCCAAGTCATCCTCTTCACCTGATGGAATGTCCTGGAAGTAATCTATCTCACTATCATCATCATCTCCATCCATTTCTTTCTTCTCCACATCCACCAGGAAAGCCTCCATTTCCGAAAGCTTGAAGAACCTGTCATCTACTTCAGAACCAAATCCCGTTTCCCTTCTAGTTTTCCGTTTTATCTGTTGCCGCTGCTTAGCCTGTTTCTCCAATGCATCCACATCAAAGTCCACATCGGAATCCTCATCTGAGAACTTTTCTACAACCCTGGATGAAGACTTTTTGGCTTTTGTTCTCTGTTCCACTACTTGCTCATCATCTTCCTCCCCTTCCTCTTCCTCACTCAATTCCTCTTCTACATCAGTGATGTTTTCCTCAGCTACTTCATCCTCACTCTTGCCCTCGTCTTCCTCAATCATCATAATATCCTTGTCACTGGTTGCCTTCTTAACAATGAGCTCAAAGTGCCTCAGAATGGGAAAATTCTGAAGCTCCAATTCTTGCCATATCTGCTCCTCATCAAAGTTCTCAACCATCAGCTGTTCCAGGGGGCTTCCCTTGGTTTCCACAGGTTCATGTGCCTTGTGCAGATCATACAGAGTCTTTGTGAGGGAAGTGAATTCCGATGCCAGTCCATCCTGAACACTTGTATAAAGAAATCAGAAAAATACACAAAATAGTTCAGACTTAGTCAGGCTTGATTGAGCCACACTATTAGTACTACTTTGACATAGGTGTAGATATTCAATAAAAATCTGTGCAAAATAACTCGAATAGACCTGTACATCTTCATTTGCTACACAAGTCGGGCATCGTTAAATAGTTGCTGACAATCGGCAAAGCAACATTATTGACTGAACATTTAAAATCAAAACCTACAGATAATCGTCAACCACAGTATTTTCTCTTCGTTTTAAGCTTACCTAAGAAACATCTCGGGATGTGCAGTGTTAGTATTTAAAAGCTTTCGACATCGCTCCACCGTGTCTTCTATACTCCGCTCGTCTGCCATCGCTGCACTCACATGTAGCCGCACATGGAGCCACAGGAAAATACTTCCCCTGGAAACAAACGTCCGATAGCAATAGAAAGTCCGGTTAGAAACTAGTGTTCAAATACACATTTCCACATTATGTTAACTGAAGTCTACAAAAAATATTTACTTAATTTGATTAAAACACCGCACTCCTGTTTGATCGATATGTGAAGAATATCTCACAAGATGCGGATATTATTTTATGTCGGAGTAAAATGTTATGTCACGATATTGCTCTGACATAGTTTAAAGTACACAACAAAAATCTGTTTTTAAATCAGGAAATCAAATAACTCATAATAAAAGACTGTCATGTTTTGGTTGCTGTTCAAGTTAAGCCGTTGCGCCATTTCGCAAGTTTGTTCGGAAACCGGTTAAATAAAGTTACTGTTTGAAAATATGGCGGCGCCTATGCTGAAGGTTGCAGGTGAGGTACCCTACGAAGCAGTGTAACTATGCGACTTTTGGGAAAATTTGTATCGTTTAATAAAATCTTAACTGTACGATAAAGAGAATTACGGGACATTAGTGATACAGCTGTCTGGATAAAGTAGCGAAACGTCTTATAGACTAATAACTCGCAATTTTATTGTTTCACTGTAAATGTATTTTAATAATGTTGCACAGCATATTAAGTCTAGTGAAAGAAAATCGTTTTTTTGTAAATTGCAGGTAAAATCCTTCATGCAGCATTTGGCAAAAGCCTGATAAGTACTTTAAAATGCAAAATCCGTGTTTCCCTCTGACAGTGTAAACTGGATAGTAAATATGGATGGTTTAAAGTTTGTGTTACATTGTCATTAACTATGAAATGAATCAGTCATAGATGAATAAACGAATTCACGTATATTTTTCCTTCTGATAATGAGTAACACGGTAACGTGCTTTCTTTCAGCTGGTGGCCTTTTCCGGCGTGTGCGCTGCCTGCGCCCCGCGCTGCGAGCCTATTCGGCCGCCGGACCCCCGTCCCCCGGTATCCCCGGATCCTTGTGGCGGCTCGGTAGGCTCAACCATGTGGCCATCGCCGTGCCGGACCTGGAGAAGGCGGCGTCCCTGTACCGCGACGTGCTCGGCGCCCAGGTGAGCGCCGTCGTCCCCCTGCCGGAGCACGGCGTCTGCACGGTCTTCGTGGAGCTCGGCAACACCAAACTGGAGCTCCTGCACCCGCTGGGGGAGAAAAGTCCCATCGCAGGCTTTCTGGCGAAGAACAAGTCCGGAGGAATGCACCATATTTGTATCGAGGTATGGTTTTTTTGCTATTAGAAGACCCTACGATTTATATTGCGTGCAGCAATGGTTCTGCTGTCGATAGTGAGTCTTACACTTAACGCTCCAAATCATTCAGCGTCAATAATGTAGGTTATGAATGTTTTTGTGCCAAAATATAGGCAATATTTTGAAAAAAGCATTTACAGTTTTTTCACACTACGAACATCAGTATGACTACCACTATGATGGTGGTTTAAGCTTATAATGTCACTTGTGATTGTCCCATGCCAAGTACTAATCTCTAGCTGTCCCTGCTTATCCTAACCATAGGTGACCTTCCTCATTCAAATGATAATCAGGTGTTATGATGAATGCATGTATCTATAGAGACTTCAGCCACTGATTTTAAGATGTGCTTTTTAATGATATGTTGGGGACAGGTAGATGACATCGATGCTGCCATAGTGGACCTTAAGGCGAAAAACATCAGAACCCTGTCGGAGCAACCTAGGATTGGAGCTCACGGCAAACCCGTTATGTTCCTTCACCCAAAGGACTGTGATGGTGTGCTGGTGGAACTGGAACAAGCCTAGATGTTACCCAGACTGGAGCCAGCCTAGATGTTACCCAGCCAGCCCCAATGACTCTATCACTCAGTCCCCAAACACAGATACGTCAGCACATTCCTGATGGGAACACTTTGGAATGTATCGACAACACTTTGCTGTGGTACGCAATAAATTATATTAGAAATGAATGGTTGGAATAATCTAGGGTGAAAAGGAATTATTTCTTTTGGAAAATGTAAAAAAGTGCAAGGTATAGAATTGAAGTTGGAGGTATAGAATGTTATACAATCCAGGTAAAAGCAAGTTATAAATTGTATTGTTCTAAATTATATCTTCTATAGCTATGTGGATTTAAGTGTATAATGTGTTAATTTATAATGTGTATAATTTGTTAATTTTACTAACTAAGCTGGAAAGTGTGGGAACTCTAGGAACGACATTTTTTGTTCCAACTACACTGTCAGAAAACTCAGATACGCTTGATCAGTGGTGCACCAATCTGGAAATTTTGCCTGATACCAATAACCGATATATTGTAGTGAATCTGATGTTGGTGATGTTACTCCTTCAGATCTCTTGAATATGTGTAACACCCACACCATGTAATGCAGACAGTCAGGGCCGGTTAACCCACGAAGCCAGCCAGTCTCACTTGCACCTAGCAGCGTGCATTGTGGGGGTGGGATGGGGGAGGGCTACCAAAGACACATGGATTAGCATGGTGTGGAAAATAAAGCATCACAAGTGAAGTGCTATTACTGTTGTCTTGTTGGGGTGTCAGAATCCAAATTAACGTGATCCTAACGTGATGATAACGTATGACTTAACGTGATCCAATAGATGATAACGTATGACTTAACGTGATCCAATAGATGATAATGTATGACTTTAAGATCTGTCATTTGTTGCAATTTTTATTTCATTGGGGGCAATGGGGCACCAGCAGTGAGCCTGGCCTAGGGCACCATGTGGGCTTCCACCAGCCCTGCGGGCAGTGACACCCCAGCGACGTCCTACCCACTTTAGTGATGTTCTCCATTGTTTTATTACTTCAGTTCTTGTGCTCATAACTTACAATGCTGAGTAATGTCTAAATATTGGTGGCGATATTGACCAAGACTGATGCATCAGGCCAATTTCAGCAAATAATAGTTTATTTAAAGAATTTTCTCCGGGATAAACATTTTCTGATTCTGACCGATGTCAATGTCATAATTTTTATTGAATGTTGGCTGATGCTGATCTACTAACATATATTGTGCGACTCTTCACTAGATAATTACCTGAATATAATGATGAATTAAAAAGCAGGAACAGCTGAGTGCGTCATATGGAGAATCGTCATGCTGGACCTCTTAGGATCTGCTTAAAAGCTCTGATTGAGAGTGTAACAGTTAATTTCTGCCTCTTCCAGATAGAATCTGCTGCTGCTCTTTCCATTTAGACCTTTACAGTTAGTACCGTTATACCTACACATAGTAGTTTTTTTGTACTATTTTTTACACTTTAGAATAATTAGGATGTCAAAACTATAAAATATCAGATAAGGAATTATTCATTGACCAAAAAAAGTATTAAATTAAAACTAAATTAATCTGTCAGGGCAGCAGCTCTGTGGGTTGTGACTCAGAAGGTTGCCAGTTCAAATCCCATGGTTGGCAGAGTGATGCCTCTGTTGGGCCCTTGAGCAAGGCCCTTAACCCCAATTGCTCCTCTATGCCAGTTTCCTCAGGTGGCATCCTGGGGTGCTTTTCCAGCTGACCTGACGGAGTGCTCACATATATGCTGGGGTCTCATTGGCCGCTTTTCCTACACTCTGGTCGAACTCCTCATTTCTACTGCGTTTAGGTCAGGTGACCAGGTCATGTGATGCGACACTATCACTCTATCACTTTGTCACAGCTTGGCATGTCCAAACTTTTGACTGGTGATGTAGGTTGAGTGACTTTCCTAAGGTATTAAATAACTCATCACCCCTTGTTTCTTGTCTTATTATTCAGCGAGGCTCCTTGGGTCTGCTTTTTGAAAATGTTGACTTTGATGCCTCTCCGGGGGTCTTATTTGCTTGGGGGGGGGGTCCAGCCTCAGACCCAGCAGGCCCCATTTTCTATAGCTCTCTATCTAACTTTCATAACTGTATATAACTTGCCATCGCTTCACAGCATCCATCCCATCTGCCTTTGAACTGCTTGTCCTGAGCCGGGTCATAGAGGGTGCCTGGAGTCTGTTCCAGGAAGCCAAGTGCCGAAGGAATTGTGCATCCTGGGTGGGATTCATTTCAGGGCATAGACTCACATGCCATGGGCCATTTAGGGACAATAATTAAATTCAGTTAAAAGTTATACTGTTAGTAAAGGTGTACTATTATTATACTTCTACTATTACTAATATTATTTAATTTAATTTAATTTAATTAGATGAGTACTCTGAAGACACCTATGCGGCCTGGGAAATATGGAAACTCCACTCACACAAAGCAGAAGTGAGATTCCAATGCCCAGTCCTGGATGCCTGAACAAACAGCATGCAGTCACTGAGTCAGCATGCTCCACGCCTCTCCATATCACAGCATTTTTTTCCTTTTATAGTTCAGCAGTGTGCTGCATACCAATTAGCAGGTGCATTCTTTGTTTGTTTGGGTAATTCACACACTGCTGAGCAGAAGTCTAATCATTCAGTTACACAAGGCGCACCCTGCAACAGCCGTATTTTCCAATCATAAATGCAAGAGGAGGATCTAAAGTTGTAACACGCAGCCTTGTTTGTGCTCATTAATGTCTTTGCTAACATTTCTGGGTAACCAATTTCACACTTCTCTGGAGAGATTCATCGCCTCAGATGATTATCTGTTGAAAAGTATGCTATTATTTTTTGAAACTGCTTATCCTGTTCGGGGCTGCAGGAGGTCGAGAGCCTATGGGCAGGGAACAACCCAGGATGGGGCGCTAACCCACCGCAGGGAACACTCACACACCAGTCACTCACCCATGCATACTCCACTCGCATGGAATTCTGGCAGAGACTCAGACCCAGGTCCCAGAGGTCTGCACCACCGTATCAACCTACCATTGTTTTATTTTGGTTAATCTGAATCCACTATAACTTTTAATTCAGATTTATTTAGGTACTAAAGAAAAAATGGAGAGCCAAAGAGAAACTGGATCACACGTACAGCATCCAGTTTTGTCATGAATATTTCATACTTATTTTTAAAAATCCTACTGTTTGTGGGTGAAAGCTGCTACTTAAACAATTATATTTCTAGCTGCAAAACCAATTGTAGCAGCTCTTGTCTTGCTGCTACTGTTATGCAAGCCTGCAGACTTCTGATCTTTGGTTCGGTTTGTTCGCCAACGCACCATGAACTTGTTAACTTGCTGCACGGGTTTAACAATGGAAAGATGGACGAAAGGCCACAAATAATAGCAGGGACATCAGGCAAAGAGCCCCAAGCGCACAAAGCCAAACATAGCGCACCAACAGGGCTGTTCCTAAGTCCATCATTTCCAATGATGCTGGTGGGATGACAAGACAAAGGACTGGCTGGTTACAGTGACTCAAAGCAGGTGCGGGGAGATTTTTTGTTCTCTAAGAGCAAAAATGTATCCGCAGTGTTCAGCAATCAATCATGTTTGCGAGGAGAGGACAGAATTTATTTCTGCAAAGTGGTTCTATGGTGTACAGGATATATATTCCGAGGGGAAATCAATATAGCTTATCACTGCTTTTATATTACGTTTTCGTTCGAAGCCCTTTGTATACGTTGTGTTGGATAATAATGATTGAAGCGATTGAAGGGAATTTCTGTAAGAATGAAAAATAAACTTGGTCTAGAATCAGTTAAAGTACTTAGATAAGCCGCACTTTGAATTGCGACTAATTTGCAGTTTCAATTCTTTCACAGCGGGGGGTATGAATGGTGTCTGCATGGTTATACTTGATAGCAGGAAATGGCTTGCTTAATTATGTGTAGCAGGATGATGAAATGGCTCCCAATAATTAATTTTATAGTCACCCTAATAATTTAAAAAGATTCGACAAAGCAAAACTAAAGCATAATTTGATGTACGTAATGACGAAGTGATGCATTGACATGTATAGTGTCTTATTAAAGCGACTGTTTTCTCCTTATTGCTGAAACACTTGGAGGGTGCAGATGAGCTTGGGGTCTGTATTAGTCGTCGCCTGTGTTGCTGGGACAAGGGCCGCCTTTGCGGTGTCAGCCTGTCGCGGTCCGGGCGGGGTTCGGGGCTTTGCTGCTATTTTTCCATCATCTGCCAGGGAACCGCAGTGCCGCGGCATCCGCTTACACACGTTCCGGGGCGCCGGCACGCCCGCATTCAGCTTCCGGGGCTGAATCGGTAAGCGGTCCCGTCGGTAAGCGCGAGCGTGCGGTAGCGGTAGCGGCCACTGCCCTCGCGGCTGGGAGAAGAAGGCTTTATTCATACGAAAAGGAGAGCTCTGCCTTCGCTTTTCAGGTGCGTGCCTTTGCCTACAATATGCTCTTGCTTTTCCATAGTACTTCCATATGAAACATTTGCATGCGTATTGATCGGAGTGATTTGCTTCGGTACATTAATGAATATCTCTGGTGGTCTTTCATCCCGGAGAACAACGTGCTTTTCAGGTGGACACATAATGATATGGAGAAGCAATAGGCGGGGACTTTCTTTGTTGGAGCTAAAGTCTTCGTTTTTAAAAGAAACACCGAGCACTTGAAAGGACTGTGCAAGATTTTCTGAAATTTTAAATGTGGTTCGGGGGATGTTACATTGCGATCGCCTGGGAGGAACTGAACGGTAATTGTCAGCGTGAAGTAGCGTAGATCTCCGCCCCCGCCGCCGGCTCCCTTAGCACCGCGTTAGTCACACCTTTCAGCTGGAAGTTATCAGCGGGCTTTATTAGGCATCATCACCTCGGGCTTGGGCAGGTATCACTGGCCGCTACAGTAAACGGTAATTATCACCACCGAAAGGGAAAATGATACAGACTGCCGGCCTGTTGGCGTTTGCTTGTGCGAAAAAATTCGACCGGTTGCATTGTATGAGCAAATATATAGTACACAATCGACCCGTAAGTGAATCATTTTTAAAGCGTTTATACATTTGTGAAAGATTTATGTAAAGCCACAGTAAGGAGAGGAAATCACATACGCGGTATATTTACTAACCTCTGCTCAGAACTGGATTTATTGCTGAAATCAACCTTTGAGATGGCAAGACTTTAAATGACCGCTGAATCTCGCTTTGAAAAAAATAAAATAGACTGGTGCATATAAAAGCACTTTGAAGTTTTATATCGTATATTTCGTAAATTTGTTGACGAGGGTACCAAATGTTATGCTTTCTATTCCTATTTACCGACTTAGAGAATACAGTTCGGGTGAAAATGACATTCAAAACAACGCTGCTTCAAATATTCCCAGAGTTTTTTTTTTTTTGTTTCCCCCGTGTCTCATAATGCATTGAATGCTTCTTTTTCTTTTTCAACAGGGGGTTGTAATGTAATTGGCCATCCGTAGGTGTGCGACACATTCATAACATGCAGTGTCATACTTGTACAGTTACATTTGTCGCGCATCTATTTATTGTGGAGCTCTGTCGC
Source organism: Hippopotamyrus pictus (assembly GCA_026781145.1). Taxonomy (NCBI): domain Eukaryota; kingdom Metazoa; phylum Chordata; class Actinopteri; order Osteoglossiformes; family Mormyridae; genus Hippopotamyrus; species Hippopotamyrus pictus. The sequence goes on from JAODLC010000021.1 coordinate 13,617,452, forward strand.
CTTCTTGGTTATTTTACGTAACAGGGAACCCAATGTAGGAATTTGAGTGGCCGCTTAATTCGTGTCATTTTATAAAAGACGGTACGATAATGAGTTTTTAATATTGCAACTCTTTAATAGTACAGGTCTGCGTTTGGCTCCGCATTTGTGGGCGTGAAATGTTTTGATGTACTTAATACTCCAGGGACCCCCTTGTCTTAGCACTCTGACACGCGAAGGATGACTTCTTAAGGCGGAAATGTTAATAATGAAGGACGGACGCGGAGATAGGGGCAAGTATTCGGGACTTTACATATGCAGCATCTGGATTTTAATTCCAGACTAGCGGGACATGAAGTATCTGAAGGTAATACAGATAAGTTGGATTTTTTTTTTGCATATGGAAAGAAGACGTGACTTTGATTATGTTTGGAAATAAGTAACCTCTTTCGTCGATGGAATAGCCTGGCATGGTAGTTACGTTAGAAACTGATTTATGAAGGAGAGCTGTGTGAGAGCACCTGGTCAACAAGGGGTGACTCCCGCTATCAGGCTCGCAGTTGCTTTTCCTGGTCAGGGTCACGGGGGATGAGGTGACTCTCCCTCCGTTTAATGGTGCATTAAATGTGAGGTGGGATGCCTTTGTGGGCCGGCCGCGCGCTCTTCCGGAGGGGTCTGTCACGCGCAGCTTCTAGCTGGCTGCTGTCAAGCCCCCGCATTTGGCTTATTTACCCACCTAGTTCCTCTGGTCTGTTGCATAACGCACCACGTCGACACAGCTGTGTAGCACTGCGATGCTGAATAAAGGTTTAATGGCTATACTGACTCAGCTGACAATCTGTCGGGGTGGGGGGTGGCGGGAGGTTCTGTTCTGTGTTTGAAAAT
>JAODLC010000021.1:13618415-13647216 GCA_026781145.1 Hippopotamyrus pictus
GGGGGGGGGGGTTGGGGTTTCTGCCCTGTGCTTGAAAATAGTACCGTGACACTACCAGAATTCGACATACTGTAGGTAAGCAAAGTGACACTGCATTTATTACACTGTAATGGGGGGTGTTAACCATCTATAATTCAGCAATTAGATAATACTGGCATGTTGTTTCTAGGGTTAACCTTCCACAATTTGAAGGTTTGAGTCTGTAAATAAATATTTGAGTCCTTTTAATGGATGTTTGAAATCTAGAATGGCTTTCCAGGTATTCAGCTTGGATTCCTAGTGGTGCATGTGGGTTGTAAATCTTCCTTTCACGTTGTGGTGTGTCAGATATCTACAGGCTACTTCTGTGCAGGCCATTTGGTTATCTGCTGAATTCTAGATGTTAAACCTCTGTGTTTGTATGGGGGGGTGGTCTGGGGTTTGTGACTGCGGGGGGTGGCTGACGGAGGGCTGCCTTCTTGTGAGTTCAGTCACAGCTCTTCCCAATTGGCACTCTGCCATTTTTATTTCTATGGAAAAGGCACCTCAAGAATGTCCTTGTTTTTCAACATAAGGATGCAGGAGTGACCCAGAGGATCCAAATCTGCTTGTGTGTCGGGTCATCGCTGGGGGATTCATTATGGGATCATCGCAGATTTAACTGTGAGCCCTTTAAACGCTGTAAGGCCAAAACGGTCCTTTTAGAGAGACTGAGCGACAGCCTTTGGTCTCCAGATGGGCATGTAAGAGGCACTACAGTGTCTACTGGCTGCTGCATCTCTCTGCTGCCTGTCGGATGTGGATAGCTAGTTGGGGACAGAATAGATGACCCTACATCCTTGAGTACCCCCCCCCGGTGGAGTCAAACGGGACTGCTAAAAGTGGAGGACAAGCACACACATCTCTGATGTCTGATGGTCTGCTGAGAGAGGCTCGTTGAGAGTGAGATTAAGGTCACTTAGTAGTGGCAAGGGAACTGATATGCAGAGGTTGATTTGATTCTCCGCTGCTCTTTAAGACTGACACCTTCATGATGAGTATTTGTCAGAATGCACCCCCCAGCTAAACCTCCATGAGCTTCACAGGAAAAAAAAAAGGCAGAAATGTCTAAATCCACCCCCCCCATCATTCATTCCACTGCTGACACAGTCTCATTTATTGTGTGCCTGCAGAACAGCTCTGTGTCATTTGTGGAGGTGCGTTAACATGGCCGTAAAGGCCCTGTCTTCTGCATTAACCAGCAGTCCAGGCGTGTTTGTCCTGTGACGTCCTCTCAAGGACGGTGTCACGTGCTACCGCAGTCCGTGTCACCGAGGCCGGAATCGCCGGTGCGTTGGGGCATGTGTCTCCCTGTGGCCCTACGTTGACAGCACTGAGCACCAGTGGATGGGAGGAGCCCCGTAATGACGGTCAGCCATGCTCTCAAGCTGATTGGCTGATCTTAAGTGACGATAATATGCTGATGTATCATTGGGCAGCTAGCTAAGCAGCTGCTGTGTTTAAGCCTGATCCGGATCCATGCATGCATGCGCGTTCAGCCAATGAAGTTAGCCTAGTATGCTATGTTGTGTACTGAGTGCTTGCACAGAATTTGTTTCAAGGCACTTTATGATGACTTCAAAGTAATATTTCGAAAAAAAAAAAAAGTCCAAAATGGCAACATTAGGGAAAATCTGATATTCTATTTTTTTATTTTTGACACAGTCTACTGATGTGCCTAAATTGCCTTTAGTGTGTCTGTGTGTGCATTGCATGTGAGCGTTTGCGTGTGTGCATTGCATGTGAGCGTTTGCATGTGCGCATGCCCTGCAATGGACTGCTGCATGGATCAGGGTTTATCTGTGTGCTATGGAGCTATGGATCCGACTGCATAAGTTGTTTAGGATATATGATCATACTTTATGACCTTGACCATAAATTAGCGGAAGTGATTTGGGGCGGTGAAGTCCGAGGTTTTTTTTTTTTTTTTTTTTTAAGGTAATTTTATACTTGCATTTAAATGTACCCATTTAATGTAACACCTCATACAAGCTTTCTTGTCCATAAATATTTTTGCTTGCTTTCCCATTAAGATGGCTAACCTTTTAAGGAAGTAGCAGTTCTGACTCTTAATGTCTCAAACATTTCCTTGCTTAACTAAAGCAGTCTATATTTTTGTCCATTCAAATGCAACCGCACATTTAATTAGAGCAATTCAGGTTGGGTTCCCTGATCATGGTACTCGAGCTAATAACCTTCCCAATGCAGTTGCATGGTTTTGACCACCGTGCTCAGGTGATGTTAATAAATAAGCCTTCAGGAAAAGAGCAACATCGTCCTGCGTGTGACGTCACCCATTGAAAGGTCTTCATTTTGAAATGACATACAAAGACATTCTGTAATGTCTGTATTGGCAAAGTCGTCTTTGTAGTGTCAAAGTATTATGCCCCATGTTTGCAAATCCTTATCTGCCATATTTAGTTTATGATGAATTTTGCTTCCAGCTGTGTAAGGTTATCTTTCATAATCCTCTCGTTTTCATTTATTTATTTATTTGGTAGCCGGACTGTTAAATCGAGCTCAAAGCGTTTGACACTAAGCTCAGTCCTCTTTTGTGTCAAAGAGTTTTGCACAAAATAGCTTCTGAGAAACCTTTTAAGATGTGATTCTGGCGGGAAGCAGATTTATGGTGGTGGGGGTTATAGCATTTTTCTAGGGTAATATTCTTCCCTTAATTAAACGGAAACATGCAGCCGTGCATGATGAATTTACATCATAGCTTAAATGTACAAGGACCTACTAATGCTGATTGGTTCTGCATGTGTAAGAACAGCTCACCACCAAGACCCTTTATCTGCCTTGTACATCAGTCTTTGGTCAGCAGTAGAATATGAATTAGCCCTCCGTAGTACATTTATTTAGGGCAGTTTTGTCCAGTGCTACATGCATGTGGGGATCTGGAGCAATTGGGGTTAAGAGCCTCGTTCAAAGGTCCAACAGTGACATCACTGCACCAGCCACGGGACTTGAACTAGTGACCTTGCGATCACGAGCGCAGCGCCCAAACCCGCAGAGCCACATGCCCTCCCGGTGTTCTTGGAGGACGCAGCTTCATCTTCGGGTTTAGCGGTTTAGCTGATGCTTGTTTTTCCTCTCCTCGCTCTTCCCAGTTGTGCGGCAGGATTTTTACGCTGCAGCACGTCAGGTTAAGCCCCTTCCCCATGGGCACGTCAGCCAACCCCCAGCGGGCTCTTCCCAGTCACCTTTTCCCACCCCTTTTAACCGCAGCGCCTTCCTCGCAGACGCGTGACGCAGTCTGTAGGCGTGTGACACCCCCACCGCATCTTCTCGTTTTCATAGTTCTTTAAATTCCTTGAAGTGCTGTGCACCTGGTGTGTTTCCAAATTGTGACACTGTTGTTTTTTTCTTTGGACTGGAGACTTTCAGATGAAGAGCCCCCCCCCCCCCCCCGAACCAAACGCAGTTTATACATTGTACAGTGGTCATTGGTTTATTGGTGTAGTTTATCGGTGTAGTATGTCAGTGTAGTTTATGCATTGTGCTGTGGTCATCGGTGAAGGGTGTAGTTTATCGGTGTAGTATATCAGTGTAGTTTATGCATTGTGCTGTGGTCATCGGTGAAGGGTGTAGTTTATCGGTGTAGGGATCAGTGTGGTCAGATCCCTTTGATGTTTAACAAAGCACTTCACCAGGATGCTAACCTGCTGAATGGCTGGGAGCGGCAGTCCTGGTTACTGTCCATCCCAAAAAGCAGAGGTTTTAACCTTTTATGCTGGTGCGGTTATGGAATCTTTATAATCCATCAATCTATTCAACACAAACAGCTAATGTTGTTTTTTTTTTTTTCCCCCTTAATGCCGTGCTTTAGTTGCTGTGCTCCTTTCGGAGGAATCGTAGCCCAGGGCTCACTGACACACCACTCAGCACCGTGGACAGCTCACACTACGGGCTCCTCACGTTTCAGACAGTGAGGCTCCAGACCGTGTTCCCGGCGCATGTGGGCCATGACACATTCGGAGGGAGGGAGTGTGTCTGCCACTGAACTCAAGGCACACAGCAGCATTCAGGGCATCTGGTCCAAGGGAACCATTGTCTGCGAAACCCAATGTTACTGAAGGAACTGGATCAGAATCTGAAAGGCATTTCTCCCAAGAGTGATAATTATAGTGGGGATTATATGGTGTTACTTGAATGTTCTTTGCCAACCACTAAATGAGATTTTGTCTTCTTAACCCATGAAGAATACAGGTCTATTGTTAAGCAAGTTATAACTTTAGAGGGGAAAATTTTGCTAGATGATTGGACATAGAGTGATGCTTGCTACAGAGGATATGATTGGACGTGATCACTGACCAAAGGAAACGGGAGGGAAAGCCCGGATTGTACTGTGGAAACCTGATATTTTCACGGATCCATAACTGAAGAGCTGCCTCCAGTTCACCTTGGTGTAACATTTGCTTCCTCGATGAAATTAAATATTCTTCTAAGATGTGACGATTGCTTGTAAGCTAGCAAAGTTACAAAAAGTCATTTGGGTTAAGTTGCAAAAGATTTCACCAGTGTAAGTGTCTGAGGCATAGTGAGTGAACCCTGAAGAAGGTCAGGGTGCGTGAGGGTGTGAGAAACGCCCACCAAACATCTCCTACAAAAAACACAATCTACACCCACATTTGCTAGACCTAAGTATCTTCTCTGCTGAAATCCTGAGAATTGATCTAAAGTCATTTTAACCATAAGATGCCCTGGTTACACATTAAATGGCTATGTGTGTCTAGGTGGACTTCAAGTTTGGACTCTGGGCTAACCCAGGGGGGGACTGGTTTTGGACTCTTGGTTCCAAAATGGTCTTGGCATGATCAGTGCAATTAGCAATAAGTGTCACAGTAACTGGATGCAAATTCCCCAAACAGGCAATTATTTCTCCCTGGAAAATGTGTTTAACATGCATGCTTTAGTAATTGTGCTGCTCAGTAACCAAGGAGCAATGGAGACTGCACAGCTTGCTGTCCATGAAAGCTGCTGAGGCCCTGAGAATGTGTACTCAGTGGCTGCTTATGTAGGGACACATTGCTAGTACCATGTAGAGCCAACTTTAACAGGGCCACCTAGCTATTACCAGGTAGGGCCCAACTTTATTAGGGCCACCTAGCTATTACCAGGTAGGGCCCACTTTAATAGGGCCATCTAGCTATTACCATGTAGGGCCCACTTTAATAGGGCCACCTAGCTATTACCAGGTAGGGCCCACTTTAATAGGGCCACTTAGCTATTACCAGGTAGGGCCCACTTTAATAGGGCCACTTAGCTATTACCAGGTAGGGCCCACTTTATTAGGGCCACCTAGCTATGACCAGGTAGGGCCCACTTTAATAGGGCCACCTAGCTATTACCAGGTAGGGCCCACTTTAATAGGGCCATTTGGCTAGTAACGGCTAGGGGTTGCAAAACCTATGGACTATTTACATGACCAGCTGACCATCATTGGCGACCCTGCCTGTTGGATCCACTTTATTAGGTACACATAGCTAGTACTGGGTAGGACCTACTTTAATGGGGACATCTAGCTAGTACCCTGTAGTGACTAATTCATTACGGACACCTAGCTAGTACCGGGTTAGACCCACTTTTGCCCCCAGAACTCATTCAGGGATTGATAAATTGTATATTCAGTGAGACCTTTCTGCACATCACTGTTGTAACAAGCTGTTAACTTTTCACTTGTGTCCTTCCTGTTAGCTTTCAGAAGTCCGACCATTCTTCTCCGACCTCTCTCATCAAGAAGGTGCTTTTCACCCATACAACTGCTGCTGACTGGATGTTTTTTGTTCATCAGAACATTCTCTTAGCCATTCTAATGTTAAACAAATACATGTACGTCTAATTATGTCCTGTACGTTTTAAGTCACGCAATTCATTGTTTGTAGGGACTGGATTTTTGTGTTAACGAGCAGTTTTTCCTAATAAACAGGCCACTCGATGTAGTTTTAATTATAGATGGCAGAGGTACGCTAATTTCAACTGAGAGACATCTAATTGAATTCCTTCTTACCGCTCTGTGGCACAATAGAGACAAAAGTGTATGGAGGACGTCGTTAGTCCAGCGTGTGCTGAGACCCTTTCCTCTCCACATGGGCAGCTCAAAGGCCTTATCGACAGTATCGCTGAGGCAGCTTTTAAAACCTATCTCCAAGCAGAGGAGATCTGCCAGCCAATCCAGCTGCGGCTGCATGTTAAGAGGTTTGGATGATGTTTCCAGGACTTTTCAAAAGGCCACTGAAACAAACCTGAGGAGTCCATGAAAAGGAGAATCTGGAGGTTCATAATGAGGGTGTCTCTTGGCGGTGATGCCCCTCATTACCTCAGGCTGAGCCTTGCCAGACAGGCCAAGAGTCCCATTTGATGACTGAAAGTGTTCAAGTGTTCTGTTCACTTCTTATATAATGAGCTCGATACTGTACTTCCCCAGGGAGAAGCTGGATCGTTACAGTAGGCTCTGAGCGTGCTTTTCTACTCCCCCACCCCCCCATGCACTCTGTCATGCCAGTGCATTCTGGGATTTCTCGTATTTCTCAGGTTGCCGGTGACACTTTGGGAATGAGAGTCCTGTGTATGGAATTACAACAGAGAGTCATGAGATGTTTCGGAACCAAAGGTCTTGATGTTGCCCTTAGGGCTGCATGATATCGGAATTTTATGCAGTGTAATTTTTTGCAATAAATTTTGAGATATTTCTAAAGCAAATAGGAGATGAAAATGTAAATTTACCGAAAATAAATTCTACTCAAATAGAACTTATCTACCTACTAACAGAGTTTATCTAATAAGTTGGTGGTGTTGCCATGAATTGTGCCAAAAAACAGAAAACCGTGCTGACAAATCACACACTTTTTTTAATATTGCCTATGGAATTCATTTTCAATACTCAACTAGGCTTGGTTGGTATTACGGTAATACAATATATCACAGTGTTTCGATTGTTTGGTGGGGCGGTTCTCCACTATTAAATGTGCCGAAATATTATCGCTTGGTGCCAGGACTTGAGAAGATCGGATTAGTATTCCTTTTGAAAATACTGTATACCACGCTATAACATCTGGGTGGTATGATGGCATGAAGAATGAGGTCCTGCCTAAACCTAACCTCAAGCCAGCCGCCCATCGCAGTCATTGCGATATGATAATCACCTGTGCATGACCTGCGATTTTGATGTCAATGTTGCACACGGTATGGCTTACTTCCTCTTCCTCTTTATGGGTTCTTGCTCGGTGTCCTTCAGCTTCCAGCTTAGACTGGGAAGACGCAGGAGTGTTGGCAGGGGGGCCATCGTGGGCTTTTTCCAGCCGCCTCTACATTTCATACCAACACAGTGTTGCCTGGTCTTCCACCTACTCACAGCTGTCCTCTGAAGGAGGGCCCCAAATGGTGTTTATCGGGATTTTGCACATGAAGTATGACTGCTGGGTGCCGCTGGGAAGGTAATCTCTTGTGTGCTCTTTGGCGTTTTATCTCTCGTGGGGCTGAGCAAAGGAGGCACAAGATTCCTTTGTTGCCCAGTGCAGTTTCGGTGTGTACCGCTCCATGTGTCCATCGTCGGCTAATTGAGGCTTATATGCCGGTCAAGTGTATGTCGGTCCATTTATTTTTCATATCAGGAAATTCTCAGGATTTTCCGTAGGTGAGTAGAAACCTCACTAGGTAGCTCCACTGAAGCAGTTGATCAGTGTGGGTTCTTCCCTGTCAATAAGCATCAGGCATGTATGATGTGAAAATGAGAAACGCTCTTCACAGATTGATGGTTTGAAGGAACTAGATTGGAGGTGCAAGTCGTCTGAGCGTCACAGTGACTCTGAAATATGATTGCAGGTTCAGGCTCGGTTGACCTCAGTGGGCCCTGAGGGAGGTCATGATTCCATGCTCGCTACCTCCTCACACCTTGACCTTTGGCTCCTTGCACAGCCCTGGGATTGATACGTAATGGCTTTCTGGCGTTTAAAACATCCACTCGTTTATTCGCTTAGCAGACCGTAATATCCAAAGCGATCTGCAGGTCTCTCATTTTGCAGTGTTTCTCCATTCCTTCGCTCGACGCTTCTCATAAGCTACAGGCAGGCTGCTACAGCAAGGTTCAACAGCCACTCCCCTAGTCTTTCAGCCTGTGTTCTGCCGGATTGTTCAATGGAGTGCCAGCTGGTGGAGTAGGAGTTGCACATGCACATGAATGCAAATGTCAAGGGAAAGCTTTTTCATTGTTCTCTGCAAGTGTGCTACAGAAAGTGGGTGTGTCCAAGAGCTCCCTGCCAATCAAGTTTCATCACTATATTATTGTCACTTCCATGCCACTTTATCTGAAGTGACAGCGTACAGGAAGTGAGGCCTAGTGGAATAACTGGCTTAACCAATAAGCACCATTGTGCCTCCGCTTTTTCGCCAAGCCGTGAGGACTCCTATATTTGTTTTATGAACTTGACACCGGAGTTTATTTTTTGGGAGCAGAGCGTGATGGTCTCAGTGAGGGTGCCGGAGTGTATGTCATTGCCCTTTCAGGCTGTACTTCACTGACGCCCCCGTACACCGAGGCCGCAGTCCGCTTGGTACCTTCCGCAGTGGATCAAAGACATGCTGGTAGGACTGAACCACTTGCTCTGCTATGTCGATCTGGAGCCTGCTGACGAGGGGCCCGGAGACCCAGTCCTAGAGAAATCGATAAAGAGCATGTTGGGAATCGGGTCAGGTCCCTTACAGGTGTGGGGGGGTGGTACTTGCACGTCATGAATAGACACAGGGCTGGGAGACCTGGTATGAATAGGGGGTGGGTGCCAATGGCTGAAAGGTGCCTTTTAGACAGAATAACAGAGCACAACCAAGAAGACAGCAGTTCTACGTGTTATGATAAGTTACAGTACCGGTGAGAGTGTTCTGGTATCTTCTGGCCTGAGCTGGATAACCCCGTTTGTTGTGGGTAGGCAGCTTTTCTTAGCACTCAATGGCTTTCAAATTGAAGTAATTATTTGGGTAATGAGTCACTGCAGAGAAATGCAGCGTTGACAGGAAAAAAAAAAAAATGGATTTCTCTTGGAGACTAAGTCAAGTGTAAGAGCAACATGAAGATGCAGTGTCGTGTGAGATGGGTGGGAGTAAGCAAGAGAGGGCAGGAGCTGGTGAGAGTGGGCAGGAGAAGGCGGCAGCAGGCGAGAGAGAGGGCGGGAGCAGATGGGAGCGGGTGAGAGAGAGGGCGGCAGCGGGCGGGAGAGAGGGCGGCAGCGGGCGCGAGAGAGGGCGGGAGCAGGTGGGAGCAGGCGAGAGAGGGCGGCAGCGGGCGCGAGAGAGGGCGGCAGCAGGTTTGAGCAGGCGAGAGAGAGGGCGGCAGCGGATGGGAGTAAGCGAGTAACGGGTAAGGCTGGGTGAGGGCAGGCAAGAATGGCTGAGAACAGGTGAGAGAGGATAGGATCAGGTGGGGGAGGGCGAGAGCAGGTTGGTGGGGGGGGGGCAGACGGAAGTGGGTCGGTCACTGGGCGACCTGCCGTGCTCATGGCCCCAGCACAAAGAGCCTGTCGCCCTCCCATCACCTCTATGAACATGGAGATGGAGCTGGTGCTCACACAGCTGTCCCCCATGCTGCCTCCTGACAGGTACAGGATGCAATACACACACACACACACACACACACTGTGTTCTGTACCAGAAAAAGAAACAGAACGATAGAGCATGGTGGCATGACCACTGCATGGATGTTCACTTCCATCAGCACCCCATGTGTGCCTTCAGAGTTTTTATAAGGTTGTGTGTGTGTGTGTGTGTATGCAGATCCTTCATGTTCTGTCGGTGTTTCTCGGCTCGGTGGCTCCAGGAAACGCCACAGACTGCGTGACATGTGGGTCGTTACACGCCTGTCAGACTGGCTGTCTGTCGCTGGCTGCGCAGGCCTCTTGTCTGTTGCCCGATGCGGCTGTTTGGCATCTTTAGCTTCCTCCCCATGGGGGGGGGTTGCGGTATACATTGTCCAAACAGTCACGTGGAAAACACCCTGGGAGAATCGTCCGGAAAGGTGAGTGATGTCGACGTGCCCGGCTGGCTGTGTGTGTGGGAGATCGCTGCATACCGGACGCTCGCTCCTTAATGGCTTCCCGCGGGGAGTGAGTTCAGCGTCTCCCCCCCCAGGTGCCGTGTTGGGTAAATGAGTGGAGCTCTAGCAAAGGTTGTTTCTACCCTTGAATTGATTTGTTCCAGCGCTCTGATATTTAAGCCTTTCTTGATAAATTATAGAGCTGCTCCCATTAGTTATATTTTAGCACAGTCTCTCAGAACGCGTGATACTGAGGGTGGATCCGGGCAGAACGCCATGCTCAGTCCTGCCCGTTCTGCCGGGCCTGCGCACCGCGCCGTCTAACGACGTTTAATCAGCGATTCTGAGTTGTGGGCCACCCCTAATCTTTATGAGAATAATTAGTGTGCTGTAAGCTGTGTTTGCCCCCCCCCCTTTTGTGTTTGGCTGTGCAGATGGACCCCAAGAAGGTGCTAACAAGTGCTTGAAAGGCACAGCTGTGGCGCACAAGCCTAAGTGTGAGCGCCTGCTGCTGATTTCTGGCGGCCATCTTGCTCCATGTCCAGTACAATCCGGGGTAAAGACACTTGTGCACTTGTTCATTGAAGCCCGGCTTTGAAACGGAATCTGCAGGCAAGCGTTCATTTGCTCATTCCATCATTCATTCTGTCATTCATTCATTCATTCATCTATCTGCTCTGTTTATTTGTATGTTTATTTGTACATGGATGAGTTACAAAGTTTTCGTAAAATGAAAAATATAAGGTGGCACAACTAAAAAATATATTTTCTTTTTTCCAAATCAAAACTTTCATATAGTAACCATGTGTCTACAGTACCGTAGACCTTCATACAGTAACTGTGTCTACAGTATGTTGTTCAATTATCATAATGGTTTTAAAAGCAGTGGTTTGCAACTTTTTTTAAGGATTCAATCATAGATTTATGCAAATCTAAGTTTTTAAATCAACATCATTTTAATGTTTTTTTACTTTGCTCATTTGTTTAGATGGTTGCAGTAGCTGATATTTTTGGATTTTGAATACAAAAATGTTAGGACTGTATAGGCTTGCACAAAAATGTGCATGACATGTCATTCACCCACAGGTGTGTCTGATCCAGCAGTTGTTGATGGTACAGCATGCTGCCAGACTAATTTATTGATATATGATGCACCTTGAATTTTCTCATCGGACAAGAAATTATAAGACAATCCAGCATTCTGTAAATGACTTTGGATAAAAATGTATCCTCACAATTAGTAATGGGCTGAGGAATTGGATCCCAGTGTGATCAAGCTGCAGAAACCATTATGGTATTTAGCTTTCCCACTAGGTTTTTTTTTTGATCACTTGTTTTGTTTGTGTGTGGGTTTTTGCTTCTGCTTTGTCAAAATCATCGCAGCAAATGAATCGGTCTCCAGAGGAACAACGTGAACAAACATTGCAATTCCATATTTAATATGTAAATATGCCAGCCTGCCCGCCTTCCCGACCGCCAACACCAAGACTAGCGTCACTAACTGGGGAAGAGCAACGCTTTTTAATCCGGGGGCGTTAATGCGGATGTCTGTCGTGCTGAATGAGAAAAATAGGGCTGTGCGGAACTGTCACTGTGGCGCTGGAGATCTCCCGTTATTCCTGTCGCTGTGGCGCTGGAGATCTCCCGTTATTCCCGTCGCTGTGGCGCTGGAGATCTCCCGTTAATCCCGTCGCTGTGGCGCTGGAGATCTCCCGTTAATCCCGTCGCTGTGGCGCTGGAGATCTCCCGTTATTCCCAATATTCTTGGCATTTTGGTCTGACTAGAAATGTAAAATTTTCGGAATGCATCCGAAACCTTTTTATATCTCTTTCATCATCCTTCCCATCGGTTCGTACATACCAGCATGCCCGCTAAGAGACCATCTCCGAATGCATCAAGTGAGGTCTGATCTGTACTGTGGGCTTTTGGGAGCTGTGAGTGACTGGAGGAATGTATTCCCTGCAGGTGGGAGTCCTGCCCCAAAATACCGTGTGTCGGTTGACTGATTGTACTGATGACCAGAAGGTACGAGGTGAGGAAGTGCTGGGAGAAAGGTCAGAGCTCCAGCTGTGCGTGGGGGCCGGCAGGTACTGCAGTGAGCGGGATGCATGGGGTGACCGTGATGTGTGACACGCGCCGGAGGGGAACTCGGAGTCTGAAAGGGCACCGAGTGCATTTTACAATGGAATCCATTCTGGAGGTTTAACATGTGTGCGTTTTTTCCCGGTGATTCCTCTCGCCCATGTCCCTTCGGCAAATGCTTTCTGCTGTACATGATGATAAAGTGGGGGTCGATGGAAAGTTTAGTAGATGGCAAGCAGGAACGTCTCTAGCTATTGGAAAAATATAAGGGGCCTAGTGAAGTTTTCGTGGGGCTTTTTGAAGGAAGACTGGCATCAGGGGTTAGGCTCAAAATACTTGGAGCTATTGGACCTAACGATGGCAAGCTTATTGGCTCCGCCCCCCCAGGCATGTCGGGCTGCACCCTGCCTTCTTTCAGCCCGCCATCATCCTTCCTGTTTTATTCCGTCTCCCTATCTTTCGCTCAGCCCCCTCCTTCCAGCCATTCTGTTAATTACATTCTGTCTCTCGTCTTGTTCCGCGTCAGTCTGCTCATCACCCCCCCCCCCCACACTCAGTGTTATAGAATGATACTCAGTCCAGTTGGTTTTGAATGGAACCTGGGTCATTGTGTTGATGGCGCTGTATTCTGACTTGTGTGAGGTTTGGGTTCTCCAGTTATCGAGAAGAAGCCATTTGGAAAGAGCAAATATAATTCTTTCTCTCAAAAAACTGAATTTGTGGAGGAGGAGGCCATTTGCTTTTCTTTCTTTATGGGTATGTGTATCTCTCAGGCAATCTGGAGTTTCTGCTCTGTACAGAGGCAGTCTGATTTCTGCTGTTTGGTGATGATCTGTTACTGCACAGCCTGGATGAAGCGTGTGTGTCTGTTTGTCTGTCTGTCTGTATGTGTGTATGTTCTGTACAAGAGAGTGAAACAGGGCAACAGAGCGTGGTGACATGACCACTGCATGGATCTTTACTGCCAACAGCGCCCCATGTGTACCTTCAGAGGTCTTATAAGCTTCACCATAAGTGTGTGTGTGTGGTGCGCGAGCGTGTGCGTGTGTGTGGTGCGTGCCTGAAATCTTGTATGAATTCCTGTATCAGTAACCAGTCCACACAATTTGTTTGAAATAACCGTGCTTATTTTTTGATCTGTATAGTTTTGATTTGTGTATTTAATTTCGAGCTGTGCATTTAATTTCTATCTACTGACCAGTCTCCTGCATGCTTTCTCGCCTCAGCTGAGCTCTTCATTATCTTTACCTGGGCTGCTGAATGAATGAATGTTTCTCTTGATACGGATCACGTCACAAACACCAGGGGAAGTAGCTCATTGCTCTCATTTAGTGTTGCATGAACTTTGCATTTCTTGAGTAACCGTGGTGGAAAATGGTGGAAGGAACAAGAACACATTGACTATAGCGTTAATAATAACAAACGATGAATTTCTTTATATTTGAATGAGTCCATAATCACACCTTCACCTTAGTTGCGGAATACCTGTAGTGGTAAAATGAAAAGTGTGTTGACAACAAAGAACAGTGCTCTTCAATCAAAATTCATACTGAATATTTATAAAGTTTAAAAAAAAAAAAAAATTGCTGAAGAACTAATTAATGCAATTGAAAACCAATTTGAGAGTTACTGGAGTAATTATAGTAAAAATGGTAAAATACTCGGAAGCAATTATTCTGTTGTGTGTAGCTGTCCAACTCCTAGGCAAAGGTCAAACACACCTGTCTCCTTCAGAAATGATTTACAGGGTTTCACGTGGCTCATAAGCTGCTGCTCGCTTGCAAGCTCCTCATATTCATTTCAAAATAGTGTCTTTTTTCCTTTTCGTTTTCTTTTTTCTTTTTGTTGCACCAAAGCATTGAGACAGACCACCTCCATAAAGGAATGAACTACTATTCAAATTGTACTGTAATTCAGAATCACAAAAAACATTTGACTGTTTTTATTTATGTCACAACGAGTGGTAACTGTAGAATATCTCATGAAGATAAATGAGCCGAACATTAAAACATTTGAGACTAAACATTTTCTGAAACCCAGTAAATTAATCCATTAATTAATGGAGGTTAAAAGCACTGGGAAGCTTGTGTTTGCAGCTGATCTGCAGCAGACGTTGGAGGATGCCAGCCCAAGTTCCATATTATGGAGTGACTCACCACAGTTACCTGCTACTTAATAACTATTCTGTTGCTGTCTTGTTGACTTCACACATATTGTTAATATTTTGTAAGCAAAGTCCCCTGATAACTGCTTAGACATTTGCTTTGATTAACAGTTTCATCTGAGGAGCTGTCTGTTATGTGGTGGCTCTGCTTTCAAATACCCAAAGTAAAAACCACATAGCTATTTGTTCTGTGACAGAAATCAGATTTGCTAACCAACTTCCCGTCTCTGAACCGGTGGTCCCTTTGAGCATCTCTACTGCTGTTAGCCTTTGCCTGATCCATCTGTCGGGCATGACCCCTTTTAACCCCTCCGTTTTTGTGAGAGGCGTCAATCAAGGCTGCCTGTCTGGGCTGCTGGGCTTCTGTCCTGACAGGAATAGGTCTCCCTCGCGAGTCGGCTTTGGTCGCTGGCTGTGTCGGGTCCCCTCTTAGGTCTCCCTCGCGAGTCGGCTTTGGTCGCTGGCTGTGTCGGGTCCCCTCTTGTATGCATCACAGTGTTATCTGTTATCATTTGCACTCGTTCAGCTATCACAACGGTCTCTGCTCACCAAGGGAATTCTTACCGTTTTACAGGGGACTTTTAAGCAGGATATTTATTTATCAGTTTTATTCTTGCCTTTTACTTTGGTGCACTCCCTCTCTAACAGGGTACAGTGCCCCCCGACGCTCTGAGTCAGTAAGTTAACTCATTCTACAGCTGTTCCACACACATGTGCTATGAGAGCTCAGCTGTCTTCTTAAACCCAGCGAATGTTAGAGATATCTGAGCTTCAGCTCTATGTTTCAATCCCTAGACTAAATCCTCAGTCACTTGTAGAGGACAAGCATCCTGGACCTGGGGAGTCTGGGGAGGCAGTTTTTTGGGTGAGGATTGTTTTGGTTTCCGTGTCGTTTGGTTTCCGTTTCCTTTGGTTTCCGTTTCATTTGGTTTCCGTTTCGTTTTTGACCGCTTTGGATGTATGCGTCCCATCACAGACACTGAAACACAAGGGCATGACATGTCACTCTCAGCGGCGTGAGTTCCCCTCACTGGATCTGTGGTGAGCTTCCAAGGTCAACAGCTGCTGACGTCCTTCTCTCAGCCAGGTGCCCTCACCGCTGACAAAGCCATAAATCTCCCGCAAACAGCTTAGCTCTCTGTTTCTCGCCAGCAGAACTAGGGGAACGTGCAGGTGAGGCCCCCCTTTCATGGCAGCATGGCCCCAGCGGACTCCACCACCCTCTGACCATGACTGTCCCCTGGGCAAGTTCTTTGTGAGAATTCACCGTAAATATCATTTCAGAACACAAATACTGGAACGGGATGGCAGACACACACCATGGATGCTAGTGTTCCAGCACTGCAGGTTCAGCCTCGCTTTGAGCTGACTGATGAGCACAAGGTGTTGGCAGACTCTTCCAGGACTGTCAGCGAGAATAAACAGACAATGAATCTAAACAGAAATTAAACACATCCGCCTAGATTTACTTTGGTTTGGGTTGATTGTGTCCAAGAGGATATATTAAAACTCCATGTTTGTTTAATTATGCAGTTGATTTATAATTCAAATTATACCATGCAAAGGACGCTGCGTTTTGGTAGTTGGCCTACGGTGGCTGATGTAAATTCCCGATATGGTGAGTGGACAGAGGGCTTCGGTGAGCAGTGCTGTGGTTAGACGGCATACCAGGGCTCCGAAGAGTTTCGTTTGCAGAAGCAGTTTCCAAATAGGGGAACAGCTAAACTGAGAAGAACAGACCTTTGGTCACAGTTCTACGCCATGTAGGAATTCCAACAGGAGCATAAAGTTTTTTTGTTGTTGAATAGATGAAGATTTTTGTCATCTTTTCACTTTTACTATTCATATTTTGCATGATTCTCAAGACAAGTTTATGCTGATGTTTTATTTATGAACTGCTGCTCAGGGTAATGCCCACATACAAGGGCTGTGATTGGCACAGGCAGTGTCTGGGCTGTGATTGGCACAGGCAGTGTCTGGGCTGTGATTGGCACAGGCAGTGTCTGGGCTGTGATTGGCGCCACCAGTAAAGGCAAATGCTGACTCACTTGCAATCCAAGGGGGCAGTTAGAGGCTCTCTGCTTAGCCCCAGGCCATCGTAAGCATTATAATAGACAACGGCAACAGACACGCAAGTGCTGAGCCAGGGGGCGCATTGGTGACTGCATGGGTGCCGTGTGCCCTGCCTGTGTGGTCAGAAACTCTCTCTCTGTGTCCCCCCCTCCCCCCACCCACCCATTGGTGACAGCAGTCTTCAGCGTCTCCCACATTCTGTCATTCCTCTGCTGCTTTCAGACTGAACCAAGAAGTGATTCAGGGCTGCCAACTTTAGTCAGCTGACT
This sequence comes from Hippopotamyrus pictus, assembly GCA_026781145.1. Classification (NCBI taxonomy): domain Eukaryota; kingdom Metazoa; phylum Chordata; class Actinopteri; order Osteoglossiformes; family Mormyridae; genus Hippopotamyrus; species Hippopotamyrus pictus. Next base: position 13,635,047 of record JAODLC010000021.1, read on the forward strand.
GGAGTGAGATTTTCAGTTTGAGTCTACATGCACATGCAGACGCAGTTACATGCAGACGCAGTTACATGCAGACGCAGTTACATGTACAGATGCAGTCACAGTTTTATTACCTAGTAAGTATTCCGTAGGGTTTGCAAACTACACCAACACTTTTGATGTAGCTAATTTTAGGTGTATAATACAATGATATAGATTTGCCATAAGATTTCTTTTGTGAGCGTGAGAGTGGACACATTTTGTCTTGTGACAATGGCTATGAGTTGCAGAATGGGGGTCTTGCTACTGATGTAATTTGGAAATGTGTATAAATATATCTTATATGTTGCTTGGATGCATTGCTGCTCTCTGGAGATGTACGTCATTGAGGAATACTGCCACAGGATGAAACCCTTGTTCTCCAGAGGATTCCGGAATAGACATAGCCGAGGTGTATTTAATTCCGGACACAAAGATCGTGAAATGGCTGCAGAGAACAGTAGCCGGTCTTTGTGTGTCTGTGCTGGCCACTTTCATTGGGTTTGCAGTGATGCTGGGACTAATTTCATCCAATCGTCTGCTGTCTTGCAGGACTGGGTGAAGCCGGGATGCAGCGTGTGTGAGCGCAGCCAGCGATGGCTTACAGGGAGAGGCCTGGGACCAGCGGCAGCAGCAGGGCCCGGAGCCGCCCGGCCCATTTCACTGCAGAGGGGCCCGACGAGAGGCCCCGGAGCAGGGGGGCGGGGCCATCTTCGCGCTACTGCGGCAGCAAGGGACCCGATGGAAAGAGCAGCCAGGCAGCGGCGCCCAGCCACACGCACGCAGCTCAGCGGCCTCGGGCAGACAGCGCTGACGAGGAGCCTTCTGCCCCTGCTGTGCCCCACGGCCACAGTCACACAAACTTCCACATCCCCGGCGAGAGCGCCGATGAGGACTCCAGTTCTGACTATGTGAACAACACGTCGGAGGAAGAGGAGTATGATGAAGGGCTACCTGAAGACGAGGAGGGCGTAACATACTATATCCGCTATTGTCCCGAGGATGACGCGTACCTGGAGGGGGTGGACGGCGTTGAGGAAGACTACGGCAGCGGGAACGTGAGGCTCCCCCCTGACGCGGGACGAGGCCAGGAGGCCGTGGAGGAGAGAGCAGAGCCTCGAGGGCAGTCTGCGGCGGTGGAACGCGATTCTGTGGGTTCAAGGTGTAACAGCCAGCCCAAAGTGACACGGGACCATTGTGCAGTGACCCACGCCCATCCAGTGTCAGGGAATGCAGGGGAGGGCGAGGAGGAAGAGGCAGCGACTGAGTACTGTCCAAGCAAAGAGGAAGAAGTCCAACAGAAGGCGCCAGACTCATGGAGCCCCCATGGTCGAGAAGGGAACCGGAATACAGGTCATTCCTCCAGCCACCAGGGGGCAGCGGTGCCTGACAAGCACCTCGACCGCATCGTGGCGGACATCAAGATGAGCATGAGCGTGAGCGGCAGTGACAGCGGCAGTGCTCCTGAGCAGCCGGCCGCCCCTTACATGCCCCGCTGCCACGAGGGCCGTCCCCGGTCGCTGAACATCCCTTCTGCTCAGCTGAACCACCCTGATGCTCAGGAGGGCTTCACGGTGCAGGGGCGCACAGCGGAGGAGAGGCTTCAGTGGGTGCAGGAGCAGCTACAGGTGAGGAGGTGCCCCGGTGTACCACCATTTTATCTATTTATGGAATGTCTCTCCAGACATCATTGAATGTTCAGTGCACCCCGAGATGGTCACAACCCCCAGGTTGAAAACCCCTGATCTAAGATATTTACACACTATTGCTCTTTACAGATTACACAGGGATACACAGTTTGCATAAGAAAAAATCACGCTTCTGTAACGATAATCAGACTCTTTCTATAGTGTGGTACAATTTTACATTTGTTATACTGTTCATGAACTGGTGTAATTCAGGTGTTTTACTTGCTTGAGCGTACAACAGCATCCATCTTGGAATGGTATGGGCATCCTTCCGATTATAAGACTGTGGCCTGGCCACCTCTGCAGAAGACCAAACCATGGTCTTGGATGACGCTGAACGATAGTGAAAGATGGCCGCTGTCCCCTAGCCGTCGTTACTCCCAGCATGCTGTGAGTAACTGTGTGCCCTGTTCTAGTGCATTAATCATTTAAATCGGTTAAGTGATTAAGGGCTAAATGAAATGATGGATTGATTATAGTCATTAGGGCTCGACTTAAGAACAGAGTCGGACAATGTCAGCTCAAAGTCGGGCTGTAAGTCTGTGATGTTTTTAGGTGACGTGAGGCTTTTCCGCACGAAGGGACCGACGCGTGCAGACTGGACATGTGTCCTCCCCATGGGCACCTGCTGGTGCCCCTAAGAAACCGTCTGTAAAGGGACAAATGACAAGGGCCGCTGTAAAAGGGAAAAGCATAGCAAACTCGAGGACGAGCGGCCTTGCTGAAGGCTACAGAGCGACAGAAAGCCGGTGCACACGGCCCCACGCTCAGTCTGAACAACACGTGGATTGTTTCTCTGAACAGTGGATGCCCGAGTGCAGCTGGGGATCAGTTAGTACTCAGGCAGGCGGCCTTGAACAGCGGCCGGGGGCTGAAAGTGGGGAAACGAGGGGAAAAGGCCCTGGTGACACGGTTTTAAAATGCACCTTTGGTGATCGGATCAAGTGGACAGCGCTAAATACAAATGTAAACGACCACCGAGACACATTGTGATCCGTTGACCCAAACCACTTGTGTAAGTGGTCTGGGATACATTTGAAAACATTTCTTTTGTAGTGTACATGCTACAACGTAATGCATCCCCAATAAGCAAGGGTTAAAGTGGGCGGGAAACTATCTGGAACAGTGTTCCAGCACCCTCATTTAATATGTAATTAAATCTAAATTGGCAGTTTCATATATAATAATGTCAAGTGGGTTTCTTTTTTGTGTGCTGCAGCCTGGCGTTCCAGCTGATGCCATCGACATACTCAACCAATCAGAAAGTAAAGTCACCCCACAGCCCCGCCCCCCACACTCAACATGCATCCCTGTCCCGGTCTCATCCCTTCCCTTCGGCGGGTTCATTTGTACGGATAAACTCTGTGGTAGTAGTTCACTACAGAAGGAGAGCGAGTGTAAAATGAGTTGCTTTTTTCTCAAGTGGTAGGTACTTTCAAATTCAACAAATATCACGAAACACACAAGATGTTTTTTTGTGCGACTTGGCTTCTGTCTTGCTAGCTACCAACACTTCGGCTAGCATAGTTAGAGTGACATTAGGTCCTGCTGAGGAGCAGAGCTCTCATGGGGGTGAGCGGAGCGACTGCCGGCGATGACTGTCAGGAATCCCCTACAAGTGCCCCCCTATCCTAGTATGTCTGCGCCCGCTGTCAGAGCAGGAGGGGGTGGTTCTAGCTCCACCACTGGTCCCACTGCAGAGACTTTTGAATATGCAGACTCTGCAAGCACCCTAATTGGTCCCTGTTCATCACATGGCCCATGCCTCTCATCATCCGATTGGCCACCATGTCACCCTACATGAACGTAAACGGTATTCCAACCTGGCGGATAGGGTGGAGCTTCTTTCGAAGGCGCTATCCCCGTTGCTGACCTGTATACACAAATGACTGCTGCATATTTGCCCAAAAAGAAATCAGTTTACCAGTCACTGTGTCGACGCACACAAGCCCAATGTAGAGTAATAGTTTCAATGTTTATAGTAATGCTTAAGTAAACAATGTGAAAATGTCTGTGTGGATGGAGATTGTTTTTGATTGAGAACTCGGTGTGGACGTAGGCTGAATCAGTTTGGGAGTTAAGGTGTGTAATTTTTAGGGTTCCCCCACCTGGTAAATCCCCACCAACAAGAAGTTCATAATAACTGTGTGCGGGTCCATTTGACCTTCTAGCCAAAGCAACATATTCAGTGGCAAAATCTGAACATGTCGTTAGCGGAGCACCTTGAAGACCCATGATGGCCCAGGTCTAAACGGCGATGTATCTCAGCTGTCCACTTGTGATCCAATCACCCAAGATGCAATTAAAAACCAACAGGATCGAAGTGTCCTGTTGGTAAGTCGGTGGGTTGTATGGAAGTGGCTAAAATTAAGTCTAATTAGTGCTTTTAGTGGGTAAAAACAGGTGCTGTACTCCCCTTGTTTTTCTGAACCAGGTACAGGTACCCCCCTCGCTATTCAGCACCAGGTGCAGGTACCCCCCTCGCTATTCAGCACCAGGTGCAGGTACCCCCCTCGCTATTCAGCACCAGGTGCTAAAAAATTACTTAAATGTGGAGAGTGTATGTGAATCACGTGGGGGGGTCCAGAACCTATGGGCAGAAGGCGGAGAACAACCCAGGATGGGACACCAACCCGTCACAGGGCACCAACACATCACAGGGCTTTTTCACACACCATTCAGTCACACAGGCACACCTACAGGCTGTTTGGCATCTCCAATTCACCTTAGCATATTTTTGGACTGTGTAGGGGGGGGGGAACCAGAGAACCTAGAGAGCACCTCATGATGACACGGGGAAAACATGCAAACTCCACACACATGGGGCCATAGCAGAGACGCAAACCCGGGATGGAGAGGCGTAAGACAATAGTGCTAGCCTCTGTACCACCAGGTCACCCTGAAATTTAATCAATAAAATGTTAATGTTTTCTTTAAAACGGATGTGCAGTCAGTATTTCTGGCAGGTTTATTTGATTAGAGGTCGAAACAGTCCAGAGCCTGCCTGGTTAGCACAGTGTCTTGATGCAGACCACATCAAAGCCACCCACTGTCCATTAAGGAGGGAGACATAAGCTGTGTTTGCACGGCTGTCTGGTGGCTAGGGGGGGTCGGGAGGGAGGGGATTGCAAGGCTCCTGGTGGCTGCGTGTCCCGGCTGTTGGGCAGAGTGAATTCTGCTCCTTGGTACCCGTCCCTGTAACGTACACTGTTTGGTATCACTGTGTAGGCTTCCAGTGCCCTTGGTGAACCATTCTTGCAGTGGTAGCTCACGATGATTCTTCCGGTAATTTTGTCTTGTTTTCAGAAACTAATGTCAGATGTGACTACTCCAGTAATTATTCCAATCAGGTGATGAATGCAAGCAGTCTCAGAACTACTTTACATTGTCTGTGGTATCTTTATAAGCACTAACACGTTTTCATTTAGTGACGTAAAAATTTACTTCCAGTTTAGTCTTCCATGCAACACTAACGCGGATCTTTTTTCCCAGAAGTGGAGAAAATTTTCAGTGCTGCCTGAAAACTAATCTTTCTGTAAATGCATCAGTGTGGAAGCTCATGAACATTTTGTTATGCCTACATCAGTGAACTCCGATTAGTTCGTGGTTAGCTCATGACCTTTTCCTGATTAGCTGTCTTTGTTTCTATGTCTCTCTTCATGATTAGTTATTCTTCACAGGAATGAAGAATGTTTTTCGTTAGTTTTCACATGGAGGACAGGACATACAGAACTTTTGCTACCTGGCAAATGATCTTTTGCTTACTTGTATGCAGCTAAATTGTTTTGTATACTGTTTACAAGCAAAGAAAATTAAGAATTTGCCGATCGCTGCTTATTGCAGAAAAATTAGAGAAAGACAAGAATGCAGTGAGACGGGAAGAGAGTGAGATGTGCAGTGACTAAATTTCTGGATCCATGATGTATTTTACTGGTAACTGTGTTGCTGTGATTTTGATTGCCTACAAGTATCGCTATGGTATTGTGATATTTTGCTTTTGTTAAATAACCTACTGTATGTGCATTTAAACACAAGGTTGCGTGTGAGAGTAATCAACAGCCAAACTGAACTTTATTACAAATCATAGTCAAAATAAATCAATTAAAATATATACAATTAAAATATATAACACTTTTCAGTGCTAGTGATAACGGTAGTGTGTATGCAGATCTTTTTCTTCGGAAACCCCCGTAAAAAAATTTTAACGCATTAGTGTGGACGTAGCCTGAGTTACTCAGTGGCACACAGGTATTATCCCTGTCTGTGTCCTTGATTGGCTCTTAGCAAGATAAGAGATCATTGCATCTAGTTACTTCGTTAACCAACTACCTGTGTTTGGTGAGCTCTGTGTTTAGGCCGGTGTGATTACAGTTGCCCATAATGGTAATTAACAGCCTTGTAGTGGCCGTCATTTTCCGCCAGCCAGCATCTCTTGTGTGCTGTGCACATGTGTCTGGGAAATATCTTTCTGAGAGAACGATATAAGAGTATCTGTAGAATGTCACTGCTTCCTCAAACTGCAGCCCTGGTCTGTCATTTGACCAGCGTCAGCAGTGCATGTGGTCTGGCCCACTACACATCTTTGGAAATAACCGCTAGGCTGCATAATCACAGAAATGAGTATCCGTCATGCCGACATTCCAGGATTCTCACGCAAACTGACAGCAGCTCCCTGACACCTATGAATGATGCACAATGTCCCGGAAATCTGCTGTTCTGCTATTCAGAACAACCCCCTCTAACTGGTTGGCACATTTTACTGCAGGGTCCCCTTACCTGCTCGCTTGACGGATCGCTATCTAATTTTTAATACCTTACAGGACATACTGTCCAGACATTGTACCACAATACAGGTTATGAACGAGATCCCTTCACTAAGTCCGTCTTCAAGCCGAATTTGAAGGTAAGTTGGAAAATAATAAAATAATAATAATAATAATAATAATAATAAAATAATAAAAATAATACGAGATAATGTGCAATAATGATAATAATGCAGAAATGATAAAAGTAACTAAATGCTGCGCTGCAGTCGCAGTGAACCTCGAGCTGATGAACCACGTAGCTGCATAATGTTTTCATGAGTGTTACGAAGTGAAACACGAAGTGTGCGTTGATTATTATGAACCAGTGTATTTATCCTAAATTTTTAATATAAAAGGCTTTATGGCAGTCCGTTTGTAAATACAAGTTTTCCGTAAGTCGGGTGTTCGTAACCTGGGGACTGATTGTACTCTGTGTTTTTAGAAAGTGCTGATATTTGGAATTTTCCGGTGCAGTTTGCTGCGCGCTATGCAGTAATATCACATTAGTGGCTGCGCCTCACTAGCACCCACACAGTTAGTCCCGCCCCCTGAAAGTTTCAATGGCAGTGAACTTTTAATCTAAAAGTTTGAGGAGCCCTGGTTCCCAGGGCATGTAGTTTGACGTTCCAGTGGACCAGAATACTGTGAGAGAGCAGTTCCTGTTGTCATAGATCATCCTTTTGATTGGTCGGTGAATACGGGGATCCACACAGCCCCATGCACATCTGTTTCATGTAAATTTTTTCCATGTGACAGGATGTTTCTCTGGCTGGTAGTCAGTTCTGAATGATCAGTAGCTGATCAAACAAGAACAAGACTTCCATGAAAAACAAGTGATGTTGTGCTCGCCTCTCTTAATGCTGTCTTGGCTAATCTCAGTTCGGCAGGTGATGTCATGGTTAAGGGCCTGGATTGCCCAAAACCCAAAGCCCTTAAGTAACCATTAAAGTGAATTCCTGCCATTGTGTATCTTCATCAAGTATAAGTACTTAATGCAAATCCATGCATCCACCAGCGAGTCAGGGTCACAGAGCACAGCCTAAAAAGACAGGACACAATGGGACACTCCTCCACATATACGAAGGCCAGATTCATACCTCCAGCCCCGTACTCAGCACTTACTGCAGTAATAAAATTAAGAAATTAGCCATATGCAATGCCTGACACATTCTGGTAGATTTATGTATAGTATTGAAAAAACACCATATAAATAAAATCTCCCAGTATGACTGCTTTCATGGAGCAGCTGTGTGCTGCAACCTTCACCCAGCACCATGGAGGTCATCTCCATCCCCACTACTCCATCCCCACTACTCGACTGTCTTTGCTCCTTCACAGGTGGCTAGCGGCACAGAGCAGCCCAGCAAGCAGCGTCAGCAACGGTCCGATCTGAACAGGCCCCCGGGGAACAGCACCGGCCCCGAGGTGAGAATCTCTGGCAGGAGCTTCCTATTTTTGTGGGTGTGGTTTATTACTCTATGGGCGGAGCTTCCTATTTTGGTGGGTGTGGTTTATTACTCTATGGGCGGAGCTTTCTAGTTTGGTGGGTGTGGTTTATTATTCTATGGGCGGAGATTCCTATTTTGGTGGGTGGGGTTATTATCCCATGGGCGGAGCTTCCTATTTTGGTGGGTGGGGTTATTATCCCATGGGCGGAGCTTCATATTTCTGTGGGTGGGGTTTGTTACACTATGGGCAGAGCTTCCTGTTTCGGTGGGTGGGTGGTGTTTACAACCTCATGGGCGGAGCTTCCTATTTAGGTGGGGTTTACTACATCATGGGCGGAGCTTCCTATTTAGGTGGGTGGGTGGTGTTTACAACCTAATGGCCGGAGCTTCCTATTTAGGTGGGTGGGGCTTACGACATCATGGGCGGAGCTTCCTCTTTCAGTGGGTGGGGTTTATTGCCCCATGGACGGAGCTTCCTGTTCCGGTAGATGGGGTTTATTGTCCCATAGAAGGAGCTTATTATTTTGGTATGTGGGGTTTGTTACCTCATGGACGGAGCTTCCTAACTTGGTGGGTGTGGTTTATTACTACATGGCTGGAGCTTCCTAACTTGGTGGGTGTGGTTTTTTACTACATGGCTGGAGCTTCCTGTGTTCATCCCAGGAGGTGGGGCTTCCTCTCACTGTATCATGGTCTGGAGTACCACCCGGCTCCTGACCTAGTGGTCATACAGGTCGTGTCTGTGTTGTAAATGTTTTTAAAATTTGGTTGATAATTTGTTGACACACTTCTGCTGTCTGGCCTTTGTGCCACAGTACTGTGTGTGTGTGTACTTTAGACATGCAAATTTGTCAGTATGCCCAGTTTATATCTTTACTATTTTTTCAGTTTCACCACCATCTTACCCCTCCTAGAGGAAGTTACACCTCATTTTCTCCTGTACGAGTCCTACCATAAAGGCCGACAGGAATTCAACACGTTAGATTTGCTCACAAGCCTGACACATAGCGGGTGTGATGTTATGTAAGTGGTGTTAAAATCTCCGTTCGTGATTATGCTGTAATTCTGCCCGTTTATTAAGGGTGTTAGCTTTGCCTGAGAAGTGCCGCATTACCCCTCCATCTGGGTTCAGCGTTTGTGGCGGCCCTCGTGTTTTTAAAGACTTATCTCTCAAGTGAGAGAGGTGCGAGTTGTGCTTTTTTTAGCAGGGAGGTCGAGCCCGGCAGGGTTACCCGAGATACAGGGGCAGGGGCGTGTGTGGCTTCTGGGATGTCTGATTATAGCCGGCCTGCTGCTCTAACCTGCGTTCCTGCTTTTCAGCCGACCAGGAAGAGCGCCGCCTTCCCCAGCTTCGTGGACGGTGAGTCGGTGTCCTCCCCCCTCAGTCTGTCTGGAAATGAGTGAGGATTTTGGCTTTTTCAACAAAGCCACGAAGAGTCACCTGGTAACCGGGGGGGGGCAGCACTCCACAGGGGCCCCAAATTCTTATGGGACCTGTATTTCTTCAGGGGGCGCAAGGTGACATTTTCACAGGGGGCCCAGAATTTCTGGCTGTGCCCCTGTATACCGCACTGGGCGGGACCCCCATTTCAGTGCCGGAATGTTAGATTCCAGCTCGGGTGAGGACTGCCTTTTATTTTCTGGAAAGATCACAGTTGCCGTCGATGTTTGCCACGCCAAGGCCGTCGGGTGGCCCCTCTCCATGTTCGACGGGCCCCGGGAGAATTTCACACGGCGGGATAGTGAATGACAGCAGCAGCTTGTATAAGGGTGCTTTCAGTCATAATACGGAGGCTGTCAGATGTGCTCGATCATTCTCCCAGGGGAAGGGGCTTGTTCTGAGGCTGCAGAGAAAAGTGCAGCTTGCAGAGGGAGGGGGCAAGCTCCCCCACCAAATATCCCAGAGCATGAATCTGCATGAGACTAGATGGTCTTCTGCAAACCAAGAGTCCTAGATTGCATCATGTGAGGATCCAGAAGGCGGCGTGTTTCAATCATGTCGGGGTCATCACTGATTTTTGGGGGCGATGTGTGGCTCGGTGGTTAGGGCAGAGTGGGCAATATAACTTCACTACTGGGCCCCTGAGCGAGGCCCCTGGCTCCCTATAACTCCATGGATTTACTGACCCTACTATCTCAAAAAAAAAAAAAAAAATGTACGTTGCGTTGGATAAAAGCGTCTGCTAAATGTAAAAAAAACACCTGACAGATATGCAACAAGGCGGTTCTTGTGGGTCTGTAGTGGGTCCTGGTCCAAACTCAGTAGTCCCAGCAGAAGCTAAGGGAGGTGAGCCCAGTGGACAGTGTGCTGCACCTATTGCCCAGAAATGGCCAGACGGCCCGCACATGTCTGCATTATGCAGGAGGAAGCTGGAGGCCTGGGCTGCAATCTTCTGGCAGGTTCTTCTTCCTCCTCCCATTGAGCAGGTGACCCCGACTGTGCTGAAGGTGATGGCAAATGCAGTGACAGTGTGGCATTGCTCTCCCTGTCCCGCAGTCCCGGGCCCCTGCGAGCCAGAGGACCTCATTGATGGTATCATCTTTGCTGCCAACTACCTGGGATCCACGCAGCTTCTGTCTGAGCGGAACCCACCGAAGAGCGTTCGCATGATGCAGGCCCAGGAGGCCGTCAGCCGAGTTAAGGTAAGGCAGGCCCAGGAGGCCGTCAGCCGAGTTAAGGTAAGGCAGGCCCAGGAGGCCAATGACCAGCTCGAGGTAAGGCAGGCCCAGGAGGCCAATGACCAGCTCGAGGTAAGGCAGGCCCAGGAGGCTGTTGGCCAGGTTGAGGTAAGGCGGCCCAGTCACCCCGGGTCACTTTCTGCACGCTTGGGTATAAGTGTCACTTATCTGCTGGTGATTTATTATAATTAATGATTAATTATATGGCACCCGTATGTCTGTCAGACTCACAGGGGACATGCACTGTCACAGGTGCAGGGAACACCATAAAATTTTAATCTTTATTTTTGAGAACACATTAGACTGTACTAAACACCTTAGTGCTTTGCAGATAATGAGTTTTTCCTCCTGAGTGCTGAGCAGATCATGGCAGTATTACAGTCCCGTTTGTAAACAATCAATTTTTTCTGGATGGATTTTCTTTAGTGTAAATTTCATTCCATTCAGATTAAATGGCCATTAAAAATGGACTTCTTTTAAGACGACTGACAGCTGGTGGGCTTCTTATGGACGTTGAAATAAATGGAAAAAAAACCGTGTGTAAAAACTGTGGGAACAGAGTGTCATATTAATAAAACGACTTTGCCTGCTGCCTCCCGGCATTTCGGAGTACCTCACAGCGTTCTCCCTTTTTGTTTTTTGCCCTTGAATTGAGCCTGACCGTGTCACGTGTCTGTGAGAGCAGCAGCCGGCCACACGGCGGCGCCCACGAGTCCTCTGTGGGAGGCACGCTCCGGTGACGCGCCTTTCCACTGCCCGTAATCAGTCAGAGCGTGAATGAGGAATTCAATTAAGGGGCTGCTCAGCTGGGGCAGGGGCTGCTCGGGGTGACGTCCGCCCTGTCTGACGATCCGCTTCAGTGGTGATAAAATCCGTGTAACGCGCAACGGCGTGCTTCCGGTAAACAAACAGCCGTGTTGGTGATCCAGTCACTTGCACAACAGTCTTGTTATATTTGAGGTTTACAAGTTCTGCTCTGATACAATATGGATGTACTTCCTTAATCGTCTAAAAGTTTAGGAGGCTCTATATTTGTACCCTGTTTACCTTGGGGTTACACCAGAGCTTTTTATTGAGGATTATTTCTGCTATATGCCGATTTTGAAGCTGTTGCTCCTTGTCGGTGGATATTTAGCACCGTCTCCAGGGAAAGGACTCTTGGCTAAGGATTCTGGGTATTGCTGGGTATGACGCACACCTTCTGTGTGGGTTATCCTCCTCAGGCTCCCCGAGTCCTACTTCTGTCACCGTGGTAACACTCGGCTGGGAAGGGACGACCTTCCTGTTCGGGTATAGAACGGCTTCGCTTCACAGCAGTCGTTTCCCGTGTCCCTGTGTGCTCCCTGGCCCTAACCCCCCCCGGTTCTCAATGCTCTCATGAGGAAGCATTCAGGTGATTCAAGTTCACGTATAATCCAAATTGTCCCGGGAAGTGGGTTGTGTTACTGTACAGTCCCCAAGAGTCTTTGCTGTGCGGCCCCCCAACCCCACACACTGGCACTTTGCCGTGCGGCCCCCCAACCCCACACACTGGC
>JAODLC010000021.1:13662961-13683687 GCA_026781145.1 Hippopotamyrus pictus
AGTGGAAGCTAAAACCCTGGGTTCCTTTAAATCAGAGCTAGATAAGATTTTAACAACTCTGAGCTATTAGTTAAGTTAATCCCCAAATGTGTTTGATGGGCCGAATGGCCTCCTCTCGTTTGTAAATTTCTTATGTTCTTATTTAGAGAATATTTATTTATTTATTGTACACCCCCCCCCCCCCCATTATTGTGTTTTATGAATGGCTACCGGTCTATCTTGGAAGCAGATCCGTCCTTGCCTATCCGGGTGAGTCACCATCCCAGCGCTTGGTCTGGAACGTGCACGTGTGTGTCTGTAGCTGCACGTGTTTGTGTGTGTGTGTGTGTCTGTAGCCGCACGTGTGTGTCTGTAGCCGCACGTGTGTGTGTGCAACTGCACGTGTGTGTGCGCAACTGCACGTGTGTGTGTGCAACTGCACGTGTGTGTTTGTAGCTGCACGTGTGTGTGTGTCTGTAGCCGCACATGTGTGTCTGCAGCTGCACGCATGTGTGTGTTCTGTCTGCTTATCATGTGTGCCACCCCGGCATGTCAGCATGCGGCGGTAGCCTGCGCTCCACCTGACCGTTAGCTGGCTGTGCGTAACCGCTGAGCGAGCTCTTTTTGATGCTATGTCATGCTTGTGCCGTGAGCCACTTCGCACAGCCAGCCAATCCGATTGCCCCAAGCCATCTGTCTCTGTTACTCTCATATGTTTAGCTGTGAACATCCTTTACGTTTCCCGTCAGCCTCCCTTCCTGCTGCCCGTTTCGCTCTCCTTACTCTCCACCAGACGCATGTTGACCCTGGGATGTCTCCTGAGTTCCAGGCAGCCGTCATGAGATTTGGCTCCTCTATGGTTCCCCCTACATTGTAAAACATTTAAATGACTAAAAAGATGGGGTTTTTTTTGGAAGCTGTTGCTTCACACCGTCGGGATAGGGAGTTCAGACCCTGCCCTTCTGAGCAAAGTTCCTGCGTTCTTCTCATAGTGCAGTTTAGCTTTTACACTCTCATTTCCTCTTGCAGTACAAGGAAATGTACTTAAGTGAATTGGCATTTGGAAATTTCCTATATTGTGCGTCCTGCTATGGACTGATGTCTCCCTGAGGGTATCACTATCAGCTCAACAGCTGGAAGAAGGAAGAATTATTAATACTACTGTACAGTATGAACTGATCTTATTGTTATTTTGCACTGTGATTTCATCATGTAGCGAGATGTTTGTCCACATTAAAGGCTGTATTTATGACAAAGCTAGTCAACTAGCATTCAGCTGTCGCGCCCCGATATCTGCCGGTCCATATAAACCGGAGCCTTAGTTTCGATGGCACCACGTCCCCCCCCCTCGCATGTCCCCCCAGCTAAGACCTTCAGGCCCAGTTGAAAAAACGCAGATCAGACATTTGAAAACTCTGTGGTTGGTTTGTGGGCCGCAGGTTTCGGCTTGTTGACCCGTAACTTATGCCATGTGCCCATGAACCCAAAGCTGCAGATAGACCAGGACGTGGATGACCTCATGGTGGGCATGGCCTTCCAGATCGCAGAGAGAGGAGAGAGCACTATTATCGAGGACTTCAGACGTTTGGCCATCCATCTGTATTTCTCTCTTTTACAGTAACCACATTTACCGTAAGATACTTACAATAGAAATTAATAAAGTTATATAATTCAAATGACTGTCAATAAATGTCATGACTGGGTTTTTAAGCGATTTGCAGGAGGCTACAGCTGTACTGCCTGTGTGTAAGTCGGACAGAAGGAGCGCTAAGCCTCTGTTGTTGTGCCCTGTGATGGGCTGCTATCCCACCCTGCCTGTACTGTTGACGGTCTCCTGGTCTCTGCGCAGATTACAGGCACGGCCCCCTGAAATTCTCCCTTTCGGACCTGGTGACGCGGACCGGGGGGGGCCGAGACAACAGGCTGCCCAGCCGCAACCAGGCCAGGGAGGCTTTTGAGCCTTGGCAGGCGGGGGGGGGGACACTTTCAGAATAAGTGTTGTTGCAAGATGAATTACAGGGATTTAAGATGAATTACAGGGATTTAAGATGAATTACAGAGATTTAAGATGAATTACAGGAATTTCGTACAGCACATCGGCTATTTCACATATTCAGCTTTCTGTCTTAGTCAGTTGATTGGTCAGGCCTGCGTTGTATTACTGCCAGCAGTGGCTTTTCAGTCAAATTTACATCACTTATTTATTATTGTAGCTCTTCCCATTTATACCAGAGATTATCGACACTAATTTGACATGCTCATTGAAGCCACCTGCTCATAGCTCGTAGCTGAGGAGGTGCAGGCCACTCCACAACGTTCTCCTCACTGCTGACATGTTCTCCTCACTGCTGACATGTTCTCCTCACTGCTGACATGTTCTCCTCACGGGCACTGAGCCAGGGGACTTCCAGAACAATGTCTTCTTCTGGAGAGATGATGAAGCACAACTTATTTAGGTTTGGACGGAGACATTCAATTGTTCTGTGGTTTAGGGAACCAAACGCTAAACTAGATGATGAATGAGATGATATATTAGATGAGGATGTGTAGCCTGTGTGCCGTCAAAGGGGGATGTGAACCTTTCTGGCCAGACGCTGAGCCCTGCAGCGTGAGACCCCATCCCTCTCACCTTGTGTCACACAGATGGCCCCTGTCCCCATGACCAGCAGGTGGAAGCCACCTGACTCCACCCTTGCACCAGCGCCAAACCCTGGATTGCTTTGAGGGCATCTAGTTCAGCTTCACAGTGGCAGTCCTGCCCTCGCTTCCCCTCCTGCGTATCTTCTGCCTTATTCTACATATCTGAATCTACCATTATGGTGCAGGATCTGAATGTTGTGGGGGGGGGGGCATGCAAATAAAAACAACATTTTTGGGTAATTATAACAGATCAATTCACGTGAAGATCGTTACTCAGATATAGTTGATGTTTGAAGGCATTGCTGCCATTTATTCCTGAGAAAGACCTTGGGTTAGACTGGATTCTTGCCTGCTAGTGGGAATGGAGTGGAAGCCGTCAGAGGTAGCCGCATGGGATGCTGGGTATCGCTCTGCTTCCAAAAGGCCCATCTCAGGCCTGAACGCCGCTGCTGTAATTTCATCTCTTCTCCCTCCTTCAAAGTGAGCTTTCTTCTGGCAGGCTTGGCGACCTACTTCCGTACCTCAAAGTTCAGCAGGCGTGAGAAGAAGCACAGGGTCGCTGGAGGCGCCGATGCTGCAGTTGAGGGCTGTGGAGATCAGTCCATTAGCGGCAAACAAAGCGCCCCCCCCCCCGTCCCCAAAGCAGAGCCTCCCGTTTCACCGCTGCCTGTCCCTGTGCCCCCCCACAGCACCGAGTGGTGCCTGATGTTATCGTGAGCCCAGCAGTCTGTGGACGATTCTCTCGTGGCCCGAAAACGGGGCGTTGTTTGTGCTGATTTCAGATGGCTAGGAAAAAATGGAAGAGCATGATGTCATGTCTGACATCGCCATGGAAACTGTAAACCTGTCGGACGACCTTGTGGTTGCACTTATTTTAAATGTAGGAGTTCATGAAAGGAACACTGTTGTGAAAGGCGCTATATAAAAATACATTGAACTCAATTGAATTGAATTCTCTTTAATTGAATTTAATTTTTGTTATTTCTGGGACAGGGTCTCCAGAGCAGAAGTCAAAGATGATGCTCTTCATGAATGATATTAGTGGAAATGGGTTCTTGTCTAAAGGGGATATTTTTGCCCTTCTTGTATCTTGTTATACATCTGAATTGCAGCATTGGTCTGTCCAGCAAAACTTCACCCCCATAACATTTCGTATGACTTGTACTGAAGCATTTTAGGCTAATTACTATGTTGATAGAAGGTTCTGGAAGAGTGCCGTCTATATGGCTTCCGGGATGTTGACACTGACTTGACAGCACCTAAATCATAATAATAAATCAAAATGCATGGGTCACACATCAAACCGCTGCCCCGCCTCTTGCCCTCATTCGTCTCGATTTCCTTTTGACTCCTCCTGTTCAGTGTGATCATGTCCCTCTGTATTTACTGGCTTCTGCAGGCCCCTCATTGAAATGTCTAGTGGCTGTCCCTCCCAGAGCCGGGCTGAGGAGGCTGTTACGGTGATGACTGCCCGGTTTGGCCGGGCCGAGGAGGCCATCACAGCGATAGTGGGGGCCGCCAGGTTTGGCTGGGCTGAATAGGGCGTCATGGCGATAGCAGGGGCCGCTGGATTTAGCCAGACCAGGGAGGCCATCACGGCGATAGTGGGACCACTGGGTTCAGCCGGGCCGACGAGGCTGTCACGGAGATGATGTGGCCCGGTGGTTTCGGCCGGGCCGAGGAGGCCGTCATGGCGGTAGTGGGGGCTGCTGGGTTTGGCCGGGCCAAATAGGGCGCGTTGGCGATGGCATGGGCCGCTGGGCTCGGCCGGGCTGAGGAGGCCGTTACGGTGATGACTGCCCGGTTTGGCCGGGCTGAGGAGGCTGTCACAGCGATGCCGTGGGTCACTTGGATCAACCGAAAAAAGCAAGTTACATGGGAGGACCAGGACATGGCGCTGGAGGTCGCCCAGCTCAGTGTCAGAGATGATGTGCAAGTTTCCTATGGGCAAACCCTTGTCATACTGGTACTGGAGGAAACATGACTCATGCCCCCTGGAGGCTAAATGGTGTACTGCATTCAACTCAATTGATTAGTCGAATAGAAACGCATCACACGTGGCTTTGATCAGGTGCTAATTACCACATACTCTGAAGCCTGCAGGTCTGCCTCAGTACTGTTCTTATGGTTCTCACTGATATCGCTTTCCAATAAGGGATGTACGCATTGTGCAAATAGTTTCTTTCCATCAATTTAAATGCATATTTCATGAACGTTTAATTTACTTTCTTAATTGTGTTGCAATGATTTGGCTTAAGCAGCAATACAGTTACACCTCCCTGCTAGTAGATGTTAAAGTGCGTTTGTTTGGCCTGAGGTGATGTGATCCACGGCGTGTGGCCTTTTTGTGGGGGTAGGGATGCATGGGGGGGCAGACCAAACAGAAAGCAGGGTGTGTCCTTCACTGCTGAAAGGATCCAGTGCATGTGGAAGTGAAGGGTGAGAGAGAATGTGTGTCGGCATCTTGGTCAGTGGTTAACATTCATGCCTGTGGGGTTGGGGGTTCAAATCCCATCTCCTGTGCTAAAGGTGCAGAGTTTGCATTTTCTCTCCCAAAGACTTGCGGTTAGACTAGTTGGCATATACGAATTACCCGCAGTGTATGTGCACTGCAATCGCTTGGCATCCCATCCTTGGTGCACCCCTGTGCAGGGGTGCCGTACGAGATTTGAGGCCCCATGAAAGCATGAAAGCAACCCAGACCAATCTAATTACAGTATATTACAGTATGCCACCTAGGATAGACTGATGGACCCGATGGATGGAGGAATTCAGTCTGGCACATGTGCTGTAGATATGTGTTAAGGCATTTTCACCTTGGGTTAACTAGACTAGTTTTCTGCCTTTACAGATTTTGTTTCCTGGTCACCTGCCCCCACTGTCCTTAGTGGTGTGGAGAGGTCCAACCCTGACTCAGCAAGACATACGTGAGAGAAAATAACAGCTAACACAGAACTTTTACCTTGTGGTATTTCACCCGTGGGCTTTACATCGCATTTGATGTTTTGCTGGGGCATGTCATCATGAGGTCATATGGGAGGGTTGCATGGCAACAACATGTAAATGCTGACATCATAGTCCCTGAGAACTAAAGCATATTTTTTTCTGTAGCGTGTGTATAAATCTATGAGCACATTCATGAACAGCATGTTAAAGACAACTCCCACTTTCTAATTCCTGCATATGAGTTTTAAATACTATGCATTACGATATTATTGTACTGGATATACGTGTCTGAACGCTGCAGTACACCCAAGTCACTAAATAAGAAAGCTGTAGTTAGTACTGTAAGTCTTTCTCACTTTTCACCTCTTACTGCAGGTGAGCGATCGTTAGCGATGAGATAAGCCTGAGATATCTGACCCGGTCCCTCTACTCAGGGGTGTGGTTAGAAATTCTGGGCCCCCTGACAAAACGTCACTTAAGGTTTGGATTGCTACTTTGATGCCCCGCCCCCCCCCCCCCATGAAGGGGGATACCCCCACTGTAAAAAACATCTTTTGGTGTACTGGAGGGCCCCGTGGTCCTCTGGCCCCCAGCCGGTGCCCTTAAAGCTGCGGAGAGGATAACAGAAAACCAGGTCACCTCCCACCTCCATGGTTAGCTGCTTGCGTACCTGGTTACCGGCCTGTGATTATGAGCTTCGCTGGCTGCGAGGCCCAGGCTGAGATGCGCTGCCACTGGGCTGCTGCTCTGCATCTCCTCCACGAGCCATCCACTCTTCTCCCCGGAGGCAGGAACGTATCCAGCATCAGTGGCTTGTTCTTAACCGGCATAAAATCAAGATGCAATTCAACTGTAATAGAGAACTCATTGGTTATCGGTATTCAATGGGAAAACTAAAAATTGAGCAGAGATTGAGCAGAAATGACCCACCCGGCTGGTTTTAATGTCCTGGTTAAGGGGAGTGTTCACAGCCCGAAGAGAGATCCAGCAGAAGCAGATACCAGCAGACGATCCCAGATGTTCAAACGCGTCGTGGAGAATTACCTTCTGTGGCATCACGGTTGATGTGACCCTGCAGAGATGCCATCGTAAGTTCTCCCATACTGCACACAACCTGCCACACGTCAAGTTCATACTTTTGGGTTTTAGTGCCAGAAAACAGTGTGTAGCTCTGGTCACCAAACTCAATTCTATAAAAATCTGTGACTGCAATCAAAAAACTAAAAATGCCAGAAGTCTTGTATTTAGTTTGGTTACTTATGGTTAAGATTAGCGCTGGGTAGGGGTTAAGGTCGTCATTGTTGGGATTAGGGTTTTGCCCATAGAAATGAATGGACGGTCCCCACAAAGATGAGTACATGCCCGTGTGTGTCTGTCTGTGTGTGTGTTGTGTTTGTCTTTGACAGGCCTGACTGACATCTTGCTGCTCGCCTTCCCGGCTGTCATGTAGGCCTTCACCACTCGTCATTTTCGCTGCATCAGCTTCCGGCGCTTCTGGATCACACACGGCCTCCACGTGCTGATCCCCATTCCCATGAGTGAGTGTCAGCAGAACCGTGAGCCTGGATTAGGGCCAGATCTTGGTCGGCCAGAGGGCAAATCTCACATTCTGATTGGCCGTCTGTTGACAGTGCATACTTTCTCCTTTCACCGAAGACAAGCACTGTAATCTTGTTCAATATCAATATTACATGAATAGAACAATAGATCATGTCAGAATACATTTAATAGAGGCATGTGGGAGTCTTTGTAGATCATATGTCCTGCTGAGTGGTGTAGTCTCACCTTCACTATAATTTATCTAAATTCATACAACCAAACAACTAGACCTTCAGCTGTTTCCTAACAAACAGAAAACTTAGTCTGATTGTCATCCCTGACAGCTATGTGCTTATGCAGGATCCTCGCTTTTATATCTGCCTGATTCGGCCAGGAATCCTCTTTCCGACGGGCGAGCTCATCATCCTGAGCGGGTAGAAAGTGGGGAGTCCTGTACTGAAAGCAGAGCTTTTCCCTTGGGGTAATATCACACCACAACCTGCAGGCAGCTTAGCGGGTAGCTGACAGGGGTGTGAATCGCAAGCTTTGCCACGACACCGTTCCATTTCAATTTCGCAAGGCAGTGACTCAATATCTGGCAACATTTAAAATGTTACTGCAGTATGATACGGTTCAGTTTCATTCAGTAATGCATGATCAACATGTACTTTACAGTGAAACAAGCAGATTGTACAGGAATTTATTTTAATTCAAAATGACTTTTATTTTTAAATTTAACGACAGAATAGAAAAACTATGCGTCTCAAAAACACAAGAAATATCTGCGCATATATCTTATACTTTAACAACAAAACTATTTTTGGATATGTATGGCTTACTCTCTGAAAACCATAAAATGTACTGTAATGTATTGCTCTCTGGTAAGCTGAGTCTCTAGATTGCTTTGTCAGATTTTTTCACTGATTTTTTTTTGCCAGTGTTTTGGCATATTGTCGTGGTTTAATGACATAATGTTTGTTAGTTGAGTCAATTAAGATATATATTATATGTGTGGGGTGTCCACCAGACTGTGCAAACAGGCAAATTTTGAGAAAGATACTCATATGTCTGCCATAGCGTAATTTGAAAGCTTGCCTCTATCAGAACTGTCCTTCAGTCTTCAGTAAGATAACGACTCAGAACACATTTTTGCTGGAGAATTATCTGTTTCTGATAGAACATGAGGAACAACTCATGACCTGGACTGCCTGGTTTTTAATCCCATTCAACTTTTATGGGCCAAACTGGACAAAGGAGTCAAATAAAGCCACAAGCGCCGTACACCTCTGGGAACTGCTGTGTAAGACCTGGGACATAAAGTGGGCTGATTTCCCGTTGAAACTTGTTAACCAAATGGCTTGTATCTAAAAAGCTGTTATTGAGGCAAATAGTGCCTGTTTGGAGGAATCGATTTCCTTCAGCGCTGCTTTTGTGCTCCTGCCGTTTTGTTTTGTAATGTTTTGTTATTTACAGAAAAATCTATGACGTAACAGGAACTCAAACTTTTGATTTGTACTTTGCTGTGCTACTTATCATTTGCATACTAGCTTATAAATAAACAACCTGTATTATCAGAAGTTTCTGAAAGATATAGCTTAGCTACTAAGGGTGTAACAATTCTTCGATTCAAATCGACATATCAATTGCTACAGCCACAATATGATTTAATCCATGGTAACACATCAGTCAAGACAAACGCCATCCCTCAAGTAAAAACACAGGAGGTGCGAACAAGCAGTAGCAAGTACAGAATGCAATCAACGTTGCATCACATTGACACCGTTCACACTGAGCAATTCTGCAATTGCTGTCTTCATTTGGTTTGGGGCTTCACTAAAAACTTCACTGGTGAAGCAGCCAACAGAATGGCCGACATTGCCTGAGAAGCTGCTGGAGGGGGGGGGGGGTGACCCACAAAGGGAAGGAGTAATGTCATTTTGCTTTGCATGTATAAAGTCACTGAAGGGGCGTTTGTAATGAATATTCATAATAAATGCTGTAATGGTCTGATTGGTGAGAAATGAAATGATTGATGTCAGGAAATGGAAGAGCTGGCAATATCACCTACAGCTGCAGTGTAATTCCTCAGTATTCATGTTTAATCGGGATGTAGGATAAATCGGTAAATCATTACGTTCCTTTGGACAAAAGGGTCCCATAAGTTTAGAAGCACAGAGATCTGATCAGCTAGATATCTTGGTCAGTCTCACAAAACATGGTATTTGCTTCACAGCACTACCTGGATGGACTGTTTGGGAGGGGCGCCAGGAGTGGAGCAGCCTTGAGGTGTCCATCTTGGTGGGTGGTGGGATTGTGGTTATCCCGTTTACCTCCATCCTGAAGGACCTGGTGCTCAAGTCCTCCATAAAAGTCAAGACCCAGTGCATGAAGGGAGTAAGTCATGGATGGGCAGCCCCATAACAGCTGATTATGTGAATCCTCAACTAAGAAGCCTAGAAGGACAAACTGGGGGGGAGGGGGGTTACAGCTCCGCGTACGTCATCCCTAAGGTGCACTTCATCTGGGTGACCCGCACCCAGCGGCCGTTTGAGTGGCCATCTGACATCATCAGGGACGTGGACGAGATGGACACACAGGACCTGGTCTCAATCCACATCTGCATCACACAGCTGTCTGAGAAGTTCGACCTTCAGATTACAATGCTGGTGAGGAAGTAGCGAGAGGATAGTGACCGGTGTGAGGAGACACCAAGTAGTGAGAGGACAGTGAATGGTGTGAGGAGACACCAAGTAGCGAGAGGATAGTGACTGGTGTGAGGAGACACCAATTAGTGAGACGACAGTGAATAGTGTGAGGAGACACCAAGTAGTGAGAGGACAGTGAATGGTGTGAGGAGACACCAAGTAGCAAGAGGATAGTGACTGGTGTGAGGAGACACCAATTAGTGAGACGATAGTGAATAGTGTGAGGAGACACCAAGTAGTGAGAGGATAGTCAGTGGTGTGAGGAGACACCAAGGATGAAGTTGAGCATTAGCATGTGAACCAATGAGATAAATGATATTTATTATATTGTAAAAGTAGCACAGCCGCAGTCGCCCTATATCAGGATGTTGAAGGTGTATCTGGGATGCTGACAGAGTTCATGCCGGCTCGTCTTCCGCAGCATGTGTGCGAGCGGCGTGTCCAGAAGGTCACTTCACGGGTCTTCTCTCCGTCACCCACTTTGGCCGCCCCCTGTCCTGCCCTGTCCTTCCTCAGCTCTCTGCACCCCAAGGTAAGTCTGTCTTCGCTGTGCCCCAGTCTGTCCCCAATACCCCTTTTAAAGCTCAGTTTCGACCTGCCAGGAGCTGTTCCAGTTCTCCCGTCTACGCCCCGCGGTTACCTACAGGTGAACGATAGCACACGGCCTAAATTGTATTGTAAGTGGTTCTTACAGACCCGGCTGACGTCACCCATCTTTGTTCTGGTTCCATTTCGTTTCTCAAGGTGGGTAAAGTCAGCGTGTTCAGCTGCGGCCCACCAGGCCTCGCCAAGAATGTGGAGAAAGCCTGTCAGCAAAGGAACCAGTCCCAGCAGGCCCTCTTCATCCACCACGAGGAGAACTTGTAATCTACCAAGAGTTTGGTTCGGGATGATCGGTAGTAAAATCCATGCTGAGCATTGAGGGTTTGGTTGATGTTCTGGTACAGCTTGTACCCGTCTCTCCATCCTCGAGGTGCTTACCCAGGATAGGCTCCTGTAGGCCTGGAGTCTGCCCAAAAACACCAGTTTTAGCAGCTATTAAAATTCACCTAGACTGCAGAATACACAGTACAAATACTACCCCAGTTCCCTATGAATAAAATAATTCTAAAATAAATTTGTTGAAATCATCCTTTGTGTTTGCTTTACGTGTGCTGACTTTGCGGTGCCTTACCCTGATCATTGATTCAGCGGTTTTTGTCAACTTGCCATGTCGCTGCAGGACTTTCTCTACTGTGAATCTGAGTCCCAGTGTTATTCTCACACAAGAGATTCTTCTAGAAGAATATTATCATTTTGTGTACCTTCTAATTAATTATTTCATACAGTGGACTGGAAGATTAGCAGAGGTTTATCAAGGAAGTGTTTACAGGCAGCCTTATTTTCAGTGACGTTAGTGCCAATATTCACAGTAAAAACAAGCATATACTGTCTCCATGCTCATTATAATCTTCTGTGTGAATCATGATTGTCTTTATTGACAGCTGGTGATTTGCAGAACACTGCCACCCAAGTCATTATTTTTAGATGAAAACAAGAAGTGATTCTTACTAAGTCTGTGTTCGGAGTGTTGCCTTTTGGGGATGAAGAGGAGGTCATATTGTAAAACCTTTCAAGTGTCACAGAAGTGCTTTTGGATTTTTTTGGTTGCTTAACTGAAATTCACAGAGAGGTCAGCTGGACTTACGCCGTCTTTCAGAAAACCCAAATCATCTGTGAGACTTGAAGCTTATGAGTAAGAACCCAAACACTGCAAAGTGCTCTGACTCATCGCAAATGCTGAAGCTTGCAAATGTTTGTTTATTTATTTATCTGTAAAATTAATGCCAGGACATTTTTAAGAAGGACTATTTCCGTTTAAGGTTTGGTAACGTAGTTGTCCAGTACATATTTATGCACATTGAAGTATAACTTTAATCTGATGTGCTGCTTCTGGTGTTTGATTGCTTGCACTCATTTTAAGATGTTTGCTCTCTGTCATTCCTTAGTAAAATCCAGGAAGAACTCAGGGTGCCTAAGATTCATGCTGATTCTGGCATAATTCAGTGTCAATTTATGCAGCTCAGTTGTGACTGGCAGGTTTCTGGTTCACCTTTATTTAGCAGGGAGGAAAACATACTGATAAATACAATACAGTTGCAACAACATTGGAAACTGAGTGAATGTCATCATTAGTATGTAGCATGTAATTAGTGCAAATGTCACAGAAGTGCAGGATAGTTCTCTACTTGACCTAAACTGGGTTAGATTTGCAGATTCTCCCTGAAGCCCGGTCCAGCTGGACCATGGCGAAAGATAAGACAGTTTGCAGATAAAGTGATTCAGGCTTCCGCACTGCGATGGTGACGTTGACGATGACTCAGCTTATAGTGGAAAGACACGGGGGACACTGCTGGGAAACAAAGGTCACGCCAAGGGGCCCTTCATAAGCCTGCTGACCGTGCTGACTGGTCACTCGCAGCGCTGACCATCTATGACGAGAGGCCAACATATATGCTGGGATCGCCAGGTCAATTCCATGTGTGTGGCACATGTGACAGGGAATGTTGGTATGATGATTCATGCCTATATTGATCTAAACCACGGTGAGCTTTAGAAATGGGTATTAGGTTTTCCCACTGTGACGTCTGCTGCATTGAATCCTGGGAATTATAGCATCTGCTGTGGTCACACAGCATACTATTGTGTTAACCAGGACAGCACTAGCAAAGGCAGAGAGAGTGCTCACTTTCAAAAATACCAGGCCACTGCTGGGCTTGTCAGTGTGGCTTGTATCACCTAATGATAAGTTTTCCCAGCTTGTGGCCAAGTCTCCTCTGTAACTGCGTTACCCAACAGAGATGCACTGAAAGTCATCCAAGTCCTGCATGAACACATACTGACCATAAATACACAATATGACAAAAGGCGACGAGGTTGTGGAGAGTTTGGCCTTGTTAAGGTTCAGCTTGAGCTCATGGGACACACCGCACTTCACTGGCCGCTGCATTTTCCCGTTTGTTCGTAGTTTCTTCGTTCATTCATTTATGCTCAACAACCAAGGACTACTTTCTTAGGACATTCAGAGTCTCTTACCGGAAAGTGTCTTACTCTTGCTTTGAGCCACAAAACAATATCATGACATCGTTTGGTTCACGGTGATTTCGGGTTTGTTAGACACCAGATTTACTTTAACGTTACCTTAGCCTGCTGCGCAGGAATAAAATTCAAAGCTTACAAAATACATTTAGTATAAAACAGATAGTTTAAACCTTAAACAAACAAAAAAACCTACACACAACGATGTTTGATAAGTATTTTACAAACGGTTTTTAAAAAGCATAACAATTAAGTCGTTCATCCGCCTGAGCATGCGTGTCATTAATTATATGCTTTTACTTGTTTTCACGTTGCAACAATGAGAATGAACGGGCTATTTTAAACTTTTTAAAATTAATATAGTGTTATATAATCGTTTCATTATATTTTAGGAAATGGTTGACTTTATTATACATTAGGAGAGGTTTGCATATTGAATTCCGTCATAATACAGAATTGTTTAGGTGATCGGAAATTTCATAAAATGTAGTAGCTTTTGGCAGACCGAGTCATCACAGTAATGAAATGGAACCAAAGGGCAGCTCTTTAATGATAGCCCTTTAAAAGACTAACACACATGCCAAGCCCAACTACAGCATACATAACAGGGAAACGCAAAGTCTGACGCTGGACTGTACGGCAAATACATGGGAACTATTTTCAGAGGGCATGGAAACAGGCGAGTAACTGGCACAGATCGGAGATAAAACACACTTACATACACCGAGGATACAGCATGACTTTACAACAATAACGCATGGGGCTATTTACGCGGGACATGGCGAGCCCGCTGGGAAATGCGGAGCCATCTCATTGGCGCTACAATATGTTTGATTATTTGATATTTAGTCTGTTCAAGAACCAAAACCGAAAGCATGGGTGTAAATTGAGCAAATGAGGACCCCTAGCGGCAGCTAGTTCCTGCCGGGGGTGAGCTGTATTCACTCTTTCTGTAGACGTTATTTTTTATGGTACTCATGCATAAAGGAGATCTAAACAACGGTGAAGTGAGCTTTTTAAATTAAATATAAGTGAAGTGAACATAAAGTAAAATTTATAGATGGTAGAGTAAATATAAAGTTCAAGTAAAACCAAACTTCAACAGTTTTTTCTTCACTCTGACTGACCTGCCATGACACTGCTGCGTGTCTCACCCTCTCTCTGGTAGTAGATTTGGTTCCTGTTCCCGTCATTCCCGTCGCAAACAGGTCGGAGGCCCTTTGCTGTGCCTAAACATGTGCATGTCCCACGTGTCAGCCATGCCCGCACGGGTCTGCCCCCCTCCTGCTCTGAGCCTCCTGTCGTAGTTCCACCCCCTTGCGTTGGTAAAGTGGTTCTGGAAAATGGATGTGCTGTCAGAACTGTATCCACCAGGAATTTATTCTACTCACATCATCTGGGTCCTTTTTGATGACACAATGCTGCAGCGTGAAACTGACCATTCAGTATTTCTGGCTAATTATCAGTTAACGTGTAATTGATGCGGAACTGAACGTGTTTTGCTTGCACCGCAGGAAAGTTAAAGGTCAAGATCAAGGTCAGATGTATTTAGTTAGCATGCTTAAAATCAGCCAAAGTTGTACCAAAGTGACGTAAAGGACAGGCACATCACCACATCTGCCTCGCGCACTGCTGGAATTTTTGAATCCATGCAGTAGTTTTGCATTTGGAGTTGATTTCCCCATTTCAACTGAAGAGCTGGTCAGGAATAGGGACCTGCAGTTTGCTTGATAGCCCCCGAAGCCGCATGTTTTCCTAATTAATGTTATCTCTGCTGTAGCGCTGCAGCTGGTCTGTTCTTATCTGGAATTCTATAGTACCTTCCACAATGCCCGTGAGCATTTGTCTCATAAAAACCAAACGCAGAATTTCTAAAAGCGGCAGCAGATCGACCTTTGGGTTTGCACTAACGTAGCACAGGAGATTGAAACAGGAAAATACACCAGCAAAGCAAAACAGTACGGAGCTTGAAAAGAGATTTTCTCGCTAAACACTGCCAGTCAATGCCGCCTGCAAGACAGCTGCATCTGAACCAGATCCGCGGATGAAAGCCACAGTAATTCTGTCTGTAATGCCTGGTACGTTTTTTTTAATACGGTATTATGCATCCTTGCAGTTCCTGGGCTGTGCGATCGATGTGTCTCGCTCTCCTTGGGGCTCTGCGTCTGCGCACAGCGGCCTGCCGCACAGTGTGGTTCAGGAATGCCGAGAATCACCAGGTTGGGACGTCACCGTCGCCAAATGTCCCCCACAACGTGATAAACACCTGTTATTTTGACGTTGTGGGGACGATTTTTCAGGTCCCCACAAACATCTGTGAATGCAATCAAAAAACTAAAAATGTCCAAAGGGTTGTATTTTGTTTGGTTACTTATGGTTAAGGTTAGGGCTGGGTAGGGCTTAAGGTCGTCGTGTTGGGATTATGGTTTTCCCCATAGAAATGAATGAAGAGTCTCCACAAAGATATAATTACAAATCTGTGTGTGTGTGTGTGTGTGTGTGTATGATGTACATCATCATACCATCCAAGATGTCCGTTGCCTCCTGTCCCCAACCAGGGTGTCCGCTGCCTCCTGTCCCAATCCAGGGTGTCCGCTGTCTCCTGTCCCCATCCAGGACGTCCGCTGCCTCCTGTCCCCAACCAGGGTGTCCGCTGTCTCCTGTCCCCATCCAGGACGTCTGCTGCCTCCTGTCCCCAACCAGGGTGTCCGCTGTCTCCTGTCCCCATCCAGGACGTCTGCTGCCTCCTGTCCCAATCCAGGGTGTCCACTGCCTCCTGTCCCCTAATTTCTCACAGAGGCTCTTGGCTGACTGTGCTCTCATGACTGAGTATAGAAATTAGACATATGGAAAGGTATATTTTTTAAAGGTCAAGTTTTTCAATGCACTTTTATGTGAGAGGCTGCCATAGTATAAAGCTGTAAAAAAGAGAAACTGGGCTGAAATGGCTCAGGTCAGGTTGTGTTCGCATCCCAGCGGGTTTGCCATGTCGCCCAGTGCAGACGATGGACATGAGAGTCTGGCTCTGCCCCAGCGGGCATCAAGGTTCCTGGTCCTGCTTTCACATTCCCCTTTATGATTCTTAGCTCAGCCAAACAATGCTTATGCTGCTGTATCTCCAACTGGAGAAATGCAGTAACATATTGCCTACATTACAGTAGCTGCATTGTTATAAACAAGGGTAGCTGGACGGTTTGAGTTCCTGTGCACTTCTCCAAGCAGGCAGGCCGTTGGCATCTTCAGACAACGGTCTTCAATCATAAGAAAAGCGATATGAATAAGCAGCAGCGCCCGGCAGCGAAGGCGCTGCTTTGTGGAGCGGCTCTGGCCCCCATCCACCGCCCCGTCCACATGTGCTTAGCCCAGCAGAAAACCAACAAGCAGAACATGTGCAGAGATTCACCGCGTTCAAGGGCAGCGTTCACACTCAGGGACTTTAGTTATGAAACACGCTCAAGATTCTTTATGCAAAGTCTGGCTTCCCGCTGAAGTAAGCGGCCGGTGTTTACAGTTATGTCGCAAAAGCAACATCACACGTCGTGTCCTATTTCAGTGCCTGCCCTCGGAAAATATTATTTTTAGGATTGTCCTGTAGGGGGGTGTTGTAAGTTTAAATACTTTTAGTCACACTCATTTCAGTTATATATATAGCTATATGGACTGTAATCATTCAACAAAAATGCATCAAATCTTAGTGCTCTTATTCTGGGACGCAAGCGTCCGCCTCTGGACAGTGTCTCAAATACAGATTGGGGATCTTCACAATGTGCTATGTTGCCTAGGTGATTACAGATTGTAGCTTATCACCAGAATGTCATAGTTTCAAATCCCACAATAAACTCCTAACCCTCAAGGCTGGTAAGCTGAAGTGCTTTGGTAGTAATCCAAGCTTGTACATGTAGAACAAAATACAGTAGCCTCTGTGAAAAGTCAGTACGTACCATTGTGGAGGGAGATGTTTTAAGCTTTGGACAGTGATGCGAAGCACCCTGGGCTTGTTCTGCAGCAATCTTCATCCTTTCACTGCTGTGATGATGAACAGCATTTGTTCCACTGTGACCACAGTAGATGCCGTGGGCGCAGTTGTGACCCCCTACATTAGATGTAACAGGAAGTGACACGTGCTTGTCCTGGATTGTGATCGTTACCATTCAGATGGTTCCCACCCATCCTCACCATTATCTCTCTCAGCTGGTTTGAGTTAATCCTATACTCGAAGAATTATATTAGTGGAGCCTTCTGGACGTTTCAAATGTAAATTAAAAGTCGTCTCTCCACTTGTGCAAAGCAAATTTTTTTTTCTTTTTTCTTTTGTGATACCACTCTGTCTCACTCCCAGCTCCTGGGGCTTTTGTGATACCACTCTGTCTCACTCCCAGCTCCTGGGGCTTTTGTGATACCACTCTGTCTCACTCCCAGCTCTCCTATTGCCTTGCCTAAAGCTATGGTTGTCCTCTTGAAGAACTTTTGCATAGTATCTGTCATTCTGCCTCTGTCCACCATTAGCTGCTCTACACAGGCTGCCAGCTCTTCACTTAAACTTACATGGCATATTGGAGCAAGGTGAGGTTGGGACAACGTCTGAGAAATGTCCCTTACAGTATTCTGCTTTTTTCTTTTTCATGATTTTTTTCCTCGGGTAATTGCTTGCAAATATGTCAATGTGGCTCTTTTTTTATAAGGTGGGGGACTCTTTTCTCATTGTCTTCTCTCTTCCAGTTAGTTTGCTGCAAGGTGGATGGGAGTTAAAGACAGAGCAATGCACTACCTCCTGCAGCCTGGAGACATTCCCTGCATGTGCATGTGGTCGCGGTACATCCTCCCCAGTGAGAAGCGGCCATAAATAATGGCAGCAATGTTAGCCTGTTAGCAGTGGGGGTGGAAAAAAACAGTCAATAACTCTTGCTTCCTGAATCGCTCCTGTTCAGATTCAGGAGTTAAAGTCCTGTAGGTCTTTTTTGTTAGAGAGAAATTAAAATTCAAGAGGGCAGCTGCTGTGATCAGTTAGTGGAAGGAAATGTCTTCAGTTCTGAATGCTGCTGATTTAATGATGCTGAAGGCAGGACCATACTGTAAGGGGCTTACACTGATGGTGCTGAGCCCCAGGCAGGGGAACATGTGGAAAGAAGAGGGGTATCTGGATAATGAGACCCCCCCAGGACTTGGCAGGTGCAGGCGATGGATTGTTCTCCGGAAGAGTGGTTAAAACATGCACATATGTGCACAAACAAGCTGGAATAGCAGAGCGCCTGGGCGTGCAGGGCAGGCTCTTCATGATGAATGGATGGGGCTGCAGTGTGATGACTCAGGGAGCATGGGAGGCAGCATGCTAACTGCATGCGCACATTCAATGCGGCATGGGGGGCAGCGTGCTAACTGCATGCGCACATTCACTGCGGCATGGGGGCAGCATGCTAACTGCATATGCGCATTCACTGCAGCACGGGGGCAGCATGCTAACTGCGTGCGCACATTCACTGCGGCATGGGGGACAGCATGCTAACTGCATATGCGCATTCACTGCAGCACGGGGGCAGCATGCTAACTGCATATGCACATTCACTACGGCATGGGGGCAGCATGCTAACTGCATATGCACATTCACTGCGGCATGAGGAGCAGCATGCTAACTGCATGTGTATGGTTACTGCAGCACGCTCTTGATCTGTTCTTTATCTTGCTGTAAATAAGTGTTTCTACTAACTTGACAACATTCAATGTGCCTGGAATGTTGGTTTTATGCACAAATGGCAAATAAAAATCTCGTATCGTATCTTATTGTATGGCACACTGTGACCTCACTCTTCAGTGTGAGGATTGGGCTGGACTAGTGGGGGTTCTCCATCTGGGTATCTATGTGAAAAATGCATGGGAGAGCATTTGTGTACATACAATGTGTGTGAATATATCTGCTAATTCCTCTACGTTTGGAATGGCTGACTTCAGTATGTCTCTGTCTGAATATATCTTCACATGGATGCTTGCTGTTAACGGGTCGCCTTCTTACCCGTGTCCTTCAAAGGTCTGCCCATCGTTTGTCTTGCTGTTGGCCCACCTTCACCCCCTTGACTGATGCACCTTCGGCTGACTGAAGGCATTATCTATGAACTGGGAAAGATAGCCCAGAATTCAAGCAAATGCCTACAGATTCAGTGGAAAAAACTGCAGAAAAGATGTTGGTTTTTGAATTACCTGGAACAGTCTCCTCTGATTGGCTACCCTACGCAGTGTGTGTCGAAATGCAATTAATCACATTAGCACATGCTTCTTGAGGTCATCTCCCACTTTCTATAGCTTTCTCCTTGAAATGAAAACACCCCTTTAGTCTCTATTTGTTTTTTTGACGGGAGGGACACAAACACATAGAGATTCTGAAGTACAAAGCTGTTATTGAGCGGGTAAACATGCTGGACGTGAGTTTTGCTGAGCCCAGGAAGAAGGTGATGCCATCAGAGGCTCTCCTGCAACTGGCTGAGATGCCGCCCAGTAACCTTCACATCACCACTGCCTTTCACAGGTCAGGAGGCAGAGGTCTCCTGGGAATTCGCCGTGTGGGTGTAGAATGAGAGCCGGCTAATAGATTCTGCTGGGCTGCTGTCGCGTTGCGACTTTCTGCTGGTGTAATTTACCGCTACCTCTTCTACAGACCCTAATGATTCTGCTGCCATGTCCTGCACTTCCAGTTGGAACATGAGGTCCAACTGTACACCATAGATGTCTAACACGCAGTGCGAGGCCTTCACATAAAAACAGGCTGTGTCCTGTGTCTCCGTGATGGCAGCTTCCTTTCAGAAACACTCTCTGGATGGTGGCACTCCAACTTCAGCTTTAAAAGTCACGCAGAAATATATTGTCTCTGAACTAACAACGAAAGGCTCTTAGAAAGATGTTTTGCTCTCAGGTGCCTTGCAGTCATGTTTGCAGGGAACAGCTTCCGGGTTTTTAAGCAGCCAGATTGATGCTATAAAAGCTTAATGACGTGTTGAGGGTGCAGCAGCGATTCCTTCTCCTGGGATTCAGACCTGCAAACCTTTTGTGAGTCCATTTGTTTAACCACTTTGCCGACTGAATTGGTGAGGAACAGTCAGACCCTGCGGGGTCTGTGAAACAGAAACAAGTTCCCTTGGGATTTTCTGCGATTTATAATAAAATAGTAACGTTTCATTTTTTTAGTGCCTTTCTAATACTCGAGGATGCTATACAAAGACAAAACGAGAGAGAAATAAGCAATTACGTGACAGCATACAAGTATGTCAGGCAGAATATTTACAACAAGAGTATCAATACGCAGGGTAAACGATACCAAAAAGGAAAAAAGAAGATAGCTGGCCTATTGGGCCATCTCCAGGATCGGGCTGGAGCGACTGTGTGACTCTGGACCAGGTGACAAAAAGACGAGTGCCAAGGCTGGGTGGCTGTCTCCCCCAGGAGCCCTGTGAAACGACGGCGGCGTGCCCAGCGACCCGTGGACTCTGCCCACCGACCGTAACCCGAGCTGGCAGCCAGGGCCGCCTGTCCGGATCCCCGCTGAGGAGCCATAAATCACAACGCTGCAGCCGTGGGCGCTCGCACTGATCCCAGAACAGGCCGACAGAGCAGAACCTGGGCACAGGATGGGGAATGGACACGGGGCTGCCGCTTCCCCTGAGCACCACGGCGATGCCCGCTACTATGTCACTCTGGGGTAATGCCATGTCCGTATGTGCATTGGGAGTTCGGGGGCAGTCGAGGGTGCGGACTGGGGTGAGGTGCTGACTGTGAGGGTGCTGACCTGGGGGGAGGAGGCGGGGGGGTGTTGCATGCTGACTGGAAGGGTGCTGACCGGGGGGGGTGCGGACC
>JAODLC010000021.1:13713806-13735082 GCA_026781145.1 Hippopotamyrus pictus
GCCTCCAGAGGCCTGTATTGTGTGTGCGTGTGTGGGTTGACTGGGGGGGGGGGGGCTATGGAGCCTCACAGCGGGGGCTGCCGTCCAGGTGGGGCTCAGTGTTGAGGACAGTGCGTGTGGCTGTGGGTGACTCTGTATGGACTCTCCTGTTTGTTTTGTTATTTTTGTGCTGTTATGCCAACAGGAGGACCACAACAGGGACCTCAGTATGATGCCCTGTCTTTGTCTGCAGAATCTGCCCTTCTCATGACCAACGGCGACCATCAGTCAGACGGATGTGTCTTTATTCATGTTTATTTTTTAAACAGTAATTACACCATTTTACACCTTCTGTTGTGTATACCATCAGTGCTTAGCAAATACATCTATTTAAAAAGGTGACACAGTAACATGAAGTCTGAATTTAAAAAGAAGGTTGGTCTTTTGACTTTTGACAACGAAGCCACATTGCGATGGTGAAGTGAAAGTAAAGGTGCATTTCCATCAGATAATTCCGAAGTTAATTGATCTCCAATGTTTTTTTTAGATATCAGGTTTTCTGCTGCATTATTTTATGGGTTTTAGCAGAATCCTGGCAGCATGCAGACCATGTATTATGAAGTCTGTGTTGGTCAGCTGAAGGGCTGTGACTTCATTATGTAAAAAGGCAGTGCTGCCGTCCAGAGAGAAGCAGCCAGCTCACCGCGTGAAGTGATGACCTGTTATTTACAGAGAGGTATTTACTGCTGTGGTGGCTTAGTGGTATGCGTCTCTGTAGGTGCAGGACTGATACTGGTTTTAGCAACTGGCCAGTCGCACGTAAAATGGCTGTTTACCCTTTTCCAGTTTATGTCAAATAATTGTTCAAAAATATTTTTCAAAAACTAGCACACAGGATGAAGGCGGAAGGTTGTTGTTTGAGAGAAAGACAGACTCAAATCTAAACTCTTACAGATATAAATATACATAGGTGTAGATGTAGATATAAATTCACATAGGTGGTGGAGGCAGATGTTACACCATCTTGACAGTGACTGAAATGAGCTGTGTACAGAACCAGACACCCATCTTTAAATTCCTTATTGTATTTCACTTTATCGTTAGTGTGTTTCAATGCGTTTGGTTTTAAATTCTTAATCTGTTTTCCCTGTTGCTGTCAGTGTGAGGCGCTATGTGGAACCTTATGAATTTAATTTTGTTCAAACACGGCACTGTTCAGTCCTCTGACGTTAAGGCTTGCAGTCCCTGCTGGCTGTCCAAATACCCCAGTTTCTGGATGACCGTTCCAGAAAAATCGAGCACCTGACTCCTACGTCCAACGTGATCTGCTCCTTATCAGGAATAGAAACAAGCGGCATGTTAAGGGCAAGAACTTCTACAGGAACACAAGGCCAGCAGTGGAGCATAAACATTCAGATTGAACCCAGAAGAAGAGGGGCACAGTGCCACATCATTCACAGGAAGGGCACAGTGCCACATCATTCACAGGAAGGGCACAGTGCCACGCTATTCACTCGCCCCAACAAAACGTGGATATCAAAAACATGCCTCCTTACGCCTTTAATTTTTCTGGGCACTAATTTTCTCCAGATTTTTTTTTTTTTAGTTTTTAGTTTTTTTTTTTGGAAGAGAATACTAATGAGTCAGTTGGAGTTTCTTGCAAAGCAAACTACAGTCTACTAATGAATGGTGGTCTCCAAAACTAAACCATGTTAATATTACTGTTAAATATTTATCCAGCTAAAGATTAAGCGACTAAGGCTTAAAAATCACCATGGAAGCCAGCTCCACTACAAATTGGGGGCTGTGTGTTTTTTAAACCCTCAAGCAAAGTACTTAAAATTATACCCAAAATACTGAAACAATCCAGTAGTATTATGTAATTTTGATTAAAACATTAGCTAAGCTAAATCATATATAAATACGTTTCGTACTATCTGCTATATTGTAGTCTCATTCTGAGAATCATTCAACGGTAATTATATTTAAATCTAAAGTCAAACACAGGTGAATGTCATTAAAAGGTCTATATTGATAAATTGACTGATAAATGTGGGTGTGGATGTGGAATGGAGGACAGAGGAAGGTAGGGTGCCCGGTGTAACCTACCAGAAAATGATTGGGCCCAGATTACGTCGGCTAACTTGGGCGAGAAGATCACGCTCCTCTGGAAGGTGTCAGAAAGGTGCCCCCTCCCACACCGTGCCGGAAGAGGGCAGAGATAATGAGTCCTCAGCTGTTATTGCAGTGAGTGGAGGGCGAAGGAATCCATGTTTGCATCCGGATTCTCCCCGGGGAGTTCCGAGGGCTCACCGTGGTGAAGCAATTAGCCGTTCAGAGAAAACGATCCCCTCCTCATATTCTCATCTTCGCCGCACTCCACGTGAACCCTGAAATGTCGTCTCCCTCCTCTGTTCCCTTTTCTAACGTGCCACAGACACCGGTAGCAGCAAGATGAGCCTTCTCGACTGAACTGCAGGAAAATAGCCCGTTGTCATCCTCCCAGCCTGAGCTGACAGTTCATGGTCCATCCTCATCCTCCGCCCGTTCCTAGGTGGCGGCGAATGGACACTGTCGTTATGAACATGTGACATGAAGCATGGCCGTGGATGGAGCTAGTTGTCGACGTAGCGGTTCCCAAAGCAACGTAGACCCTCATCCAGACGTCGGTCTCCTGCCTTTCAGGAGATGTCAGATATTTCGAATGAAGAATGTGCCCCAGTTGAAAACCTCATTCTTCCGTCACAGGCGAGTAATAAACGATGGGGCTGTGGTCTTGATGAAGCGTGTTCGGCTCTGCTGACATCAGTGCTAAGTCGATACCCTTTGGCGGCAGGAAGAACGACTTTGCGAATGTGTCTTGGTCTTAGCAGTCGCGCCAAACGATGGAACACTGAAGTAAAAGAGCTTCGACCTTGACGGCAACATGCAAAATAAACACCTGATGAAATTAGGGTTGGTAATTAGTATTTTTGCGTGTGCCTGTGTAAAATATGCATAATTTTTCATTTTTCTCGCCACTGGAACAGTTGACAAGTATAATACTTTTTCTGGCTTTGAGAACAGAATGATCTTTAGGTCCTTAAAAATTAAACTATAAATAATGCTGAAGAGAAACTTGAGAGGAATTGTCTGGGCCAGAAACATGGCCGACTGATAATGTTATCATGTTTCTATTGGGAGTCCTGCTGGCTGGAAGGCCTTCTGTGTGAGGTCAGACGCCTATCCCCTGTCTGTTTGCGAGCAGCAGGCCGCATGCAGTATGTACTCTTGCAATGCTGTGACATCTGAATGTCTCCATTTTAAACCCCGAACCATAAACAAACACGGGCAGCGAAAGGTGAAACTCGCTACTTTCCCTACCTGGGATAGAAATGAAGAAATAGACCCTGAGAAGATAAAGCATCCTTCTCTTAATAGACAGCGTAAATGCAGCTCCGTGACAGGCGTTTTATTTAGAATCTCCTTAAAGCATCCCGAACAGGGTGTCCCCGCTCTGTGCATCCTTGGAAGAGCTCCAGACTCACCAGGATGCTGCGCTGGAAAATGAAGATATGTATGGAAGGAGACCCCTTTACATGCTACTCGTCAGATTTCTATAGTATTTT
This sequence comes from Hippopotamyrus pictus, assembly GCA_026781145.1. Lineage (NCBI taxonomy): Eukaryota > Metazoa > Chordata > Actinopteri > Osteoglossiformes > Mormyridae > Hippopotamyrus > Hippopotamyrus pictus. The sequence continues at coordinate 13,717,394 of JAODLC010000021.1, forward strand.
AATTAGACAAAGGTAAGAATTTTAAGATGATTTTGAAACATTGTAGCATTTTTCCTGAAGCAAATGCTTGCTGCTGTAACCCTTAATTCGACGCCATTCATTTACTTTATATGTAGTATTCTGATTCTTCTGCCTTTTAAATAATATTCCTATTCCTCTGTCATTTTGACCTTATTCATTTCCCTCCGTCACATTGCTACCCCGTATATTATTTGGAAAACGGGGCTCCGGTGACTCGCTCGCGCATCATTCCATCATAGACCAGCAGCCCGACGGGTTTTGGCTGAGGAAGCCATCCCATAGATTCCGATAACCTTCCTTTCATCCCGATCGCCACAGCGAGCATGCACTGCAGGAAATCAGACCCTCGGCATCCCGATGTCGCTCTCCCCTTACCCACTGGAAGGGAGGGGAAAAAAATCATTGACGCTGTGGCCCCGCGGCGGGGCAATAACCATGCAATTAGAAACCGCGGATGTGAGTGACGATCTGAAGAAGGCTTTCGACCCAGATGTCCTCTAAACACGTAATACTTATTAAAGAACGGTATGGAGACGGCCAAGCAGAGAAAGCGCTCGCAGGATTGTCCGTATTGTCCTGACTTTCCATCACCGCTCCCCTCGGCCCGGAATGGACTCTCCCGGTCACATGTCGCGGCGGTGGCGTGGAGGGAGGAGGAGGAGGAGGGGGGGAGCGCATCGAGCCCGTGCTGCAGATTCGCTGCTGCCGACGCGTTTCGCGGCGTCCGAATGAGCCAGGGAAATAAGGAAGCAAATAAGGCGACCTAGCACATCAGAGCGGCACATCCAGACATTCCTCCGGGGAATACAGTCCGTCATCCCAGCGGTGCGGGGGAGGGGATGAAAGTTGCGGGGCGGCTGTCCATCTGAATCGCTGGCGGAGCTCGGAGGCGGTCGGGGCTGGACGCATGCGGATGTCATCCCGGTGACATGCTGCTCGGTGCCTTGTGGCGATAAACCCCGCGTCAGCTGAGCGACACACGGCGGGAGCGACTCCCGACTCGGCTCCGGCGATCGTTCTTTAGCTAAACTTGCTGAGCTGGAAGGAAGGGGAGAAAATGTCTGCCAGGGCGGCTTCGAAGAAGGTATTGTATAACTTGAAACTAAGTATTCAAACAAAAAGTCGTTTTTTAAATTCCCAGCGGCGCTCCGATGGCAGTGCATGGGTTTGTCTCACGATCGGGTGAGGAGGAGGAGGAGGAGGAGGAGGGGTGAGGAAGCGTGGACGTCGATCTCATGCTGCATGGCTGTGCTGCTCCGGTGTGGCACGGCGGTCGGCAGGGGGGCTGCCCGATCGTCGGGCATCGTCGGCTAACACGCCAGCCTGCTTAGCTAGCCACGGGTACATTGCATGGCGAAGGGGCCAGAAAATGCACCGCCTCCAGAAGGGCTGATATATCCCGCTTTACGGACAGTCTTCGTGTCGTTACGCTCACTGCTGTAGGGATCGGATCAGGCTGGCGGTACGGCGCTATAATTATGCACCGTTAGATGGTAAAAAAAAAAAAAAAAATCTTTTCCACTCGGCGAGCCAGATCTTCTGCATCAGGACTTGTTGATCAATATTTGTAAAATACTACATATAGTCGAGTGTTTGGAAAGCCCAACTTTAATTTTTTTCCGAGTTTGTGAGAAGTACGTCCTGAAGTAACGTGGAGAAGACAGAAGGATTACTTCTGTTGATAGTAAGACTATGCATGTATTCATATGTTTAAGATTAAATGTAAGGAGCCCTTATGTAGGCACTGAGTAAATGCTGTTATGTTCCTGGGAAATTAGAACAGCTATACGTCAAAAAATATATTCTTCTCTTAAAAATAAAGTCTTTCCCGCAATGTAAAGTCATCAGACGCGGCACATGTGCGTTGGAGCTCTGTCGTGTAAAGTGGACCTGAGGAACTGGCAAGTAGGTCAGCAGTCTACTCTGGGCATCACTGGAAAAATTCTGCCATGAAGTACAACTCAGCAGCAAGTTTGTGGTGCTTCTGAGCTGCTATGTGTGCTGTCTGTCATTTGGGCCCCTGACAGGTGAAGATGGCTTGGGGTTTACCTGACAGGCGAGTCCACCGGGAGCTCTGCACTTTGCGTATTGTCTTACAAATCAAGGTCATGTGAGACGTGTTTCGCGGCCTTGTTTATACCACTGGGATTATTTACACTCCCGGATTTTGAGCTGTTTGATGCGTCTGAGGGTGTGACATGATGTGGATGCTGGAAAGTTGACATTCTGGTTGGGTGAGTCTCTGCCGACATGATTTCCTGGCTCATCTCCCGGCTTGCTGGTGTAATCGGTGCTCAGGCCCTAAGGCGGGCTTTTTCATGCTGATTATTACAGGTAACTGTTGAGTAATTTCATGTTTTCACTGTATTTAAAAAAGTTTATTACTGATAGTATGTTAAGTGTGATCAGAATAGACAGCCCTTCAGAATCGAGTGTAAGCACAATGGTGTAAATGTTTCATAATTGTAGATTTCTCTTTAATGATAAGCTTAATTAAATCCAGCACTTTGCCAGATTTTTCTCTGAAGTACTTTATATCCATCCGTTTGTAAGTACAATTATTGCAGGGTTTAGAGATATTTGTGTCTCTGAAGACAGTCTGCTGAAGTCCCTGCCCTTCATCTTAATCTATAGTTTTACCTTAACAAAAGGGCCACAGGATTTACTTACTGTAACACGGATCCCTCCTTCTGTTGCATTGGGAATTATTATATGCTGCAGTGTTATATGGGAGATGGGTGAGCTGTTTGAATAAAGATGTTTTCGGGATGCAGACTGAGCCAGAATCTGTTGCTGTTTTTTCAGTGTCCAGACCATCACCTACCTGCTCATACCTGAAGAATGGTGTGGTGCTCACTGCTGAATATGAGCGTCGTGTCGATGGCGGTTCTGGAGGGGGAAACTTTTAAAGTTTAAGTGGGTTTTTGAGGCACAGGTACACGATAAGGTTGCATTGCATCCGACAGGAGAGCCGACTGTGTCGCATTGCATTTAAATCCTTTCCGTTTTTTGACAACCTTGTACTCGAAATATCTTGAAAGCCGTGCTGTGAGAGTACAGTAGTAAGTCCATAGATCATCAAATTCGATTAGCAGAAGTTATTAAATTATCAAGCACAGAATTCCATAGCATATAGTGTATGCCTGTGTACTTCATACATAGTGTCCATCCACTTTGCTGCCATCTTGCTGAGATGGTTTGTGGCCCCTGATGTCCATCCCAGGCTGCACTGGGTAGGTCTACACCAGGCCAGACCATCACAGGGCACATACAGCAGGCAATTTAGAGAGACTGACCACTGCATGGATGTGCACTGCTGGAAAAAACCATAGGCCTAATAGCTGCATAATCCAGTGTGACGCGGGTTCACTCGCAAACTCCGCACACTGAGCAGAAGCCGGCTTTGCACTCGGAACTGTGTGAGGCAGCCGAGAGGCCACTGTGCTGCCCTTCTATGTTGTGTGTTCATGGCAGAAGATAAGATGCTAGCGGTGAAGATGAGCTGGTGCAGCGGTATGGGAGGGTGGGCTACATAGTCTATAAGCTCATCTCAGCACAGATCCAGCTCCTACGTAGAGGGCAGAGTCAGAGCACGCAGTATCAAAGGCTAAAGGCACCTTGTTTGGTCATAGGGCCTGATGAGGTTTTATAAATAAGAGTTTTGTTCCCCCTGCAGCCTGGCATGGTAAGGTTTCCAAAGTGCGGCCCCTGAGGACCAAGCAGGAGGGGTGCGGAGTGAGTCTGACAGGGTGGAAGGAGGAAAACCTTCCCATGTCCGCGTCACGCTCATCTCCTGTGCTGCTGGGATCTCCCTCAACGTGCTGGTTTGAATGAAGCTTGTTGGTGTGTAGAAGACACTTCTGTCCAGCCCTCCGACAGATGTGTGTCATCCATTTAATGCAGGCTGAAACCAAGAATACAATATATGCTTCAGATAACGTGGTAATTTCCCAGGCTTTCTCTCCTTAATGCAGAGGTATGAGGGGAAATATATATATATATATATATATATATATAGATTTATTTTTTCCAGTGCTACAGCTGATCTCAGATTTCAGGTTACATTAGTACAGAGGGGGAGGGTGTTTCGTTGTCTGTTTTTCTGCAAGTGGGTAATCTACTGGGGTCAGATCATCCCTCAATTATAATACAGCTCTATGGCTCTGTCTCTTTGTTTCCCAGTCTCATTTCATTAGTGAGGTCAGTGGTGTCCATTGTGCTCTCCTCACACACGGCAGCTGGAGGTGGTCTGATACCTGGCCGCCGTTTACCATGGCAGCGTGCGGCAGAGGGACACGCACCCTAGCAGATAACCCTCTCTGTTTTCACACTCGTTCACTCTTTCTGGCAATTCCTCTTGTAATTCCTCCTGCCTCTGTCAGGCTGGGTTTTTGTGGCTCACATTGCTGCAGGGAGGTCACCTTCCTCTCTCCCATCTTTACATTTTTCCTCTCCAGTCCTGAACCCTTTCCTGACCACAGCTGCTCTTTCCTCTTTGGAATAACTGTACTCAGGCCTTCTGAGGTCACTCAGGTGCCCCAGTATATAAAGCGTTCAGTCATCTCCCAGCCGGGGTTGAGGAGACTGCCTGCTACCCATAATTCCTTTAATTACCTTTTTATCCATAATTCCTTTATGTCATTCCATCCATCCACATTCCACTTTTTCTGGTTAAGACAGTGGGGGGCTGGAGCCTGTCACCCCCCGCATAGGGTACAAAGCCAGGGTACTGCATCACCGGGCTCTGACATGCTCTTGAGGGAGGACACCCCCACCTCAGGCATTGGGAGGCCATGCAAACTCCACACACAGGGTCGAGGTGGATTCGAACCCCCAACCTTGGAGGCTTGAGTCACCATGCTACCTCCTCGTTACTGTAGTGGATTGATTAAAGTGTGGGTGTGCTTGATCTATTTGTGAAGACGTTGCTGGGTTGGGCATATATCGACTTCTTTGCTTGTCGTTTAGTTTATTGTTTGGTTTAAGAGGCTCTATCCACTGTCAGCGATTTGCCCTGAAGCTCTGGGTCTCAGGCTGCTGCTGTTCACCTTGATTTGGACGCCTACACGATCTTGTATCTCTGCAAGCTCACACAAGCCAGCAAGCTTAAAGTTGGTATCTCCAGTAAGGATTTTACTGTCCATTATATCAATAGTCGAATAATCTACCAATTAATCTGATGAGTCGTTGAGTAATCGTTTATGTATAATATAGAAACCAGCCAACCATCGCAGGCTGCACACATACAGTCAGTTTAGGCACTCCAGTGCACTTAAGTTGGAAGGAAATGGAATGGAAGGAAACCGGAGGATCGACCGAAAGAAGCAGGCACACGCAGGGTGAACATGCAAACTCCACTCTCACACAGTGGTGGCGTGCGGTGAAAGGGCTACCCACGCTGTCCGGTAGGTGTGCAAGATGTGCAAGCATAATATCGACATGGTATTTATGGCACACGCGACTGTCACATCGCAAGGACCTCAATAGTATGCTTGGTTCAAACCATCAATACAAAATTTTTACTGTCAGTCAGTCCCTGGAAACAAAACTTAGCAAATTTAATGATGATTCCTTTTCAACATTATGTAGTATATGTTAAAAATGAAATCAGTCTAAAGATCACCACCGAGTGCTTTTGCACGAGCTCTATATGCACTTTGTAACACAAACGGTCGTCCTAGTTCTTGCTGTTGGACTCACTCACAGTGTGTTTGTGAGAAATTAAACAAAAATGAATGAAGAGACTCATGAAAAGACATTCATTTTTCATTGTATGAAAATGTTTTGTATCCAAAAGGATATTGAGCAAAGCAAGTTATTTGTTGGCACTGCTTCGTGTCTGTTAGCAACTCATGGCAACAGCACCTACTGACAGACTGTTGGTAGATACCTTCTGTTTGGCTGTATAGTCAGGCAGTTATTTATGAACACAATATGTTTATGGTTATGTTATCTAAGACGACGTGGCTGAGCGACGGTGCTAACCTACATTTTAGCGGCGATTATTTTGACAAACAAGAATTGTAGAAACTTAAGTTAAGCAAAATGATTTAAGTCAAAGTCATGACAAAGACAAGCTAAGCCACTCCGAGAGGCTAAATTACACATATCTGTGGCTATTGGGTAAATCTGTCAAACCTGAACGTCTAATATTAAGACGCATTTGCACTACAGTTGTGATGTGGTGATACTAATATTCTGCTTTGCAATACTGACAAACACTTGCATTTTCATTCACGTAATGCGAAGTGCTTCCACACAACTGAGGTTTTCACTCTTTATTCGGACCCTCATCTGTTACGCACCGTCTTCCTTCCTCCATATTGCCGAGGAATTGAGATGGAAATTTTTAATCGATGATTTTTAATGATCGATTTTAATCAAGTAATTGTGACAACTCTAATCTCCAAGTTGACTGTGACTGACTCACGTGTGCTGTCTGCTGTTACATGTGTGTGACAGTCAGCCCTGTGGGGATTGGCAGTTTGTGGCCTCCGGTCATCTGGGCAGACATGGGTCAGCCCAGAGATTCCTGGATCAGTCTGTCTGTTCCTCATTCTAAACAAATAGTTATAAATTGCTGTGCTTCGCTTGACCCCTGCTAACTAGCCAGTTCTAGCTGTCGTTACAGTTTGATGCCTTTTCGGGTATTTTTGTCCCCCCTGGCTTTCTCGCATTTATAAACAGCTCCTTTATTTTTAGCGTTTACTTTTTCTGCTGCCTTGATGCTCTCCCTTCCAAGCCCCGTGAAGCAACAAGCCCATCCTCAATAAATCTCTCGCTCCCGATACCCAAGTCTCGTACTTCTGCTGGCCATCCTGGCTGGAGTGACTCCTAATAAGGTTAAGCATGACAGCAGATTCTGAAGGAGCGTGTGTTATTCTTGGTGACACTGTGGTGGGGTGGCTGGCAATATGGCGGTTGCCTATTCTTAGCTCATGAAGGCAGTTACTGCATCACCCTTAAACTAGCTACTTAATCTGAATTAGACCAGTAAAATTTCCACCTGTATTAAGAGGTAAAAATTGTAAGGCACTTAGGATGATGCCATCATCTCGGCAGCTAAATAATAAGAAGGTGCTTCTCAGTGTGGTTCAAGCTTAGTTTCTCCTTCAGTGGGTAGAGATGCTTCCTCGACTTTTATGCTTGGTCTCACATTCCTGGTAGGGGTTCGACAGCTAATTTGTTTGTGGTTGTAGCACATTTTAGCTCTATTAGTAATGGAGTAATTGGAATAAAAATAATTCCTAGGCTGCTTCGTCAAAGCCGTGTGAGCAGTTGACTTCCACTCCTCTCTGAGGGATGGGGACATGCCAGGTCGTGTCTAGATAGATAAATGGAATTTCGCTGTCGCTTGTTGTCCGAAACTGGTTCCCACCAGCACCCTACCCCTTGAAGCTGCGGTCTGTAGAGGAAAGTTAAAGGAGGTTCAAGGGAAGGAGACCAAGCGGGCTGGAGGAAGGGAACATCTCCCTGCACGTGTCAGGTGACGTGGTCCACTGGGAAGTGCACTGTGTCGTTTAAGGGCTGATACTTTGAATGGTGTGCTGGTTAGAGATCTAATGAGCGGTTCCTTCAGAGGCCATGAATGAATACCCGAGAAGGTGCTTTCTAGCAATCAGGTTTCCAAGAACATGCACGTCAGGTTTCCACAGGCCAGCTCCTGATCTGGGTGCTTCACTTCACCAGATATGTTTCTAGCTACCTGCTGTTCTAGGACTTGGTTATAGAAACCTGTGGTCCAAGGTTGGCTCTCAGGGTGCTTTCATGTGAAATTTCAGAGCCAAGTGATACGCAGATATTTTTAGGGCTGCAAAAAAATGATTATTTTGATAATTGATTAATCATGTGATCAGATAATCAATTAATTGATTAGTTGGGCCAAAGCACCGGGTTTACAGAATGCTTAATTAAAAAAAATATATCAAGAGGTTTTTTTCACAGTTGTAATAAAATCATTACACAGTGCAGGGACTCTCTATTGAAAGTGACATAGAGGGACATAAATGGCATTGAAACAAAGAACAAAGCTTCAGTACACATTTTGCAAGAAAAACATACAAAAAACTCGTATCACTGTTTACCATCAAAAAAGATAAAGCCAGAAGCTTTTTTGAGATTTTTCAGGCTAGACCTCTCTGGAATGGAAACTATAACTGGTTTCTTGCCACCTGCCCCCCGATACCCAGTGCAGCTTTTTTTGCAGGTATCTTCCCGATACTGATAGTGGATATCGGATTGGTGCCATCTCTACTTTTTTGCTTTATAAGTATTGTAATATTTAGCGCAAAAAAAAAATTGCATTGCAGTATTTGAAATTGCTCCAGTTTTGTGCAGCCCTACTTTCCGTTTGAATAGATGGAATATCTTTGCTTTAGGTCATTGTTAATTGTTTTTAAGACATTTTGTACAAATGTAATGGTACACAAAATTCATAGTTCAGTATGAATCATGGACTTGGGTTCATGGTTTGATACCATTTCGGCACAACGTGGAAGACAGAATTTGTTTTGAAATTTCAAAGACAAAAATCGTAAACCAAAGTCAATGTATCTGACGTCTATAACAAAATGTAACAGATAGTTATTTACTTATTGTAAAAATAAATATGTAAAATAAATAAAAAATAGAAAATTATAGCAATCATAATGAACTAAATCCTGTCTAAATCCCGTTACAGTATTTAGTGTTATTACCATTCTCTAATATGCATCCGCATCTCTGTAGCGATAAACACAATAGCCGTAGTACTTTTTTGTCTGGTTTGAATTTCCTGGTAGAAGCACCTGGGGTGACTGACTTGCAGAGGCTATTTCTGCCTCGCTCTGGTTGTACACACACACACACTCGGATGATCATCCCAAAACGAGTTAGCATGTTGGAAGTGATTCCAGCAACATATCCGACTTCAGAGCTGACAGACAGTCTATGTCAGATCAACTGACTCACTCTCTGGTGTTGGTGTCATTTATTGGGAAACCAAAATGTTCTCAAACTGCCAATTATGACTGTGACTGTAGCCAGCATTAGCCGTAGTCAACTCACAGCCACAATTAGTAAAATGTTTTCTATGTTAAATGTCAACTCGTGAATTAAGGTTCCACCTGTATCAGTAAATATTCATTTTATTGTACATACCAAACGGAAAATGATGTTCCAAATGGTACACGATGAATTTGTGTTGCATTTCAGCTGTAACTTTTAGTGCGAATCGTCATACAGGAAGGGCTTGCAGGCTTTGTATACGCTACTGTTTTGATGTGGAGCAGAATGTTTAGGACCTCAGTAGGCACATGAGCAGATCCCTGTGTCAGTGTTTAACTCCTGATTTGATATCAGCCCTCTGCTGTCTGGCCCTTGAGACACGACCCAGGGAGATCGTCTGACGGCCAGATGGCTGCAGGAGCATTTTGGGAATCGACAGGAAGATGATGACCCCCTTAGCCTTGCTAATCGTGCACAGCTGAGTGGACGTGCTGTGGAAGAATGCATCTGTGCTCTCGTCAGCCTTCCGGCCTGGGGGCTCGCTGTATTCTGATTGGATGAGGACATGGATGGAGGGAGGTGTCCGGCTACCTTCAAATTGGGTCTCTGCAAACGTGAAGTTGAGGTAGAGGTAGAAGGAAAGGATTAAGTCTTATAAAAGGTAGAGGAGATTGTAAGTGGTTTGAACAAAAGCATCGCATTAGGTCAGATTCTCACACCCCAGTTAAAAGATGTTCAAACCTAAAGCTGGGATTTGACCAAATGATCTACTGGTATGAGGCTGCCATGGTAATCATTGGTAATCATGACTCATAGAACCTGTGTAAGGAAGACAAGTGTGTGTTTATCAACAGTGGTACAGGAATACATATAGAATGTCGTCTTGACCCAAATACCAGAGCAGTTGTTCTGGCAGCTTCTCTGCTTGTCTGTGGCCTGCGTTGGTCTCAGTTACGAAGATAGTGAGTCTAACATAAACCATCATCCTCCACGTTTAGCGCCTGTGTCTCTCTGGTCATCATCCCCCACGTTTAGCGCCTGTGTCTCTCTGGTCATCATCCTCCAGGTTTAGCGCCTGTGTCTCTCTGGTCATCATCCTCCACATTTAGCGCCTGTGTCTCTCTGGTCATCATCCTCCACGTTTAGCGCCTGTGTCTCTCTGGTCATCATCCTCCACGTTTAGGCCCTGTGTCTCTCTGGTCATCATCCTCCACGTTTAGCGCCTGTGTCTCTCTGGTCATCATCCTCCAGGTTTAGGGCCTTTGTCTCTCTGGTCACCTCCTGCTTGCTCTTACCTGCCATTTCTCAAAGATCTAAAACATGCTGTGGTTGCATGTGCCATTGGTAGAAGATGTGAGTGGGGTGACTGTCTTTGCCGGGTGGGTTTGGGCAGCAGGTGGCGTCACTGTTAAGGCTGCGGGTTCAGATTCTGTGAGATAAGCTGACATATTTAACCATGAAGAATGTCTGGCTGTATAAACAGGTGATTTTGTATTAGTCATTTTGTATGACCAGTTTGCTTAAGAAAATGAGTGTAATTAAAGATAACAGGATCCTTGCTGTTAATGGTCACTGATGTAGTATTTTGAATATGACAGGAAGTCAATGTTATGCAGCAAAGGCAGCAGATATGGGGCATGGCTGGGACTCCTGTCCCCCGTGCGCCCGTGCATCCGCTTGTCATGGTGCTGCTTTTGTTATTAATTTACCAGGAATACTACACGTGCGTCCATGGTAACTTGCTGAGTTCACGCTTCCCATCGTCACCCAGTTTTGCAGAGGGAGCCTTCTCAAGCAATGTAGGCTAAACACCTTAATGTCCTGTCCTCGGATTTAAACCTTGAAGTGAAAATATTACCATACTGCAGTCATTTAGGAAAATGCAAGATTTCCGCTGTTGCAGTGAAATCTGGCTTTTGGACACCCAGGGTTTGTAACAGCTTTCAGTTTGGGCTTTGGTCTGCAGGCTGGTAAGTATCGCCCAGCTGGCCCACACAAACTCTGGCTCGCTGCTTAAAGTGCGGCCCCTCCCATAGTGGCCAGCAGACACCCCTGCCAGCCATCTCTGTGTCTGCAGGTCGCCCTGGCCTCCGACATGTGACCGTGTGACTCCGGTTTCTGTGGCTCAGAGAAGGATGGATTGTGTGCCGGTGAATGGTTCTGTGGGTGCCTGAATTGCCAGGACTTTGGCAGAATGCAGTTAGGTCATTAAGCGGCGGGAAATGTACGGCCTGCTTCCCAGCTCTTCAGCGTTTTTTTACTGTTTCACTCGTGTATAAAGCGGTAAACATTTCGGAGGAAATGCTGTGGAGCTCCTTGGCTGATGCCTTGGGGACGCGCGACTCTCGAGGTTGTGGAATTCCTATAAGAGGGCCCCCGCTCCTTGTTGCAGCCGGTCACATGACTTGTGTTTGGATGGACAGCCATTGTTGGTGGGAAAGCAGCAGGGTGCACATTGAGTATGCCGCCGAGATGGGCTGTACCACCTCCGGACTCAAAGGCTCCTTTGTTTTATATGTCTGGGCCTGGCTGTGTGTGCGTGTGTGTGTGTGTGCGTGTGTGTGTGTGTGTGTGTGTGCGTGCACGCGCCCTCCAATTCCTCTTGAGAGTTTATGTGAGAATAGATTGTCGTGGGGCATTATGGAGCCGACTCGAAGTTTAGGGGGAGGGGTTTTATTCAGATGGTAGCTGAGAGACCCCCCCCCCTCCCCCCACGCTTTCTTTAATCTCCCCACTCTGCATCGACTCCCTCCCGTCTGGGAACGTTCCCCAATTTCCCAACGTTTCTTTTCAGTGGGTGAAGACCGTCTGAGCCTCACTGTAGGCTTTTCTGAGAGGCGGGCGCTGATCTTTTCCGCAAACCTACTTTGTTGTTTTTATTCGCGTATCATTCTGGGGGTGTAGGGCTGCGTTTCAGACCCGGCCCAGGGGCCCTCTGTGTTCGGGGGCATGGCTGCAGCCTTGGCTCCTTGTCCCCTCTCTGTCTTTCGGGTGGCACATATCAGCCCCTTATGGTCACGTCCTGCTTCCTTCTGTAATGTCATGTTGCCCCGTCGCTGTTTCCCCTCCGCGAGGCGCGGCTCGTGGTCTGGTTCCAGTCGCGGGGCGGCCGGCTTTCCCGTGCCGAGGCGGAGTTAGCAGTGAGCCGATTATAGAGGACGGTGCATTCAGTTTTTTCACGTGATTGTCGTTTGTCTGAGTGACCGTTTGAGAGTGACGCTTTCGTGGGGTGTGAAAGCCAGGGATCCTGTGTGCCGTGTATCGATTGGCCGATGATTGCACCCAGACACCCCACCCCCGCTCGTGCTATCTTTAGTGACGTGTCCCATGTCTTCTGGATGTCATAGTGTATCAAATATTGCATGACTTTAATACTTTCGCTGCAGAAATTCGAACGGTCCTGTGGTGGCAGTTTTTTGAACCGTCCTGGTCATCAGCGTGAGAGGGAGGTCTGCCCCATCAGCACTTTGGAGCTATTTTTAACCCGAGGGCGGCTTTAATGTCCACAGCGGGGGACAGGGTCGAAACTGAGCAGATTCTGGAGAGACGTGCGTTTCAAAGGTCCCAAGCCCTTGGGGTCACCATCAGAGCGCGCTGACTTTCCAAAGCCGCTCGCATCCTCCAGAAGTAAAGGTGAGGTACCTTCATGCATGGCTCATGATCCAGAGCTCCAGCAGGAGAACAGCTCTGTCAGAACCTTGGCTGGACAGAGATGACATTGCTGGAAGGGTGACAGAGAGCGCTCCGGTCTCTCTGAGTCACTGGACAGCACTGCTTTGGAGCAGAGCTCAGGAGAGTCAGTTTCTGCTGGGCAGCCGCAGACACTGCGTGCACAGGCTGGCGGCGGGGACTGTGCCTCCTGTCCCCTGAGTCCCCCTAGCTGCGGACGAGCACCCAGACGGGGGGGGAATAAGACATTGCAGAAAGGATACGGTCCAACCTTCAGCTTTACCGACCGATTTGGGGCTGTCTTGTTGGTTGATGAGCGTACAGAAATCTTCAGGGGCAGGAGGGGCCACTCTACGTAACCTGGGACCTCCTGCTCCTCACGATAATGTTTCTTCTGCGGCTTCGTTGGCATCGCTGCATCTGACCCGAGGCGTGCACCTGCTGGGAACGACCCGAGAAGAATGAGCTGCGTTTATTCGAAGTGGGATAGAGGCCACAGTGTTTTCAGCTTGACCTGCTCTCGTGAGATGCTCTGGAGAAACATGGTGGAGATTAAGCGTTTAATCTGAATGCCAGGATTACATGTTACACCCCCCCCCCCATTATTCTTCCAGGTGAATTTTAAACCTCAAAACCTTAGAAAGGGCCACAGTGGATGCAGTTCCTGGGTCCAGGTCCTGTGATCCCTTCCTTGTGTACCTCGATTGCTCACCTAAGCCATGGCTGTCACTGACCAGCCTACAGCCCCCACCTCCGAGCACGCTCCCTGACATCAGCGCGTGTCTGCCGCGAGCTTAGTGCCTCTTCAGCGCTCAAGGTCCCTCAGACAGGTTGGCGATCTGGTTACCGCCGGGGAGGTCGGCTCTCTGACCGGAAAGGGTACGTCTCGTGTCGTTGGGCCAGGGCTGGTGCTCACGCACATGCAAACGTGAGTACAACTACACGCGCCCTCAGAGACAGTGTAATGCATGCGTGTGAGTATATATGTGAGGAACCGAACCCTGCGTGTGTCTCTAGCTGTTGGATGGGACCCCAAGGACCCCATCCGTACTCGAGGACAAATGTCGCTTCTCTTGTCCTCTAGATGGCGCCATATGGACTTCTCTTCGCTACCGTCTAATTCCTCTTCATTGAAACAGGAAATCTAATCATCATACGGGGCTCCAACTTAATGACCCAACACATATTCAGTGATTTGAAGAACACTCATGCTTATCAGCTAGTACAGCTAGCCACGCATTTACGTTAAACCGTGTACGGTGGCGCTTAGCCAGTGCGACCGGTCCGTATGGTGAAGGCCCGCCCTCTGTTGACGATCACACCCGAAGGCCTGACGCAATGAGCCAGACTAGGTGCGATTCTTACTCGCTTCAAGCGCAGCTCAGGTGTGAGACGGCAGCGTAGAGCCGAAGAGACATAGGCATCTGTTGCCATGACTACTGATTCTCAATCCCGTGTGAATTCATTGATTCAAAGAAGCCCAGCTGGTTGGAATGCAGTGGTAGGAAAAATACTCATTTTTCATGCTTAAAAGTTAAAAGTTCAGATATCACACCAAAATGTTACTCGAGTAAAAGTCACCCAGTAAAATACTACCCTTGTAAAAATAAAAAGTACCACATGTTCAACTCTATTGATCTTACACAAAACAACCTATCCTGTTAAATTCACTCAAGAAAGATGTGGATATTCCATTGTAATTTATAGTGCGGCATTATAAGGGACACTGAGTCACATTTTTTCTTTGTGTTCAGAATTAACGGTGAAACTTGCCAAGCTTGCTGGCACAGGTTTGGGGAATGACTTTATTTTGTGGAAAAGAAAGATTGATCTACAGGCCAGATTTAATAACGGATTACAAACATTTTGCGGCTCTTTTATACCTCTTATACGGCTCTTTTATACCTCTTATACGGCTCTTTTATACCTCTTATATGTGGTGAATAAGCTGATGAAATCCCTCGTACTGCTCCATGGAAAATAGCTGATCGCTGGATACTCAGCGGAGGTTCTAACGTTGCTAATTTTGAATACTGATAAAGTTTAACTGTTTGACAGCAATTTCGGTATGATAATTGATATATCATAATTCTGTACAATCAATATACAGTAAAATCCCGTTTTAGTCGACTCGCTTATAATGGAATATCATCTATAACGGGCGAGGTCTGCTGGTCCCGGCCGTGTGCCTTTAAGAACATGCAGAAAAAGCATCGGATATAAGGGACTCGCATGTAACGGAATTTCGCTTATAACAGACAAACACTTTGGTCCCCAGGGCCGCTTTTAGCTGTAGCTTTGTTCGGCTATAACGGACATGCAGGCTCCGCCTACAAGGCGTGTGGCGTGCCGGCGATATCCAGCGCAGATACGTACGTAGTCGGGATTATTAATAGTCACGCATCCGGTCAGGTTGGATTACTACATGTATAATATAATTATCTAATAATCTACCACAAGTGTGTCTGCTGGGGTGTGACATGAGTAAATGGTGTCCTGTAGTTGTGTTCTGGGCATACAGCAGCTCTGGATATAACGGACTGTTTTGCCAGGTCCCTCGAAGTCCGTAATAACAGGATTTTACCGTATCATAATTCTGTATGATATTGAAGAAAGAAGAAATATACAATATTCAGGAACCGGGAGAGAAAAACACAATCTTGATTCTGAATGGGAAAAAAGTTAATCTGATTTTACTCAGAATCGTGCAGTCAGGTGCTCAGTATGCAACAGTATTTTTTTAACTGGGTGACTAATGATGGTTGTGCAGAATGTATTTGAAGTTAAAAAACATTATTTGGCTCAGAAATGTAGAAAAGTAAAAGTTCCAACAAGTTAAAATACTCAAGTACGAATCCAGAAAAAAAAACAGTACAGTAATGAAGTATTTGTCCAGCTGCGTGATTTGTCGACTTTCACTTTGATTTTAATGTCGCCTTGGGCTCCTGTGTCCTCATGTAGGTTTTGGTCATTCATGGTTAAGAACTTTCGCTTTTCCACCTGATCTCATAATTGGCCAGATCGAAAAAGCGGTAGTGTGTTGAGGACTATGGCTACGTGGCGAGGAGCTCGCTCTCATGGTCCTTCATAACACTCACTGTCCTTTACTTAGAGGGGACCCTTCAGTACCATATAATATGTAAATAAGGATCTCTTTGCCTCTGTGTTTGTTAGAGGTGAAAGTGATTAAGTTGCCTCCAAGACCGTGTACTTGAGAGAATGAGTAATCAGATTCACATCATTTGAAAGGTCCAGGCAGGACAGCTGTTTGGGGGGGAAACGTATTTGCAGCTTGGAGACCCTGCAGGTCTCAGAGTCGACGCGTCACTCCTCGCTGCTGGACTCCCACTGCACTGGACGCACTTGCTAATTGCCTCTCTGATTCCCTCCTGGAAATAACATGTGGAGTGAAAGTTGAAACCCACAGGAGACGCAAGAACTTTGGCAGAGCTGTTTCCGTGTGGCGATCCATCCTGTGCTGACGTCACTGGCGTGTGTTGAGGTATGACTGACTGGAAGCAGATGAATAGAGTGACGATCTGAGTGTCAGTCATCGCTGTGACTGCCTGTCATTGATAAATATGCACTGATACTGCTAAGTCTGCAGGTCTTCAGCCTGTCAGTTCTGCTGTCAGTGGTCTGTTGTATCTCTTCATGTTCTTCTGAGGTTTCTTCATCAATTAAAAATCTATTATATATGAATTATTTTGATAATGATGTTGTGCCCAGCACATATCTTCCTGGGTGTTCTTGTCATGAATATTTAAAATTAAAATCCAGATTCCGTTAATTTCTGTGGATTCTTTCATTTTATCAGCCATAAAGCTGGTTGGTTTAGTGCTGCATTGAATCAAAAAAATCGCCAGAGACACTAGCAGAACTCCTAGGTCTCAGCAACGGGTGTACGAACTGCACTGAGTGGGCCTCCCGCCCTTAGGGGGCGCCCTTGAGGCTGAGTGGCTGCTCGCCAGCTCCTTAAACTTTCTGGGCCTTAGATTCCTGCGGTTTCCTGCAGTCCCCTCGGCTGTGCAGTGTGCGATGTGCCTGTATCCACGGTGACAGAGTGACGTCATAGTCCTAGCCCAGGGCTGGCACGGCACAGCAGATTCTGTTTTACTGACTGTTTGGCATCTGGACAGTAACCGCTGTGCTCCGGAAACTTCTCCCATCCAAACAAACACACTCAGCACTGTGCTGAAACATCCATACTGATGCAGGGCTTGTTTAAGACTCTGCTCTTTCCTCAGTGATGAATTATTTATTAATTGCTTTTCGTTTATTAATATTTATTTAGTAACTGTTTTTGTTTGTGGTTGTAAAAATGTAACGAGTAGTGCTGTCACTGCTGTGACACGTGATATCCAGAGATGGAGATGCTGTGTGTGTGTGTGTGTGTGTGTGTGTGTGTGTGTGGGGGGGGGGGGGGGTTGGTTACGGTTCTCTTTGTTGAGATTGGGGTTTTCCCCCACAAAGATTCTATCAGAGTCTGTCAGTTGTCGCTTTATCAAATTGTGATAAATGTAGAGTGTTTATCCCGTTGAATGTCAATGTTGAAGAAAGTGGTCTCCTTCAGAAGCTACGGGTCAGTTTATAGATTCTGTTCCAAATGATGAGGAGGCGCGTGACAGTAAGAGGACGGAACCTCGCATTTCGAAGGACGTGGGTCTGCGCCCCGGCACCGCGGGGAGTTCTAGACCATATCTAGGGGGACATCAGCAGCCCTTCAGCACTTTGCTCTGTGTCTCTGTATACGTTTCGCACGCCCTGCCTGGCAGGTTGTCCTGAGGAGTGCGGGGCGGCATCCTGCATTTCGTCAGATCTTCAAATCACCGCTGCTGTGTGGGGTGACAAAACCACGACGACGTCCAGTGACTTCTGTTGGGACTTCGATCTACAGGGGTGTCATGGTCACATCGGCCAACGCTTTTTTTACTATGGGGAAGGGGGTGTTTTCAGGGTGGGGATTCTGCCACCCTGTAGACGCCGCCCCCCCCCCCCCCCCCCCCCCCCACCC
>JAODLC010000021.1:13747148-13771522 GCA_026781145.1 Hippopotamyrus pictus
ACTCTTCTGTGTCCCATTGGGGACGTTCACATGGTCATCAGAGACTCTTCTGTGTCCCATTGGGGACGTTCACATGGTCATCAGAGACTCTCCTGTGTCCAATTGGGAACGTTCACATGGTCATCTGAGACTCTCCTGTGTTCCTGTGTGGAGGTTGTTGTGGTCAGTAGTATGGATCCATGAACCAAATTGTAACATGGCAGAAACTGGAGTCGAAAGTGTACTGTATGAGTGTGTGTCTGTGGATTATGTTTATATTACATTGTGTCCCAAATGTCCCCCACAATGTGATTAAAAACCTGTTTTTTGACGGTATGGGGACCATTTCTCAGGTCCCCACAAAGATCTGTGAATGTCATCGAAAAGTCTTGTATTTCGTTTGGTTACTTACGTTTAAGGTTAGGGTTGGGTAGGGGTTACGGTTGACGTGTTATGGGTTAGAGTTTTCCCCTATAGAAGTCAATGGAAAGTCCCTGTGTGTGTGTGTGTGTGTCTCACAGCTGAGTAAATCGTAGAACATCGGTGCTGATAAATTAGAATGAAATTGGGCTATTTTGGGCCGGCTGCTGGTTGTTGTCTTTGGGGTCAGGGCCTGAGACAGGCGTCTGTAAATGTCAAGCCTAATAGGCGTGGAGAGCCGAGCGTTTGCAGCAGGACTGACGGCTTGGGAGCCTCTCTGCCATTAGACGACTATCTTTCGGTTTTGCTCATCACTTATTCTGGCCTGATTTTTCTATTAAATCCTTATCTGACACGCCATCTCCTCCGCTGGCAGGACTTGGTGACCGCAGGCCATGATGTGAATGGGTAGAATGAGCAGACGGTGGTGTGGGCTTCCTCGCAGTCGCATTACTGTTATTTGCCACACGCTCACGTGTTTGCTGCCATCTTTCTTTATCCATGGCCTTGCCATGTGGTGGGAGGGAGAACTGGCTGGGGCGGGCCACGATTCATAGTAACCCCTGTCGGTATCAGACTCCTTAATCTATCTTTTTCCGTATTCCGACTCATACAGTCGAGTGGCAGATCTCTTGGGTGCGTCTGTCGGAACAACTCGACCTTTCTGCGATTGGTCTTGGATGTTGTGCGATGCTAGTGTCTTCTGTCTGTCATCATTGCTGCTATATTTAGCTTAATAAGTAAAATAGATAAGGAGTAACTCTCGAGAACGAAGTGGAATGAAGTGTCTCTGTTTCTAGCCACAGAAGTCGCGAGGAGGAGCGAAGTTCAAAGCCAGGCACCGTATCCACCCCCGTTAAGTTAGCGGAAGACGCGCTATCCTCCAAGGTCAGCGAGCAGCCTGGGGCCAAAGAGGAGAAACAGCGCCCCCCGCTGCCAGGTCAGGGCTTGGCCCCGTGGCCTGCCACACCCTGTCGTCTGTCTGGTGTCTTGTCCAGTGGTCCCCACACCCATCTCGCCCTGTTTTTCGTTTTCCTTCCTCCCGCTCCTCAGTTCCCTCGTGCCCTGTCGAGGGCCTGCCGTTCGGGTGCTCTTTGTTTCACGTGTGTAAACACGCACAGAAAGAGGGATAAATTAGCCCCCCCCGTCCCATCGTGTCCTCTCACACATGCACACGTCTATACCCCCCCCACACAACCCCCACCGGATCTCCAGCCTTGCAGAACGGGATGGAGTGGTAACATACCTGAGGCATGTTAGAAGGTGAGCCTTCCGGAGGGTTCTGCAGCAGGGCAACTGGAAGACAGCATGGACAGCGTGAATCTGCTTGTGGTCTCACCCCTACTCTCGTCGTCACGTGGATCTTCCTTCTATATTTCCGTATCCCCGAGAGACCCAGGCTAGAGTCCAGTTTGCCAGACCTCCGCCGTGTTGCGACGCCACCTTTTAAAGATCACATTCTCCCCAGAAACAGAATAGAGTAAACAGCGATATTCCATCGTGTGCCTTCATTTTTAAATGACGTTTAAGCATTTGACTGTTTTCCAAGCAAAGCATGTTTGCACAGCTTGATTTATTTATTTATTTCTTTATTTTAAGATGACGCCACACTGCCCTCAGTCACCACGCTCATTGTCCACTAACCGCTCCGCATATGGCTCAAGTTGTCTCATTGCTTCACTTTGCTTTTCACATGTCATGGCCCTGCTGTTTCAGCCAGCGAGCATGTGGGGGGGGCGGGGGGGACTAAAAAATGGAGAGGAGGGAGGGGAGAGCTGCCTGACGTTGAATAGGGATGAGTGTCGGAACGAGGGTATTATGACAGACGTGCAGCAGTGAGCCTGTGCGTGTGCGTGCGTGAGGACCACATGTGACAGGCCTGTCTGTCCTGCTGTCCTCAGAGCCCAAACCCGTGTATGCCCAGCCCGGCCAGCCCGACGTCGACCTGCCCGTGAGCCCCTCGGATGCCCCCGTGCCCAGCGCCGCCCATGACGACAGCATCCTCAGGTTCCTGCCGTCCCCCCCGCTCCTCATCTGCCTCTCGTGGCGTTTGCGCTCCCTCTCTAGCTGGGGGCCTGCTGATTGCCTATCCGTGTGCTTTACTGCTAAGTTAGCGCCTTTCCTCCGATTGCGTGCTATGATGCTGTTATTCCCTTTGTGTCTCTGTGCCCTTATCGGCCCTGTAGAGATCAATGTTGTTAATGCTATAACTTACACCCCAAAATGTCCCTCAGACCGAGCATGAAGCTGGTGAAGTTCAAGAAGGGCGAGAGCGTGGGCCTGCGCCTGGCGGGGGGCAACGATGTGGGCATCTTTGTGGCTGGCGTGCTGGAGGACAGCCTGGCAGCTAAGGAGGGCCTGGAGGAGGGGGATCAGATTCTCAGGGTGAGTGCGCCCATTCCCCCGCTGGCCTCATATGTACCAGTAGGGCAGCATGTGGTTCTCCTGGGCTCTGAGACGTCTGAGTGCAAATTCAAGCATACCTGCAGAGAAAACGGATGACGTTTGTAGTGTATGATTGAGTACAGAAGTTTCTGGATTCATGTGAGAGTTGCATTTTGGAAATGTATTTCAAAATTCACTCATTTTAATCAGTTTTTTTTCTTAAGGTAAAATGAAAGTGATGTGTGTTATTTGCCAAGTAATTCAAGGTAAAATATCAAGTGGCAGTGGGTAAAAATGGTGATTTGAATGTAATCTTTGTCACATAGCACAGCCTGATTGTATCTGAATAATATTCCTAACTGCACTGCTGGTATCTTGCTTGCACGTGAACCAGCTTTTCATTAAATGGCTGCAGTGTGTGTTGTTTATAACTGGTCTCCTGCAGTGGAAAGGGGAGTTTCTGTTCCCAGTTGGCCGTGGGTACTGACTCTAATGTCGCTCTCCAGACTTTTCCACATACAGAACAGAACAGAACAGAAACCTGAAGTGCTGCTTTGCCTTGAGATCACTGTAATCTTCTTTCTTCTTGGAGTCTGTAAAACACTTGCAGTTGTGTGCTGCCTTTGTGCTTCTCTGAATCTCACTTTGGGCAGCGAGTAAGGCATTGTGAGCTGGGTCACGTCTGTATCTCCCTGCCGCCTCGTGGCTGTTCAGCGCGGGGCGTGTTCGGGATACAATTCATCGTCCCCTGTTCCATTTCTCCAGGTAAACAACGTAGACTTTGCAAATATCATTCGAGAAGAGGCAGTGCTCTTCCTCCTTGATCTTCCCAAAGGTGAAGAGGTCACCATTCTGGCGCAAAAGAAGAAGGATGGTGAGGATCGGGAATGAACTTGTGGTTGGGGGGCAGGGGTGGAGTTCCAGTTCAGAGTGCTGCTGCTTTGGGTTTTGATTGCAGACCCTGTGCTTGTGCATCATTAGGCTCCATGTGCAGCTCCTACTTCCCAGACAATGGACTCATAAACGGCATTGAAACCCCAAAGCCTTCTTTGAGTGTCCCTCCCTCTCCACACCCCCCAGTGTATCGCAGGATCGTGGAGTCGGACGTTGGTGACTCGTTCTACATCCGCACCCACTTTGAGTATGAGAAAGAGTCCCCCTATGGGCTGAGCTTCAACAAGGGCGAGGTCTTCCGTGTGGTGGACACTCTCTACAACGGCAAGCTGGGCTCCTGGCTGGCCATCCGCATCGGCAAGAACCACCAGGAGGTGGAGAGAGGCATCATCCCCAACAAAAACAGGTGCTGGGTGCCGAGGGTCTAGAGTGGGGTTCTGGGTGCAAGGTCACCAGACATCCACATGATGGCAGTATTGAGCACTTTTAGTTGGACGTGTCAGGGATCGGAGTTCTGGCCATAAGTTCCAGAAGACTCATCTTTCATTCAAACCTCACGTGTCTACTGAGGAGGGAGAGAAATGGACAGATGAAAGGTCTAGTTTTCTCTGAAGATATTATATATTAATCCAATCTGCTAGATTGGTGCCAAGCTTAATGTCCTTCAGGCCTGTAGTAAGGAGAGTAGTGGTTATAAATAGATCGGATCTCCTTTGACAAAGCTGCCTGAACCTGTCCAGATAGCTTCAGTATTCACTGAGGTGGAGCTGTCAGGTGGATGGCGAAGACAGTGATGAAACTCGGGTCAAGTGAGATTTGATGGTTACAGAGCAATGACAATAGTGTAGCTGTCAAGCCAATGCCTGTGACCTCTTGGTTTGTTTCAAGGTGTGCTGTGTAGTTCTGAATCAGCACTGTGCATGTTTGGTGGCGCATTGTAGTCTAATGAGATGCTATTGTGGTCATTCGTCTTTTGTTCTTGGATTTCTCTGCTCTCCGTAGAGAATAACTGAGCATCCAGCTGGAGATTTGTTAGAGGACTAAAAACGGAACGTTATTTTCTTTTTTAAGCCCCCGTCCCCAGTGGTCAGGTAATGGATGCGCCAATTCCCCAGCCTCCTGCTGTGGCTGATGGTGGTTCCCCCTCATCTACACAGGGCAGAGCAGCTGTCCAGTGTGCAGTACACTCTTCCCAAAACGCCTGGAGGTGACCGCGCAGACTTCTGGAGGTTTCGTGGCCTCCGCAGCTCCAAGAGGAACCTCAGGAAGAGCAGGGAAGACCTTTCCGCCCAGCCAGTCCAAACCAAATTCCCCGCCTACGAGAGAGTGGTGCTGAGGGAGGGTGGGTCATCCGACGCAGAATGTCCGTCGAGATTATTTACTGGAGCTGAAATATCCTGTCGGGTCGCGGTGCTGTAAGGATGTGACCTCTGAGTGCTTTTTCTCCCAGCCGGCTTCCTGAGGCCTGTGGTGATCTTCGGGCCCATTGCCGATGTGGCGCGCGATAAGCTGGCCAGAGAGGAGCCGGACCTGTTTGAGCTGGCCAGTAAGTGAGATTCCCTCTTGGCTCACACGGTCATACGCTGCATTTGGGGAAACCTCATTCCGATAGTAGGCGTACCCTCCTTCATAGCTGACATCTGTAGTCAGTTGTAGCCTTCATAAGACATCCTCGTAGTCATTTTTAGTCTTTCCAGCACACAGTTCTTCTGTGTTCATTCTCCCATTCCTGCTTTCTGTTAGAAGTTGGTTGTAAGTTTGTGATAGGAATTTGTGATAGGTTTTCTGAAGGCTGCCACTGAATGACTCCTGCTGCCCGTTGTGTCACTGCAGAACATGGTTTCAGGTCACGGCTTTTGTTTCTGGCGAGCTCATTGACAAAGTGGGGGGGTGTATGTACAAACGTGGGAACGGTGTGATGCCTTTGCAGAGAGTGAGCCCCGCGACGCTGGGACAGACCAGAGAAGTTCTGGAATCATCCGGCTGCATACCATCAAGCAGATCATCGACCGGGTAAGGGACCCGCCCGTCCAGCTGCTCCGGCTCCTCGGTAGTTGTCTGCCTGACCCCCCAGACCATGTGTAATTAGTCTTATTTGCGCATTACTAATTTCAAACTAACGTCAGTGCATTCTTGAGAGGTGGTTAGGTTTGACACCACTGTGGTGTTCAGCTCAGCGTGGGGGTACAGTGCATGTGACTCGCGTTCTGCCCGTAGGACAAGCACGCGGTGCTGGACATCACGCCCAACGCGGTGGACCGGCTGAACTACGCGCAGTGGTACCCCATGGTGGTCTTCCTGAACCCCGACAGCAAGCAGGGCGTGAAGAACATGCGGGCGCGTCTGTGCCCCGAGTCCAGGAAGAGCGGCAGGAAGCTGTACGAGCGGGCCCTGAAGCTGAGGAAGAACAACCAGCACCTCTTCACCAGTGAGTGCAGGGTGGCCTCGTCCCCTGACTCACACAGGCGGTCAGAATCATCCGTCACACGGACACTAACATACAGAGTGCTCGTTCCTTAACCTGTACAGATCATCAGTGCTGTTCTCCTCTCCCCTTCAGCCACCATCAACCTGAACCACATGAATGATGGATGGTACGGAGCACTCAAAGAGACGATCCAGCAGCAACAGAACCAATTGGTTTGGGTCTCTGAAGGCAAGGTGAGCACTCGACCTCATCTCTGTTTGGTCAGGATGAAACTACTTACATCTACTGTGTTACACCCCGGATGAAAGTGATTAACACTTTCATAGGGTTCAGTGGTTTACACTTGGTGACGATCATCAGTAAACCTTATCTGGGCCTTTAAGGCTGTAACTCTTGTCTTGGGTAAGCGGAGTAAATTTTGGCTTTAGTTTCTGAGTATTGGTTTGTACAGTATACATGTTAAAGCCATGTTAGAGTATGACGTTTCATCACAGCGTTGCTGGCTGTGTGAGAGGTACATTCCTATTGCATTTGTATTTACATCAGATGGAAATTTTATGGATAAATGTACACAGAATATCCATAAATTTTCTGCTCTAATACTTTTTACAAATATTCTAATTATATGATTTCACAATAACCACACTTCTCACTGTAGGTGCCTCTGTATAGTATAATGCCAGAGTAGAATTGTGCTGAGTGATAACATGTGACATTCATGTATCAGTTACTGTGGCCTTTATCTTCTGTTTATCTTTTCTTTTCTCCTCTTCCTGGCCTCTGATATTCCAACCCCGGCTCAGGCCGACGGCGCCCCCGAAGACGACCTGGACATCCACGACGACCGGCTGTCCTACCTGTCGGCGCCGGGTAGCGAGTACTCCATGTACAGCACGGACAGCCGGCACACGTCCGATTACGAGGACACGGACACGGAGGGGGGCGCCTACACGGACCAGGAGCTCGACGAGACCCTGAACGATGAGGCGGGGCCGCCCCCCGAACCCGCCATCACACGCTCCTCCGAGCCCGTGCGTGACGACCCGCCCGTCATGCCCAACGCCCCGCCTCCAGGGTACCCGCCCCCCCGAGCAGATCCAGCTGGCTTTAAGGCGCCCATCCCGCCACAGGTAATGTTCTTCCGGGCTGTTCTCCAGAAGATGTTGCATGTTTGAGGAGCACTGATGGAGGTCTTTGCTTAAATAAGGGGTCTGCGATTAAAGTCTTTGTTAGGACTGAAAGTTGTAGCCCCTCCAGCAGTCCCAGATCTGTGTCACTGCGTAAGAGGGGTCATCCACCCTTAGGAAGAAAAGGAAATTTTGGCCCTGTTTTTCTTTGTTTTCTTTAATTATTACCTTTGTAAACAAGTGACTTGTGCTGGCTGTGATTTCGTTTTGTGCTGTTTTCTTACATTTTCTGCCAACTTCCATGGTGATTAGCACGTCTTCCTCACTAGCCGCCTACAAGGCCGCCGTACCTCGCTGCCGTCCTGCGAGCGTGCTGCTAACATGCGGCGGCAGGTCGCGTTCATAAATATCGACGTGACTGCGTAGGTGACCCAAGACCTTTGTGGCCCGGAGGATGTCTGACATATAGAGAACAGGGACATAGCGCAGAATTTCGGGTGTGTGACGTACAGAAGGCGCCCTCTTGCCAGTTCGCTTGCCATCGACCCCCCCCCAGAGTGATGTAACTGCACCTTAGCACTGCGAGACTCGGGCTGCAGTAGTGAGTATTTGCCCGCGTGGGCAGCGATCTCACGCGTCTCTGAACACTACTTCACAGAAGGCAGAAGCTGCCCCCGCCACCCCTTGCCTCCTCCCCCAGCCGCCAGAGCCCGTGGCTGAAACAGCGCCCCCCACTGTCTGCCACTCCGTTCATGCGGCTGGCGCAAGCCCCGAGGAGCCCCCTCCAGTTCCACAGAGGGA
The DNA here is from genome assembly GCA_026781145.1 of Hippopotamyrus pictus. Lineage (NCBI taxonomy): Eukaryota > Metazoa > Chordata > Actinopteri > Osteoglossiformes > Mormyridae > Hippopotamyrus > Hippopotamyrus pictus. The sequence continues at coordinate 13,755,183 of JAODLC010000021.1, forward strand.
CCACTGGCCCTCCTCTGAGCTAGTCCAGCCCCCGACACACAACCCTCACCCGTCCGGACTGCCCGGTTCAGAGGCGAAGGTACCACCGGCTGCCCCCACGGCCGTGGGGCGTGGCCTGACCCGGCCCAGATCACTAGCTGCCTTGCCTGTCTATCGCCGCCCTTTCCACTGGACTTCTGCATGCTCACGGTGTGTCCAGCTCCGGCTGCTACCAGGACGGAGAGGAGGGGGGAGGGGGGTGCCTGACTACCTTTTCAAGCACCACTGGGCTGGTGGGAGGGGCCTGCCTGTTGCCATGGCTACCGAAAAAACTCACGGCAGAGGGCTCCCGCTTGCCCCTCCCTCCTTTGCATGACCCCGATGCTGCTGATTTCACATCCGCTCTCGTGGAGTAGGGGCAGAGGACTGGAACCCCTGCACGTCTCCAGAGCCGGTCCTGCTAACGGTCCGTGGACCGCTGCATATTTCACTCCCAGTTTGACACGTAGCCTTTCGCACCCTTGGCGCTGATGCCAAATGAAGTGCTAGGGGGCGCTCTTTTTCATTCAGAGCTGGCCCGTGGGCTGTTTGTCAGTCCAATGCGTCTGCGGTGACGAAGAGGCTATTTGCCAAACTGCTTTTGGGTAGTGGTCTACTCCATGTGTCCCTTGCTGTGATGTCTGTAGTTTTCTGAAGCAGAAAACTGAAGCAAATTACCTAACTGTTTCATAAATTCCTTAATGGTCAGACGAATGTGCTGTTCCGGTCAATGACATCATTAATGAGATGTGGGTGTACGTCACCTTCGGTCGCTAGCCGGATTGCTGTGTGATTTAACCACAAAAATAAAAGCTGCTTCCTAACGTTTGGTCCTAGGGTTCTGCTCTGCCTGCATTTTGAGGTTTGCGACTGAGTGCTAGATTCTTGCCGCATTAACACGCACCGTTCCCTGTCACGCTGAATACTCCCCCTCCGCCGGGGGCTGTGGGGCGTGGCCACCTTCAGCGGCACTTTTGTTTTGTCACAGATGTACAAGAAAGACCTGTACAGTCCCGAGGAGCCGGCGAGACCGAACCACGGCCCGAAGCAGCCCCCAACAGGGCCAGTTCCACCCTACGGGGACGAGCAGCCGTACCGGGAGTACGAGCAGCCGTCGTACCGCTACGGAGGCGAATACCTGGATCCGCACAAACACTACGAGAACCGCATGCCTCCCTACGACGAGCACTGGGCTGCGTACCGGGAGCAGCCCGCGCCCCCCGCACCGGCGTACCACCCTGCCCGGCAGCCCTTCGGGCCCCCCCCTGAAATGCGGCCCCTGTTTGAGGAGGGGCCCGGCCGCGACTACGGCCCCGTGCAACCGCGGTATGACGACGGCGCCCTGAACTACACAGGTCGGCCGCGTTACGGCAGGCCGGGCTCGCTGCGCTTCGAGGAACTCCCCCCTGCACCCCCAGGAGGGGGCTACGACGGGCACTACAACACCGAGCCCCATGCCTTCCCGCCGGGGGCCCCTCGCTCCCCGGAGCCCCCCAGGCAGTACTACATGGACTCGACCAGGCCGAGCTACAGCCGCGGGTACAAATCAGGCGAGTATGAGCCCGCCCTCAACTCGGACGGCCTCCCGCCCCCTCCCAAAGCAGACGTCCTCCCCTCGCCCGGGGAGTCCGCCCACAACACGGCTTCCAAGGTCACGTCACCTGCCTCGAGGGACGAGCTGGAGGACGACCCAGCCATGAAGCCCCTGTCAGTGCTGACCCGGGTCAAGATGTTAGAAAACAAGCACTGCGTGTCAATGGAGCGGGACAGGGAGCCAGGCGAGCTGATGGGACCCAGGGTGGGTATCTCACCAAGCAGGGCGATGGGCTCATGCAGCCGGAGCTTCCGCTTAGAATGACTGAGCTGTTATCGAGAGACTTATTAGCACTTTGAGAAGACCTGGTTTCTGCCCGCATCACTGTCTGTCCTGCCAGTGAACTGTAGCTGCCTCGCTGATGTTACTGAGGAGAGTTTTGTGTTATACTCCAGTCTGCAGATGTGCCCCCCAAACCCGTTGCTGCTCCAGCCTCAGCCCCCAAACCAAACACTCTGAGCCACCTGGACCCGGAGAAGGCTGCATACAGGTAACGGGAGGGCCGGGACAGGGTGCTTAGCGGCAGGGTCGAGGCAGCAGCGCTGAGGCAGCTGGTCCGAGGCAGCAGCGCTGAGGCAGCTGGTCCGAGGCAGCAGGGCCAAGGCAACTGGGGGAGCAGGTGGCTTCTAATGAGAACATCTCCGCTCCATTCGTTTGATCAATCAATTACAGCAGCAGAAATCATTTTACTGCCTTTTCAATTTCACACATGATGTTTGCCTTGCTTGGCAATCTCAGGGCTCCCTCTGCTGGACGCAGTGTGCCTGGCGCATCGGCGCTGTGTGATTCCAGGGTTCACCGAGCGCAGAGTGTTTATGAATACATGAATATGTGTTGTCTTAATCTCTGTCCGACATGTGGCATAATTTCTAGGTGGTAGCACGTCCCAGGAGCGTTGCCCAGGGTAATGAAAGATTAATAATTAATTATGCTCGGTGATCCCTGATTGCCTACTATTGAGATGCAGTATATCATAACAACAATGGCTCTGCGATATAGTAGTGAGTCTCAGGGCTGCATTCTCATCCTGCCAGACTCATTATAGTACAGAAGAGTCTTATCGAGGGTCTTGGGGTTAGTGTGGGATCTCGGTAGTGTGGGTACCTTGTCCAGTGTGCTGGTCTCCTGCTACCGCCCAGAGCCCCCGAACCACAGAAGCCGCATCCCAAGACCCCGGAGGATGGGGTGCACGCCAACCACTACAGCCCCAATGACGACGAGGACGTGTACAGGAAGCAGCTGTCCTATTTCGACCGGCGTCCTTTTGACAGCAGACCCACAGCTGTGCCGCCCGAGCCCCCGCGGGCAGCCCCGACCCTGTCACAGCCCTACGGCCCTGTCAGGTACCTGAGACGGATCCCGCCTCTTCCAGGGTACCAGGGGCCACCCGAAGCTGCCAAACTGAGGTCAGCCCTGAGACCTGAGCGGGGAACTCACCAGCTGCTCTGTCCTGGGTTTCTCTGCAGGATGGATTCTGTGGACAAGGGGAACCCCGTGGAGAAGAGGTACGAGCCCCAGCCCCAGATGACCCCGTCCTCGTCCCAGTATGGCCTGCACTCCGTCGCCATCCCACCGCCCACCCTGCCCAAGCCCAGCCAAGACGGTAAGATCCAAGCTGCGCTCTGGCTGCTGCTAACTCCACAAACGCTCCATGACCGCGGGCAGACCCATGTGAGAACATGCTCCTTGTCGAGTCTTCTCCCCCTGCTTTGCTGACTTCTGTCTACCTGTCTCCCTGTCTTTTTCCACAGGGAACACTTTCTCTGAGTCTCACGACACGCCGAAGCCCAACCCAATAGCTCTGAAGCCCAACAACTGTGACGAGGCTCTCCAGAGCAGCTACCTTCCCCAGAAGGGCTTCCCAGAGAAGCCAGTCAACGGCTTGGAGCTGCAGCCCCCCAAGCCCTATGGCCCCCCGCCCACCTCCAGCTATAACCGCTACGTCCCCAAGCCCTACACCAGCTCGGCGCGGCCCTTTGAGCGAAAGTTCGACAGCCCCAAGTTCAACCACAACCTGCTACCCAACGATACGAACCCCCGAGCCGGCCTGAGGCCCGGAGGACCAGCCAACGGCAACAGCAAACTTTCTCCGCAGGCTGGAGACCTAGACAGTGGGGTGGACACTTTCAGGGGCACCGTGGACAACAGGCCCAAGTACCAGCACAACAGCATCAATGCTGTGCCCAAGGCCATCCCAGTGAGGTAGGGGAGCCAGATGGGGCACCCATGGGGAGGGTGATCTGGGGTTCTGAGGCGGTTGACCTGGACCGTTATTATGATACAGTACTAATGGTGCCATTTATGTAAGTCATGCCTTTGTACTTTGTATTTGAGAAAGTCAAAGAAGGACTACAACAGCCAGTCGCAGAGTCCCTAGATCTTATGCTGCGTTCCATTTGAACTCGTAACTTGGAAATTCCGGGGTCCTAGTTGGAAATTTCAACTGGAACGCCCCCTCGAGTTGGAATTTTGACTCGTGAACTCGGTGGAACTCGACACGAGCCCGAGCTCAGAATCTATGATGGTGGCGCGCTTTATCAACAGAAGTGAATGTTCTAGTTTATACTGTTTATTAGCACTTATGCCTTACTTGTGGCTCATTAAATCGGTCGTACATACAGTACTGTCCAATTTATCTATGGTTTACTGCCGAGTTTTATGTGCAATATACCATGTAATGTGTTACTATCAACTGATATTGCTAACAGTGCCTAACAATTAACTGGGCTAGAACTGGATTTCATGCTTAGTCGGATTATTTGTCGGATTTAAGGTATTCTGGGCTAAATGTAAGTGAACAAAGATAAAGCCCGTTTGAACTGAGGTATCTTAATTCCGACAAGTTGTCTGGCCATGCAAGAAATCTTGCTTTTTGAAACGGGTACCTGGTATTGTTAAATGGCTTTCCAACTTGCTGTGCTGGAACGTGTTTAACTCATGCATGACGTCATTCCCAGTTCCGACCTCCGAGGTAAATGGGACGCAGCATTAGACCCCGTGCGGCAGTGGTGCTGGTATCCTACACTGGGCTCATTCCACAGGAAGGATTTCCAGCAGAGTAGGAGCATCTGGCAGCCAGTGAAAAGACTGAAAACAATCAATCAGTAATGTCTGCTGCCATTTATGGTGATGGTTCATCTAATAGCCGTCTGGCTTTGATGCCTTTGGACTTATTTGAAGACGTGAGAAGCCGGAATGATGAATGTGTAAACGTAGGGCGATATGATGCGGACGTATCACTCGGGGCTCCTCCTGCCTGGCCCCGCCCCCACGCCATGACTGACTGGCTCGCTGACCCTGTCCCCAGCCCCAGCGCACTGGAGGACGACGGCGACGACGACGGGCACACGGTGGTGGCCACAGCGCGCGGCATCTTCAACAGCAACGGCGGGGTGCTGAGCTCTATCGAGACGGGCGTGAGCATCATCATTCCTCAGGGGGCCATTCCCGAAGGCGTGGAGCAGGAGATCTACTTCAAAGTGTGCCGGGACAACAGCATCCTGCCACCGCTAGACAAAGAGAAAGGTCAGGGCTCCACTGCGCCCCCTGCTGTGCGGCCGTGGTAGTATCCCTCTGGAAGGTTCCCGTCCTGACATGCTTCAGTTGTATAGAGGGTTAAGGATGATGTCTCTTTGGATAAGACACACACACACCTGGCAGCCTTACTGAAGTGCCTCTGTTCTGAAGGTCCAGGGCGTGGGTTTGAGCCTAGCAGTGTGGCTTTCTTTTTGGGGCTTTTTGGGGCTCAGGCCATGCTGAGCGAATGATCGTGTTTGTGTGGGTGTCTCCGTGTCTCTGTGTGTGCATCAGTGTCTATCCTTGTGTATGTCTCTGCCTGTGTGTGTCTACGTCCGTGTCTATGAGTGTGTATGTCCGTGTCTGTGAGTGTGTACGTCCGTGTCTGTACGTGTGCGTCCGTGTCTGTACGTCCGTGTCTGTGAGTGCGTATGTCCGTCTATGCGTCCGTGTCTGTGAGTGTGTACGTCCGTGTCTGTGAGTGTGTATGTCCGTGTCTGTGAGTGTGTATGTCCGTGTCTGTGAGTGTGTATGTCCGTCTGTGTGTGTCCGTGTCTGTGAGTGTGTGTGTCCGTGTCTGTACGTCCAAGTCTGTGCGTGTGTATGTCTGTCTGTGTGTGTCCGTGTCTGTGAGTGTGTACATCTGTGTCTGTGCGTGTACGTCCCTGTCTGTGCGTGTGTACATCCCTGTCTGTGCGTGTACGTCCCTGTCTGTGCGTGTGTACGTCCCTGTCTGTGCGTGTACGTCCCTGTCTGTGCGTGTGTACGTCCCTGTCTGTGCGTGTGTACGCCCCTGTCTGTGCGTGTGTACGTCCCTGTCTGTGCGTGTGTACGTCCCTGTCTGTATGTGCACGTCCAAGTGGTTCCCAACTGACCTGGGTAAATTTCTGTACGTATCAAGTAGTAAACGTGTTTATGTGTGAGTTCAGTGTCACTCATTTCTAGTGATACTTGAATAACAGTGATGATAGGAACTTAGTCCTTCCACGATGTATTTAGTGTCGATTTTCCCCCCCTGTGGTTTGTATAGTGAGGGTGCTGCTGCTTTTGTCTTACGAGCCGCCCGGCCTCTTGCGCCCCCTGCAGGCGAGACCCTGCTGAGCCCGCTGGTGATGTGCGGCCCCCATGGCCTCAAGTTCCTGAAGCCTGTGGAGCTCCGTCTGCCGCACTGTGCCTCCATGACGCCCGACGGTTGGTCTTTCGCTCTGAAATCCTCTGACTCCTCGTCGGGTACGCTGTCCCCTTTTTCCCTTTTTGGTGGGGGGGGTGGTGAAGAGATTTTCCCCACTGTTGTGCTGTTTATTTTGTATTATTTTTTAGTATTTTTAAATTTACTGTAGTTAACTTCTTGATTCACTTGATAGCCTATTTTTTTAACCATATCAACAAGTAACATCATGTTCGTAATGGTCGTGTCCTTTAACTGGTCACTTAGTCCAAAACGGAATTGCTTACATGCATGTGCTGTACGGTGCCACTGCTGACAGGGCCTCAGACCCCGCTTAGGCAGCCCCCCCCCAGCACTGGGAGTCACTGTGCTCTGCCTTAATGCGCTCGGCGTGAAGCAGAGCATTCTTTCTGTTCTCTCTGGACTCCACACGTCTCTCTTCAAATTTGGCTTTGAACTATGAAGCCACCTAATTTTAGTATCTGTTCCAGGGCCATGTGTCGGACTGGGAATTGCCCTAGCCAGGCTCCGCGCCGCTGCACGCGCTTTGGGCTTAGTATTCGCAGTAAATGCAAAAGACACTCTTCCCTCCGTTTTGAGTGTCCGTGACAGCAACTAAATGTGCCCAGAACCTCATTGCTTACGCGCAGGCAGATGAAGGGTCTCAGAAGGCGGGAGGGCGTCCAGTCGGATCGAGGAACCACAAACCGGAGTAAAATGTTCGGCGTCGCAGTGGTGGGGTTCAGCGAGCAGGGAGCAGCGGCGCAGGGAGCAGCGGCGCAGCGGCGCAGGGAGCAGTGGCGCAGACCCTGACATCAGTCTCGCTTTTGACTTGGGTCCTGTGGCCATAATAACAGGGCTTAGGATCTGTATTAAAGATGCAGTAGGGGGGCATCGTGAAGGCCGTACACATTCTTCCAAACCGTGACCCAGTTACAGGCTGCAGCATATGCATAATCTAGCCATGCAGCTTTTAATTTAATAACCTCGTTTGTCATTAGGGTGGCAGAGTCAACATCAGTGGTCAGACTATAAAAGTCTGTCATTTTTGTTATCTTGTTTTACTTGATTGTTATTATTACTTTGTTAGTCTGTGAAATGTGTGAAGGACGTATCGCGGGCGCTGGAAGGGCGAGCTTTCCGTTTCCGTTGGCCACGGCGACCTGCTCCTGATTCATCTCCCCTCCAATCCCTTTTAACAGGCGACCCCAAAAGCTGGCAAAACAAATCTATCCCTGGGGACCCCAGCTACCTGGTGGGTGCCAACTGTGTGTCCGTGCTCATCGACCACTTCTGAGGAAGGAAACAGCTGGTCTGTTACAGGATGGGCAGAGGGGGGGGGCCTGCTGCTGAAGCTCCTGGCCTCTGCACTCTGACGCTGTTTACCGCGCCCACCAACGCCACCAGGGGGCAGAGGCCGGCATTCTCCAAAGTGCTCCTTTTTCAGGAAGTGGGGGGGTAGGGTTGGGGTGCGGAGGTCAATGCTCAAAGGCTTGCAAAAAAAAAAGAGAGAGACAAAACAAGAAAAATGACTTTGGAATCCCTGCTGGAATGCATGCCTAGCACATACTGACAGCCTTCGTCACAGCACGAGTTCTGCCGTTCTCAACAGGAAGGAGGACCCTTCCGAGACGCTTTCCCGCAATTCGGTAGGATCTGGAAACCTGGATGTGTTGTATGCAGACACACGCGTGCATAAAAAAAAAAAAAAAACACACATGAGATTTAGAGATTATAACGAAGATAGCGTTTTCCTTTAATGCATCGATACCAATTGGGCGGCGGAATGAGGAGGTGAAGACTGACCGCTTTGATGCTCTGTTTGGACGGATCTGCGGAGGCTGTGGACGGGGCGGGGATTTTACAAGCGGAGGTGACAGTGTGCTTCTTTGAGACTTAAAAAAGAAATAAATAAATGAGAAAAACTAACTGACGCATTTTGAATGGATTTCACAATCCGGCTTGTACCTCTGACAAGGCTCACTTTGTGCAGAATTACTCTTTTAATAATAATAATTTACCTTCCGTAAGTCTAGAGACTTTTATACGACCGTCGTCATTATTACGATTAATATAATTTCATGGTAACATCGGAGTTCTGCTGCTGTCTCGATCTATGCATGTGCTCTATGACTCAGGTGCAGAAGCCTGCCCATCCTCGCGTCCGGCGCCCATTCTCAACGACGAGCAGTGATGCCTTATACCAATACTACCCACCCTCTCTCGCCACATATTTTTGTTGTCTTTTAGTTGTTATGACGAAGTGTGAAAATACGAGGCGTTATTGGAAGCAGGTGTCTGTCGACCTGAAGCAAAACCACTGTACAAAATAACCGAATGAGTCTTAGCACACGAGTCACGAAGACTGACTGAAGGAATGCTTTCGCCTCCTGCTATGCATATGTCAAAAGAGGAAAAATAAAACAATAATATATATGCATATATATGTGTAGATATATTATATGCATATATATGTATGTACATGTATGTACAATGTTTAAATGATGGCTGTACATGTTGCTTGCATATGGCCTTGGGTCTTGCTTTGTAACTGAAACTTTTGTACATCTTTGTTATTTTGTATAAACCAACTGAAAAAAACTTGTTTTCTTAAGGAAAGGAATAAAACAAAACTGGTTGTTTGTAATTCTGGTCATAGCTCTTAAGCCTGGGAACTTGTGTTGTGATGGTAATGAGTCTGGCTTTTCTACCAGCATACAGTACACACCACATACACATTTCTAACCGTCACACAGACCTTTTTATGCTTATTTACAAAACGGCACCGGCGCTTTAAGACCCCCGTGACGTGGCCGGCTCGGAAGAGCCCTCCGTTTGTGATACTGGCTGCGGGATTGTGTGCCCCAAGATGTATTTTTGTACCAAGAGACAATTATGGTGCGATGGTACCGTTTTCTTTTAGATACAATAACACAGCTTCGTTATTAACGTTTCTTCACTTGTGGCTGACATTTTTTTAAATTATTTTATTTTTTATGTTCTTTGCAACACATTTCTAAGTATACTACTGGATTAATAAAACCATTTGAAAGTAAACTGTAATTTTGTCCTTTTCTTTTAATTTTAATAAAAGACCCAAGCCACTCTTCCTCGTGAAGGTCTCTCTCCCTCCTGGGGCACCGGTTCATGCTCGTTCCGGGAACATCCAGGCATCCCAGACCAACTCAGAGACATAACCACACAAAATGCGATTTTTTACAAATGTATTTGAATATGGGGTGATGTGACGCCATAACAATCTTGCACCACGTATAAATCTTGGGCTCCAGCAGCGTGCCAGACTCTGGTGCATTGCGTCAGGAAAATGTCACCGTTATGAGGCTGATGTGCCGCTCCATTCACGTGTGGAACATTTCAGTCCTTTGCGACATTTTAAAAATGCAATTTCAGCTTTCCAGCAGGAGATGGCGCTTTTGTAACAGTCCCAACCAAGATGAGCCAGCCTCGTGTCTTGGGTAAGCGTGTGATGCTTCTCAGAAGCTGCCAATGTCGTGCTCTCCGTTTCCTCAAAATTCGGCAGTGGAAACTTTGAAAGTCGGGAGTAGCTCTTGCTGCAAAATATCATGTTTGAGTAACAAAGCAATGCAAGCACTTGCAGATGTTTTGCGTGCGTTTCAACTTGAAATTTAAAAGGAATTTGATTTTGTTACAAGCTCTTTGATAATGCCATTTCAGCAAAGGAGCGTTCTCTGGTTTCCCTTGATTGAACAAGCTCCTTAAAGAATATTGCATTCTTCTTTGTATTAATGCTGCTTCAAAGGGTTGATTGCATGATTTGCACTACTCAGTGAAAAATCAATGGTTAGAAATATAAATCATGAAAGTCAAACTGAAACATTAGGCCTTTGTGTTTTTGTTGAATTTGTACTTTAAAGGGCCATGCAGTGAAATGAGTGCTTGTTACATGGAGGTGTGAGGTGGCATAACACAATCGTTTGTTGTTTTCATAGTATTTGAATTGTTCCCCATTTCAGACTATACAAATGCAAACCATCAGTTTCCTTACTGAGTCATAGCCCAAAACGGCTGACAGAGATAAAACGTTTAACTGTCCTATTAATAGCCAGGTCATTATGTGCGAGATGAGGATTCATAGGTACAAAGGTAGATTTCTTCCAGTCACGTGGGTGGTTTACCAAACATTGTAACTAAAACATTGGATTCTTCTGTCAAACTTCACCGTTGCTAAGACCATCAGACAAATTCTTGCAAAGGAGAAGTGGAAGTGGTGAGTGTTCGAGATCCTAATGAACGCGGTGCTGCTCGGACTGGGGCCACCGCGGAGTCCTGACAAACAAGGTCGGCTTTCTTTTCTACATCCCGTCCAGCGCTGGGGAACATTGTGCTGACATCTCAGGTGCTGATGCCATTCAGTAGTCTTTCTATAGCAATACCCCAAGGTGACACCCATCTACTAATCTGTAGCAGGTTGGATGGAAGTCAGCTTGAATTTGCAGGTAAACACGAGTTAGAATTTCTGCACCAGAATGCCATTTGCATCCATTTTAGCATCATATTCCATGACTGATCTCACACATTGCAAGCATGTCTCCATAGTAATGCGAACTGAAGAACCTTCATTCTGTTCCAGACCTTGGAGAACATAAATCTGAACTGGAACTGGTTTAAACTCGTCTCATTGAAGGGATGGTACACATCATTTATGTCTTGAAATGCTCTGTGCTCGAGGCTGGTGAATAACGAGCCCTATTTGCCTCGTCTGTGGTGGTTGCCTCAGTGACGGTAAAATTAGTTGTGGGAGAGTAAATGCTGGCAGAACTGCGAGGGATTCAGGTGGCACAGAACCAGAACAGTCGATCACTCGTAGTGCACAATGTACTGCGGGCAGGGAGAGGCTTACAATAGGGTAGATGGACTCTGAGGGAGCCCTATAATCACCCGACACCTTGAACCAACAGGCAGCCAGTGGAGGATATAGGTACCATGCAGGCGTTTCATATGATTTACTGCCAAGCTGAAACCACATCTATTGTGCTAATATATTCTACTACTGGGCCAGTTCTGTGAAGATTTACACTGAAATATACAACTGCCACTTAAATGTTATATGATGCACATTATCATAATCATACACAAAAGTGCATACCACTGGACGAGGTTTGTGTGTACACTATATGTATTATAAATAATATCCCGACTGTACACGGCATGAATGGATTGCATGAATCTTCAAATCATGTCATTAAATATTTCTAACCCAAAGCCTGATATTCCATTCGTGTGTAAGTCACCTCGTTGCAAGAAATAATATATTAATTTTAACCGCGAATCTCGGTTGCGTTACACGATACAAGCTAGCCGACGGGGAAGGACAAACCACGGAGAAACGATTTTGAATTTGCACGCCAGAGAAAATATATTTACTTATAGATGGAACCGTGAGTCACAAGTGCGCTTTCCAGCAAATGAGCCAAACTGACACTGATTACTTTAAGTGATAACGACGATACTGAGTTTACTGACGGTACTTTTATTAACAGAACAAAATAACTCTGGCAGGCGTATTAAATGCACATAGTACTTTAGGGAGCGAGTTTATCATCAATAGTGTTTTTGAGTAACATAAGGAGCAGCTGCGTGCTGCTTTGAGCATCAACCCTCGGCTCTCGCCGGCTTCTGACTCACGGCCACATGGTCCGCACGCAGCCGCTTCTCGCCGTGTATCGCCGCTTCCTCCCTCCCCAGCCACACACGCGTCGGCAGGCTGTTACCAAGATAGAGGCTTGGATTTAGTAACAATGCGTAGTTTTGCCTCGGTGGCCGGGACATCTCGTCACGCCGAGGAAATATCCGCCTTAGAGGCCCCTCTGCTGGTCGCCGCGCATCCGTACGGGGGGGGTACGCGCAGGTACTGCGAGCGGCAGCTGCGGCAAATAAAGCCCGACACTCGGGGGCTGCTCCTTTCTTCTCGCTGACCGACCGATCTCTTCCACGTCTGATACATTTTTCACACCTATTCCACGTCATTTTTTTTTCCTCGATGACTTTATATGCCGCCCGATGACCATAAGCTAGTTTGCGGCGGCTTGCCGGGGAGGGGAAGCGGCGCAGTCTTACTTCCAATCGCATCCATTAACAGGCGAGATGAAGGAGCGCGGACGCGCCGGCTGACATATGCTGCTGTTCCCATCTTCTTCTCTCTATAACCGCATGCATTCGCCGTCACGGAGTACTTTTTCCAAACTGGAACCGAGCGATATGGATTTGGATTTTATAATCCGGAAGATAACTTGCCCCCTGCATTATCTGATGGGGAGATTTGGTGTTTTTATCTGAACACGGATTACTAAGAGCCCGCTCCGCTCAAACGTCTTTTCGGACTTGTTTTACTCATTTATTTTTCACTTGTCCATTATTTTTTTGGCATAAAACGCATAATTCTTTTTCAAAAAACAAGCAATCCACTTTGGTGGCTCTTGAATATTCATTCTCGGATGAGATCTAATCGTTTAGGACAACACCTGCGATAGAGCTGGAATAGGTTTTGGAAGTCGATCCAATCCAGCCGGACCTCGCCCCGACCATGCCCGTTAGTGCCATGTCTGGGGGCCGGACGCTCAGCCCGACCTCCCTGTCGCGCAGCCTGTCCAGGCTGAGGGACTTCAGGACTCGGACTCGGATCATGCTTTCGCTCGGAGTTTCTCAGATGGTGCTGGGCAGCCTGATCTTGGCTGTTAGTTTCGCCGCGCTGGCTCTCACCACTTCCCCAAGGGTCAGACATTCCTGCCCGTTTTGGGCTGGCTTTTCCGTAAGTATCCTACGTTTGTTCGCGCCGTCTGAAATGTCATTTCAGGCACTTGATGGTCATCCAAACGTCAATGGAGCAAGTTAGTGCTACACGTGTCCGCATCTGCTGCATTCAATGTTACACCCAGCACCCATTTAAATGCATTTTATACAGCAGAAGCTCAAAATGCAGACCAGCATCCCGGTGTCACAGCGGAAGACCAAATCAAGTTATTGTTAAATGACTCTCGGGGCAGCCGACTCGTTGATCAATTACCTGTGGCAAACAAATTAGGCTTTTGAAATATTTCATTTTCCCGATTTCCCAAGACGCGTGATCTCACATTACCCGAAATCTCCATTTAAAATACTGAATTATGAGGTTTGACTTTGCACCAAATAGCCTAAATGTTGTCATTTTTCGTCTTTTAGTATACATTGTTCGTCGCCTTTGCCTAAAACTACTGTGTCGATGATGTATTAATTAATTTGATTTTAATTTGCATCGATTAATTCGTACAGCTTTGTAACTCTGTTTCTGAAATCGTAATAGAACTCACTTAAACTATTTTATTATATGAACACTATACAGAATGTTTGCATAGTAGCGTAATACTGTTGAGTTAATTGTACAAGAAGTGTTGTATTATTATGTAAAACAGTCGGTTTTGGCTTATTCTCGTGTACGCCTGGAGTCACACAGTAATATAACCTTGTAGAGGAGATTTTTTTTCTGTAAGGTCCCTATTTGTCGGATTTGCAGCGTCGTGCACATATTCACTGCACCCTGGTCTCCTTCCGTCCCCGAAAAATATCAAGACGTTTTAAAGTAAATTACACAGGACTCCCGCGCGCTGGGTAAATATTTCAGTTCCTAACTGTTAATTAAAGAAGCCGACGGGGAGTCAAAGTTTGTTTACAGAATACATCCCGAATCCTATTGTCTACTTCCCCCTTTTTGTTAAGTAATATTTGTGCTGTAAAAAATATTTCAAGGAGCTAACAGTTAAAGTAGGAATATAAATTTTAGCTGGCTAGACCTAGCTGCGTTATTTAATTTTACTTAGCAGTATTATTTATCTGTAACGTTTTTATATTAGTAATATTTGACCTTTTATATGATTTAAGGACAATGTATTGACCCTGAATCATATGAATCTGATACTTGTGGGTTTGAACTGTAACGCCTGTCTGAAAGTAGAGAAATGCCAGATCATGCTGGATCGACTGTGCTTGGCTACTTAAAACTGCTCTCTGTGTGTATTTACAACTTCATAAGAAAGGTATCATTTAAAGGACTTTTGCTTTTCCTTCCCTTATTGCTTTGTAATCAAAGCTGCCCCATATCCCATATAATGCAAGAGCATTCGTAATAGTCTGCCTGCAGAGATTAATAGCATAGGGTCAGGTTTGAAGAATCAGTGCTTGCTATTTTTAACATGAGATGTTCTTTTAGGATACATTTTCTAATATTTATTCTGCCTATAGTCCTCATGTTTGCCACTCTTGGGATTCTGCCCTATCTCTGCATTTATCTTAACTTCCCATTGCTGAGGAGTATCTGCTAATCACATTAATTAATACATTATGATGGTATGATTGGTCAAAATGTTCTATGATTATGGGCTGGACTCGGACTGAATGTCCATGGTTGTGAATCCTGAAGCGTTGATGTTCATAAATGGCTACTGGTCTGCTCAGAGTGTAAGCCAGCTGCTGTTCTGGGGTCTTCTAGAATAACAGTTTCCAAAGCTTTCATGTTAAGGTCGAGCACCAAAAATGTAAGTGAGTCCTTGATGAAGGCTTTTGCGAGTCACTGCGTGTTCCCATAACCATGTGACGTCTGATTCGATGCAGACATGACCCCGCCTACTGTAGACCAGGGCCTGAATACCACGGAGGGGAAGCCCAGGAGGTGAAGTGTAGTTACCCACCTGTGAATGGTGTAGACTTTCAGCCTGTACTTTCCTTGTAGTATCGTGCATTCATTTATTTGCTCAGTGCTGGGCACATGTGACCTGTATGAGGAAGTGATGGTGAGCGCCAAGCCAAATTGGGGTCCCCAGGTAGTCAAACAGGATACACATCTGTAGTTCAGGGCAACATTCATTCTTTCGTCCATACATCCTCCAGAAGCATTTACTCAGGTACCGGGCTGTGGGAGAAAACATGGGTGAAGTTCACCACCGATTTCTGTATCTGTACATGGTGGCCCAGGTTCTCACTGATGACATGTTCACACAAGGCCGGGCGCCGAAGCCAATTTACCGCTGCAGTGTCTCGTGTTAATGAGCCACCCATCTATCCAGATGCTTTATCCGCCTCAGGTGCAAGCCGAGCTTCATTCAGCTGCAACTAAGTGAGGAACTATTTTTTCTCCCCATGAAAATCGAAAAGTTTGGCATTCAGACCCGGCGTGGGTCCTTCAGGCGTTGAGGTTAGTAGAGGCAAGACTGACTGAGAGAGATGTGCTTGCATGACAGGCTCCTTCTGAAGGCTTGGTGTGCCTTTGCTGCTCCCTCTGCCCCCCCCCCGCCTGATTGTCAGGTGAGCAGGTGCACACGCAGCCTGCTTCCCTTTCAGGAGCCGTGTTGTTGAAAGCGACACCGTTTCTCTGTTCCCTGGCATGTTTGTATCTCCGCTTGACGCAGGTGTCTGCCTGCCCGGAGCATATTGGGGTTTCTAGGTCGGCCCCCATCTCTCGTCTTATGGGGGTGGGGGGGTCCATGGCAGAGATTAATCTCCATTTACCAGGTTAGAAAACAGAAATAAACGCTAGTTTTTTTTTGCCCCGTTCCCTACTTTTTGCATCACAAACAGGCTTTGTACCATCCTGGTGTCTGTTCTCTTTATTTTCTGGAACATCTGCTTGTTTTGCTACACGCCCTGGTAGTTACCCCCCCCCCCCCCACCTCCACGTGGTCTTTATTGCCCCCAGGCTCTACTAAAGATGCATGTTTGGGTTACAGTTCTTTGGATTTATTTGCCTGATGTTTGCTTCTCGGTTCTGTGCCATGAGCTTCTCGTGCGCCGTGTGTCTCTAACTACCATGACAACAGACGTTAAAGCTGCTCACTGGGGTGCCACAGAGACGTCACGGGGAAGAGAAATGTTCAGAAGAATGTTAATCACCAAGCGAACTGGGGTGGGCGTCCTCAGAATGAGACGGGGATGTCGCCGGGGAAGTGTGCACATACTTTCCATGAGATGGGGATGTCGCCCGGGACGTGTGCACACACTTTCCATGAGACGGGGATGTCGCCCGGGACGTGTGCA
>JAODLC010000021.1:13845406-13894348 GCA_026781145.1 Hippopotamyrus pictus
AATTTTCCGTTTGGGGTGGGGGGGGGGGGGGGTTTATCCCTTTCTTCCCTGGTATCCTAGTGAATCAATAGTCCTCCTGGAGTTGCAGCCCAGACTGAGGTTGTTCCATAGTATCAGCTTGGAGCCTTTGGCTGTAACCCTGTCTGCCGGATTCTGTTCTACATTACACCTTGGCCATCGGCTTTTATCGTGGAGGCGGGGGGGCTGTTATTCACACGGCCCTCCCTGGCAGCGGCCAGTTAGGCGCGGCTTGCATGCCCCTGACACTCTGACGCTGTCTCTGCTCACCCTCCACGGCCTCCCGGGTAATTATATGGCCTCGATTAGCGACAGATTCTGGAAACCAAGTGACGCAGTTGTGAAAATGTCAGAACTATTCCATTCCAACAAACAGCACTCGGTATAAAAGCAACAAAGCTTTTGATGAGACTCTTCGTAAGGTTTCTTCTATGAAGCATCTCATTTCCTACACGCCTCCCTCCGCTTTCATTTTTGTTGCGGCTCATTTTTTCCCTTCAACCCAGTTTGCGCAGCTTTTCACAGCAGGATGTTTATGCATTTTAATTAAACAAATTGTGCTAATTGAACTTCAGTCTGAAATTATGCTATTAGCAGTTTTAAGGTGATCTGGATTTCATTGAAGTCTCTTCGTTCCCTGTTCCCTTTAAATCGAAGCATCAGTGTGATCTTTATAGTTGAAGAGTGCAGAGTGTTCCCAGGCAAAGAGACACACGCAGAGTGGCCTGAAAGTGGGGCAGTCCTGGGCGCGGAGGATCTACGGCCAGCTGGACTGGGAATTTGTCTGCATGGTATCTGCCCCTGTCAGCATATCTCTTCCTCTTTCTCCCTCAGATGAAAATTCAGAGCGACTCTCTCTCACAATTATCAGAGATCCAGCGGCTTAAAGGTAAGAGCATCGTAGAAAGCCGGCTTTTATTTAGACAAAGTGTAACACTTGTGTTTCCTTCCTGGCTCAAGAGTACAGCCCCAGCAGCTCTCTGTTGTACCCACATTAAAATTGGCCATGGTACCCCCTGATCACAATTCTCTGTTCTGTTAAGGTTGTCTTTCTGTTGTCGAACCAAGATGTAAGGCCATATTTAGCTTGCTTAAGTCACGTGGCATTTCTGTGACATGTGGGTCACTGTCCCTACTTTTCTCGTCAATTTCCAGAAAGCGTTTTCTGAAGATCTTAACCGCTCTGCACTATTCCCAAAGTGAGAGGAGAGTAGGGGGGGGGGAGGATTTGTAATATCACAGCCTTTGAATGTCGGTCTGATAATTACGTAAAGAAAACGTGGAGGACAGCGAGTGACGTGTTTGTGAAAGAGCCACATAATTTTCTTTGTGCTAAATAAGCCAATGAATGTGCTTCTTGGAATGTAAAGTTAATACTCTGCTGTAAAGGCAGATGGTGGTTTGTGGTTATCTAGCTTATAAGATGACTGGCTGGAGGATTCTCAGGAATGAATGTGGTAACTTTGGCAGTAAGGAGTGTTCTGAATGCTAATAGACATCCGACCATCAGCGCACAACCGGTTTTGTCACAATATCATGCTGCCAGTCTTGGAGGACGCGCCTTTCAGTATCACCTTGATAATGGATTGTTTTTTTTTTTAATTCGAATGTGTGGTTTTCGTCAACAGAGCAGCTCAAGGAGCTGAAGCAGGAATATATGAAGCAGGAGGGTCTACTGCAGGAGCTGAAGAAGAACAGGACCTCCGTGGACAAGAAGCTGGAGTTTGAGAGGTTGGTGGGAAGCGGATACCACTGCGCATGTCA
Organism: Hippopotamyrus pictus; assembly: GCA_026781145.1. Classification (NCBI taxonomy): domain Eukaryota; kingdom Metazoa; phylum Chordata; class Actinopteri; order Osteoglossiformes; family Mormyridae; genus Hippopotamyrus; species Hippopotamyrus pictus. The sequence continues at coordinate 13,847,189 of JAODLC010000021.1, forward strand.
CTCCGTCAAGGAAAAGGACCTCACTTCACTGCCGCATCGTTCACCGGCACTTATCTGCTCGGCCCATGTGTGCTTTTCCACGTCGGCAGTTCGCAGTGCAAGCAGAAAATCAACCAGCTGAATGGCGAGCATTTGGAGAAGCAGAGGATCTTGGAGGAAGAGGTCTTCCGGTTGAAAAAGGTGTGTGTGGGGCCTGATGAGATCGATGACCTCAGGAACCTTTCTGCGGAGCACTTCTACCTTTCAAAAGGAATTAATAGACCCATAGTTTTAATCCACTGCACTTTTGTCTAATAAAATGGAAATGAGGGGAAGTGACCCTTAAACTTCTTGTTTCCCAAATTTGGTGTCTACGGTGTAGGAAAGTTCTGCGCCTGATTTGTGGGGAATTTTTGCCTCCTAGTGGCTGACACTGATCACTGCGTGTTCTGATGAGTTTGATTTAAGGCGCTGATGCGTGGCTAAGTGTGGTGGCCCCTTTGTGGGAATAGAGCCCTTTGATTAACATATCTGTGTTTGAAAGGATTCCCCCCCCCCACTCCATTCATTTGTTTCCCTGTTTTCCACCTGAAAAGTTCAATGAAATGTTTTCATCTGAGACACCACCACCCCTTTTAATCAAGTCACTTAAATGAGATGAATCATTTTTGCCATGTGCAGAGCAAAATGTCATCTAGCGCTCCCAAGAATAATGTGGCAGACATCCATAATGAACTTGATGTACTTCCTGTATGATGCCAGGCAGGCTCTGCTGCTTTTGACTGGCAATTCCTGCATGATGCCAGGCAGGCTCTGCTGCTTTTGACTGGCAAATTCTGCATGATGCCAGTCAGGCTCTGCTGCTTTTGACTGGCACTTTCTGCATGATGCCAGGCAGGCTCTGCTGCTTTTGACTGGCACTTCCTGCATGATGCCAGGCAGGCTCTGCTGCTTTTGACTGGCACTTCCTGCGTGATGCCAGGCAGGCTCTGCTGCGTTTGACTGGCACTTCCTGCGTGATGCCAGGCAGGCTCTGCTGCTTTTGACTGGCTTACGTTTACTTTCTGCAGAACCTGCCTCAAAATCAAGCCATAGAAGCTGCACACAAGGCAGACAGAGACATCCCCAAGCTGATTGTGCACCACCCAGACGTCCCTGACGCTAAAGGTACTTCTAATTTATAAGTTTTTCTACATTGCCTGAATCGTTCTTTGACATGCATACCGCTGGGCTGTTGATGTACTCTGTCGGTGACGTGCTGGCTCCTTCTCCATGAGGGGGCCCCTCCTACGGACACAGATCTGAGTCTCGCTCTCCTTGTACCCCAAAGAGCTCGGCAAGCTCGCTGCCGGCGCTGACCTGCCAGGCCTGGAGGACGGCGACTTGGGAAAAGTGGAGGAGGCCCCGTTTGGTAAGCCGCTGGTCACCAGCAGCTGAGATCGTTAGTCCTGTGTCTTGGCTGGCTGAAGACGACAGCGGCGGACCTGTCCTCTGCAGCACTGAGGAAGCCGGCCATCACGCGGAAGCAGGCGCAGCACGCGGGCGACGGGCCAGCGAAGGAGCAGGACCGTGCTGGGCCTCTGGGGAGCGAGGTGTTACCCCTGAAGCTTGAGACGAAGGTGGAGAGACTGGCTGCAGGGGCCGGCAATGGAGACAGAGATGTGCCCCAAGACCAAGGAGCCGTGGAGGGCGGGCATGCAGACGGCCGAGCGGGACAGCAGGGACAGCTGCCCGGTGAGAAGATGCCCAAACCAGCTTGTATGGTTTTCACCACTTCTGTTTTTCCAGGCTTTCTGTCTGATAGTGTCTGCCATGGCTGATCTGGGTGTTTCACCCAGTGAATAATAAGCACTTTACTGTGCACTTAAATAGCGAGTCTCCTTGATGCCATTGTAAGGAAGCCAGTAAGCTTTTCTGTTATTCCTTCCTGATTATACTGCAGTATATGCCTGTAAAAAGCAGCGAAGTGAGTTATATATGTAACCCACTGAAAACACATTAACAGCCGTGTTAATATAAATTGCCATGTACAGTGTCACCCTGTTAGCTTAACAGTTATTCACAACTGCATTACATATTCATCTAGGTAAGTTTGTTAGGAATCCTCAGGTACTCACGGAGAGGCACCAGAGTTAGCAGCACAGTCTTATGATGGGTGCAGAATAGCCTAGAACAGCACACTCCGATATGAAGGGAACGGTGATTCAAAAGTCACTGGAGGAAATCCAGCCAGGCCTGAGAATAAGTGCGTGCCTACCTGCCCCCCCCTGCTGATTCAGCAGCCCTCTGGCTGTCTGTCTGCAGCTAGCCCTCCGCTCCGGAAATGTCCCTGTCTTCCACACCCTTCAGACTCCGTCTTTGTGCTTCCATCCAAAATAACTTCCAGAGCTTGTTTGTAAAGCTGCCCGTTTCCCCGTACCACGCTGCAGGCCACGTCCTGCCAGTAGTCACTTGTAGCTGTGCCCCTGTCTTCACTCCCAGCTCCAGATAGAGTGAAGGTTGATGACAAGAGAGAGGGCCTCCAGGTGGCCCCCAACCCGGCCCAAGTCCTGGCCAAGCCTATGGAGAATGAGCCAGCCAGGCAGATGCAGAGTGAGTGTGACCTTCACATGGTCCTGGTGCTGCTTGCATGCTTTATTTGATCATCTCCACATGCAGATCTCCAGGGTGGTATATTTAGCTTGGATGTTGACAGTATAGTGTTAAGTGATGCACATTTTGTAATTCACAGCTTATCCAGGTAGGTCTTTAGGCTTTTTTTGTGTATCCTTAGTAAAATGATCAAGTGAAGCTGGAATGAACATTTGTCAAGCTCCACGAAGAGCCAGTCCTTGAAGGCTTTTCCATAGTGTGTTTGGCCCTTATTGTGAACTTATAGATTTTGCTCAGACTGGGCATCATGTAGAGCTGTTTGAAGGACAGAGATGCCATCAGTAGATGAACCTGCATGAGAGTCAGGATGTGCTCGTGATCCATCTTTCCACCACCCCCCTCCCCCCTTCCCCACACACACAAACACATACACACACATATACACTCACACTCTAGATGAAGGCCAGCATGTTGCAGAAGGCAGACGACACCAAGCTGTGGACATGCTGTGAACTGCAGCCAGAAGCCAGTCACTTCGGTGAGGACTGTGGAATATCATTCAGATATAGCTTAATGAATCATTTTGAGTAGTCCTTTGAATTAAAAAATAAGATCTTTCGTATGTACATTTTGAGGAGGCTAGCTAGATTATCCTGTTCTATGAAAATCGCTTTCAGAAAAACCTTTGGCTTGTACTGGAAGTATGAGATGTGCCACATTATTTGATTCAAACACTATCGTACCACCATGTACACATACTTAGATTATTACTTTTCAAAATCTTGAAGTGTGTCATCTATGTCATATTAATGTTTTATCCTGGTAACTCATCTTTTCCAGGACATGAAGCTCACTCACTTGGTTTCAGGAACCGGAATTCCAAGCAGTAAAGATTCTGTGCCAATTCATGGTCTCCAGTGACTCTCAGAAACCCTCCTTAGCAACAGATAATGAAGATGAAACAGATGGATCCTTTTAATTATTTTTTTATGAATGGACTTCTTCCCAAAAAATGTTTTCTGATTTTGGACTCTAGCTGTTGGCTCCTCTGCTGATTGAGCTGTAGCCAGTGGTGTGTGCAAGAGCGCTGAGAGATCCCAGGGAGGTGGGTATCATGCCACCTACAGTCCAACTAGGACTAGGGTTAGGGCAGTGCTTCCCTGTCACGGTCCTCCGGAACCCACAGATAGTCCACATTTTTGTTCCCTCCCCTGGTAGGAAGCTGGAAGGGTGAAGAAATTTGTACTTTTTGGCAGGAAGCCAGTGGGGTAAAAAACGTGGACTGTCTGTGGGTCCCCGAGGACCGGACTGGGAAACACTGGGTTAGGGTTAGGTGTGTTTTTTTTTTTTTCTTCTGGTATTGGACATTTTGGGTACATAAGGAAACATGGACACTTAACTGGTTAAGCTGGTATAAGAAATACATACGTTTCTCTGGTCTATTCTATACAGACATGTCCAGAAGACCTCAGTGCTGCTGTTTTGAACCAAATTCTCATATGCTACTCTGTTAAAAGATTGACAAATATTTTCACTCAAGGGCTCATAACCTCAAATTATTTGCTGTTAGCTTTTGGTTCAGCAGCAGGTTTTGCAAACACTTTCTTGTACGGGACTTATTAAAGGTCTTCTTTCTGAGTGTTAATTTCAGATGTAATTCAGTTGCGCTTGTTGAATAGGAAGAGCACTTCGGAAATTGTGTAACAAATCAGTAGGTCTCCCGAGAGCATTCTAAGGTATTTGGGAAGGCCTGTTTGGGGGAGGTGAAGCTACGTCATCATAAGCATCTTCAGGCTTTGACACGCAGCCTTTACTTTCACCTTGGCCTGAGGGCCGTTGTATGGCTGTCTATGGCGCTATACACCCTCAATGTCTCACGCTTGTTCATTAAAGGAAGAATCCAGTGATTGTGGGTCGTTTGTCTTTGCGGTGGAAATCGTCCAGTGTGCATTCACGTATTGTAACTGTTGATTGTGGAAACTATAGGTTAGACATCTTCTCAAGTGCTCCTGTAGACAAATCTGGCAATTTTGCATTACCCAGGAATGTTTCCCATTGGATGATTGGTGCACTTCCTCTACTTTTGACGAATTAGAGCAATGAAACTTCACTGTTTGTACGACGAGCTAAACACCATGAATGGAAGGACTACTATTTTTTTTTTTTTTTTAATGAGAATGTGACGTGCTGCTTTACAGAATTGCAGATCACACACCAACCATGTGTATCAAGTCCTTAATGAAGCAAGCTGCCATTTAGAATTTAATGATTGTCATTGTTGACACAGCACACAACAATGAGTCCTTGTGTTCTCTGCATTTAACCCATATGTGACATAGTAGGGGACAGCTAATTCAGCACCCAGGGAGCAGTACCTTGCTCAGGGTACCTCAGTGGTGCCTTGCTGGTTGGGGATTCGAACCTGCAATCTTTCAGTTATTAGTGTACATCCCTAACCATTAAGCCACCATTGCCCATTTGCCCAAGTAAACCATTTAATTCATTTTCATGGGAAACAAACTAGCAATCTATTTGGTATTTGGGTATATGTGAGATGGCACTCTGTTAATGTTATCTGGTCTCCTGGGAACAGCAGACTTTCCAGTAAAGGAGAGCACCAAAATTCATGAATGTTATACACTGCCCTTATGTTTACATGTAGTATAATCTGACACCAAACACTAGTTTGTGCTCCCTGTGATGAACTGATCATTTCCAGCACAATATGGTCAGCTGATGACTGTCATGTTTTCCAGGTGGCTGTCCTGTTACAGCACGAAAGATTTATGGGAAATTATAGACTAGGAGCTGGAAGATGATGTGGGGCTCCTGTTAAAGATGAATACCAAGGTGTATAATGTGGTAAAATATAAAGGGGAGTAATTTGGGCTGCAGCTGCCTTAGTGAGATTTTCTCGGTCAATATTTCATGGTGCCTCCCAAGTGACTTTTTGAAAACCAAATACCAGCTGTCTATTTAAAGTATATGTAGTACAATTTGCTTTCTGTACATGAGATATTGTCTGGTGAGCAATCAAATATATCCAATGCCAATGCTGCATCTGATTCCACTCTGAAGGGCAGCAGTCAATAGGGATGGCCGTAGACGTTCAAGCTGTCTGCGTCTGGTGCTTCAAGCAAAGCCGTAGATGAGCAGCTTTGTAGTACAATTAAGATATGCATCTTGTTGAAAAAAAATAAGCATCAGCACTTTTCATGTTTTTCCACTTTATAGTGAAAGTGTTCTGACTGCTCAGAGATGGTAAGATGGGGAAGGTTGGAGTTTATGCCCATATGTGCACAGTTCATCTTTTCACCCTCTTGATCTTACACGACGGTTGGTCCCATTTCAAAATTTGCTTCAGTCTGTAACTGACTTTATGGCCCGTCACCATGGTGTATAAAGTTCATGGTATAGATAATGATAATTTCAAGCCATGTGTTCTTAAACTTTTAACTGGTCTTGGAGATTATTACAGTATAGCTACTATTTCATATTCAGGGTGGCACATTATATAAATTATGCGAAACACTTGACTCCTACTGGAAATTCTGCTATGACACTATTAGAAATGTATACTTACACTTTAGCTAGGGTCCGCACCCCTGAGTATAATGGTCTGGGATTGCAAAGGCTGTTTGTAACAAGTTGATCTGAGAATAACAATACCTTGTGTTTAATTTGCTTACTTCGCATGCAGAAAGATTAAATTCGGCACCGATTTGCAAGGACAAACCCGCAGGTGAATTATTCAGCCTTTACAAGGTAGGTTTGAAACGAGGGTCTTCCGGTTTCAACCGGAAGTTTGGCAGTGATGGCTGTTTTTTTATTATCTGGTAGAGAAAATTAGTAACTATTCTGCATTATGCCGTTAACTGCGTCCGCCGAATCTTAGGGGCGCCTGAGCCATTCTGTGACTTACTGAATGCCGGATTTCACAAATACCATGTGAACGTTAATAACCAATCGTCATTACTCAAGTGCGCAATAATTTGCCATGCAAAACACACAAATGTAAGCCAAATTTGCTCAGTGCGCATATGGTCTGGTTTCACACCAGTCCCACGCTATCAAGGGATTTGAAATATCATAAACCAAGATCCGGAACGCTCTCTTCTACTGCACACTTAAGACCCTGTTTTCCTCGTTAAAACGTTACCCGAATATACCGACTTTTACTTTTACACTATTGTGGGCGTTTTATTTTCAATTTAACTGTTAAATTGGACTTGGGTACCGTTAAATGGATTTTACACGAGGGTAACCGTTTTTGGATTTCTGAACAAAAATAATGAATAGAACCACGTTTCATTAATCATATGTGTCGGGGTAAACTTAAAAAAAATATATATGAAAATAGATGTCAAATTTAAAAATGTATCTCGATTCTGCAGGACTGATACTACCGTCTGGAGCTTTCATAACACATCGCCATGGCGACCACTCTTTCCCCCATTCATTTCCATTGTGCATTGACTCTACTGGTGAAATCCTCCTTTATGTGAACATTACCTGGATCCTTGTCATTAGCTTGTTTTTAATACAAGACAATATAATGAGGTACTGCCCGATGAACATTTTTTGTACAAAAAGACAATGCATGTAGGAGTTTCATCATATACGTATCTAGCATGGGAATGTGTGTCTTTTTAAATACTGCGATGTTTTACGGCGCTTGCTTGTAGGTGGCCGTACGTGGTACCTACGGACAATCCTACAATTCTGGTATGCTCCACTATATAAATCAATGAAAGGCTGATGTGAAGAATAACACTCATAGAAACGTGTCGTGCCTTGACATCCAAGCAGACCAACCCACTTTCGATTTTCGCATTTAAAGAATTTAAATTTGTTCTAATCAATGACATTAAGAGCGACACAACGTCCCACCGATCTACGTCACATGCTCCATGTTGTTTTGTTTGTATAGGCAGGGGGCGCGCGGCAGGGGTCCGCGTGCGCGCGCACGAGTGCGCGTTCCCTTTTCATCCGGGTCTCTGCCGTCCACAGGCAGTAAGGAGGCGGGAAATGGCGTCCGGAGGTGCCGCGGAGAGCTGGGTGCACACTCCTCGAATATAACCCACCAGAGACGCTAAGAGACGGCGGCCGACTCCGCTGTGGTCCTCGGCGCTCAGGCAAGCACAGCCGCCCCGGCAAGAAAACATCGCTTCTTTCGGCAAGTACGTCCGGAGGTAGATTAGCGCCGCTCTCGGTGTGAGGGAATGCGGCTGTCGTAGAAATAAATATTTACCAGCGTAACGGCGCTTGCGGTGGGTTGGAAATCTGCTAGTACGCGCTGCGTGTGTCTCATAAATGTCGGCATAGTTCGTAGTGACTCCGGGACTCCCGACACATGCCGTCTGAATCAGGGAAAAGCTCTTGGCAGTGTTTTTTAATGTGTATACACACAGACATCAGTGTCAGTCGTGTTTGCCACTAGCTCGCGGTCCAGATCAATCGGTCCTCCACTGGTCATAATACCGCTCCCATTTGAACAGAAATGTAATTAATTAAAACGTGATGCGCCGTTACAAATACTTGGTCCCCCGAACTAGTTAACAGACGCTGGTCGGCTGGGTAGTAATGTGATTGGGAACTTCTGTTCTGCCGTTTTCTGAGAATCTGAAAACTTGACTGTCGGCTGGCTGTGATCGCCAGTGTCAGCTGGTGTGAGTCCGAAACCTCGATGTGAGCGCTCGCCTTACCCCCAAGGACCACCATGATTAGGTAAAAACACAGCCTTCTTAGGCCGTGGCCTTGTTTTCCACCTCCCGCCCCGGGCTGGAGTACAGTCACGCCGGATTCCCCCACCCCCCCCCCTCCCCGCCCCTTTCACCTCTCGGGCTTGTAGCTAATTCTGCGGAAGCAGGCTAAGGCTAGCGCACCGACTCACGGGGATTACAGCGCCCTTAGGGCCTGGATGTGTGTCCAGACGGGGGTGTGGGCGCTCTCACGCCGGGAGATCGCCAAGCTGTGTGCCGTACAGTGAAGTCTGATTTATCCCCGCGCTTAATATTTGTCACCGCGATCCGTCGTCCTTCGCGAAATGCTTCGTGGGGTTCCAGCCTTCCTGCCGTTTTATTATACAGGGGGCGTTGCTCTTTGTCTCAGCTTGCTCGCACTTCCACTGAAATCACCATATAAAGGAGTGTTTATCTTGGAAGTCTTATTTTTCCTGAAACTTTGCCGATTATATCCCTGTGATTTTGTGTGCAGCGCATAAATGTGACAGCTGTCGGCCAGCTTGTACCTATCCGCACCGGTACCACGCAGACAGCTATGCGGGGGCAGCGTGGCCGCTCCGTAAATAATCGTAACAGCAGTTTAGGTCACGATGCATGATTTAAAAATTCAAGATACACAGCGGCCTCTTCGCGGGCAAGCTGCTGTCAGATAGTTAGGGATCAGTTTTATTAAGCTAGACCTTTGTCGGCGCAGATGGGGAGAAAAGTCACCTTTACTGACACTTTTGTTAAAAACTTCGTGCTGGAGAGATGTCTGTTTTACCCACTTCAGTAGTAGAATTTTAACTGACCAAAAAACTTAAGCGTTAGAATGTTATGCTGGATAATGAGTGAGGAGTCTTAATTTGGCATGAGAACTTTGGGATTTTTAAGTTTTCAATTTTTCAAAGGTCGATGCAGGGTACCCCTTTGGTAAAAATGGACAGATCAATGTTTTCTGAACTTTTGGCCGCACAAGTGTTGCAAGAGCAGAATCTGGTGTGAGCCTGCCTTTCCCTGTGGTGAATTCATGAAATCTACAATAACTATTTTAAAACTGAATACATGTGTTCCCGAGGCTTAGGTGAAATGTGAGTGTTAGGATGTAATTTACAGTGTGTTTTTAGTTAAAAAAAAAAAAAAAAATGAAATACTGCAGTTTATAGCTTGGTCCTTTGGCAGTCTGCTCTAAATTATGATTTCCTGTATTACCACCGATTTGGTATGGCTCTCCTGAAATGAAATTATTCTCCAAAATTGCATTTAAGAATGCCGGTTTATTATAGTTGTCCTTTTATTACTTGTCTGCACCATATAGCTCTTGTTTAAGGTTAACTTCCTTTTGATGCTGTTTGAATATTTGTGGTTTTGAGTCTTAAATGTCACCTCAGCTAACACTATTGTGTCATTTCCCTCGCAGTGCAGTGACTCCTCTCTGACAGGGGGGTGTCACTCTGTTAGCAGGTAGATGAGCTAGTTCTCCTTGGAAATAGTAAAGGTGTGTCTTCTTCCCTTCTGGGGAAAGCTGGGGTTTGTTAATCTATTGGCTTTGCAGTATGATTCTATTTTTAGTTTTCCTTTGCTCCTGGGAGGCCTGTACCTTTAAGTTGTATCAGCCTAAAAATTAATAGGCGTTACTTTTAGTTAATGTAGTAATAACAATTCAAAAACTCTTGCATAACATTTAATTTTATTTCAGTTCCTAACAATGGATATGGGATTTCACTCATGACACTTGTGTGGTTATATTTTGTCCATAATTTATTTATATGTGTGCAATATACATTACACCCCAAGACTTGGGTAAGGTCGTCCGGTTTAGTGCATTACCCTCGTCACACTGGTTAATAATAATAAAGTAATTTTCTAGTTTGGTGGGTAGTTGTCAAAATTCAACTGTTGGGATCTTGTGCAGGAACTGTCACCTTGCTTGAATTTAATAGCATTTGAGTAATAAAGTATCTATAATAATCCAAACTTTAGGGAAAGAACCTAATTTTATGCCAGGGTTTTAGGAATATAATTTTATGCATATGTATTTTCTGTTAAAATGAAAACTAATTCTGCTAGATGAATGAATCCATATGGCTTTAAGCTTTTTGAGTACATTTCTCCATTATCTGGTCAGCCTACAAGTGATTTCAGGATACTGTTGAATCTCTGCTTTAACTGTAATTAGTCGACAGGGGAAAGGCCTGGGGGAAAGTATTTCTACTCTTTGTCCACCAAATACCATATAAGAGGAGTGTGTCTGTGGGGGGAATGGAGGGGGGGAAGCGTGATCGAGTGTGACTGAGGGAGAGAGAGTCCTCTTTCTACTGTGCATATGCAACAGCTGGTTGTAATTTAAGAAAAGCAGATCTGGTGGTGTAACTGGAGGACGAGAGAACCATCTGAGGTCTCTTCTGTGAACTTAAGCGTGTTTTTTTTTTTGTTTCATCACAATAACGAGTCGGGAGTTTGAGGAGAGCTAGGCATGGTTGTGCGTGGCCCTGTATGTTGGGAGCTGTGTATGAGTCATACCTCTTGTCGGTAAAAATAGACAGGGGAAGAGACTCGGAAGGCAACAAAGCTGCTGCCTGCTTCTGTGCTTGGTTCCCCCTCCCTGTTATCCATGATTGCCTTGTCCTGCAGCCTAATTTGGAGCATGCGGTATTTTGAGGGTGGGCTACCATTGCCTCGCTTGGCCAGAGTTACTGTAAACTGCTTTCCCGTTCCCTCATGGCTGTTCTGTTTGGCCAAATTTGTGTCCATGCGTGTTTGAGATGATAATGGATAAACCATGTGGGTTGTGATTAACAGTGGAGGTGGTGATAGAATGTCTATGTTGTGCATTAATTCTGCAAATGTAATTTGAAATACTTACTCAATTTGCAGCGTATGGGTTGAGAATCTGTGATGCCTGATTTAGGCTTTGTCATACCCAGGTGATTATTCCTGTTTCCCTGCTTGTCTTTGGAATAGATTGTCTGCCTGAATCCTGGCGTGTTGGTCACCTTGTCCTCAGTTCAGGAAGCTGCCTGTTTTTTTTGTTTTTTTTTTTTCCCCCTCTTAGACTCACACCATTGTCCCTTAGGTCTAAGCCAGTCCAGCATGCGATATTCTCAGGCTTCTCCCTACATGATAGCGGCATGGAGATATTTCCGTTTGGGATTTTGGCATTGCTTTGGATTATTGTTTGCATGTAGCCTATCTTTCTGTATTTGTGATGCATGTTAATTGGGGGCAGTGTTCAGCAGGTGTGCTGGCTGCATGCATTTGTAAATGTGTGGTAAACTTAAACCATATCTTTAGATTCAAGACTGTACTTTTAAAGTGGCAAGATCAACAAAAGATTCTGCTGAATGTGTTTTGGAATATGTGGGAAATTTCTTCCACGAACTTCATAAAAAAATGACCTTAAGTTACTCTGGGATGACGGGTCTCTGTGGTATGTGCGTCTGTAGTCATACGTACTTGCAGTGTTAGTGACGCTCACAAAGCAGTAAACACTGAGGTTGTAGCAGCTGACTGCTGGTTGTGAATACTGATGTGTACTTTGGGGTTTGCCCCCCCCCCCATTGTACAGTCAAATTCAACAAGCCATGTCACTCTCCCAAGTTTACAACTAATGCATTTTCCTTTAATAGGCATGTTTGGCAGATGGGATATGATGAAGGGCCAGTCTCAGCTGTTTATATAGTGGAGAGAATGATAGTGTTTGGTTGGCTTTAACATATCTGTTGGCTGGAGTAATTGAATCTGCAACTCTAAAATCCAGTCACATTTATCAGCCAGAGGATAAGCTCTGTGTTACATGCTTTTGCGTGCATTAACTTGCGGTTCCATTCACCTGCACCCAGGGGCGCTGGAGGGGCATGGATACCCTGGCAGATTTAGGGGGCCCTACCCTTGACAGGGGCCCTTGAAAATGTGAAATTTATACATAAATTTCGAGGTGAAGTTGTATCGGTGGGCCCAGATTTTCTAGGTTTGCCCCTGCTTGCTCCCGTAGGGCAGTGTATGGTTTAAGGTGTTGGACTATCAAAAAGCTATGAGGTTCGGTCCTGTAAAAGGTGCTGGTGTTTTTCTGTAAATGTATAGCTTTATACATGGATAAAACCACTAGCTGTAAACAATAAGTAAATGTTAAAGTACAGGTTTCAGAGCCTGGAGTATTTTCCAACACCACCAAATCGGTGGGTCCTGCGATGGCCCTCTTAAGCTGTAGCTTTCGGAATTCATTTTATTGTTTGTCCCCCTGTATCCCACCAGTTCCTTGGCTTCAGTGAAGGGTGCCGGTTCAGGCTCCCAGCCGACTGCGTTGATGCTCTGCTGTATGGGTCTGTCTCGTTTCTCCACATCTGTTAGCCATTTGAGCAGACAGCCATCCCCAACACTGGAATGAGAAAACAAGCTAACTAGTGCAGGCTCAGTCCTTCTATGACTCGCAGCCTGACCTATAGCTTTGCAACATTCTCTGTGCTGCTGTGTGTGAGGCAGACAATTCACGAACAGAACTTGCTATAACTAGCTTAGTGTTAGTTGCCAGCTTCTGAAATCCTTATATTCTGGATAAATATCCTAAAAGAGGTTGAGCCAGCAGTGTGCAGACAGGTGATGGAGATGTTTCCAGGCTAGTAACCATATCGGGTAGAACACCAGCATGGAATGGGCTTGATTTTTCATCAGATTTCCCTGTAATAGAAATCTGCATTTATGTATAGTGATGTAAAGCAGAGCTTTTCAATCTTACCTGAATTGGGGACCCACATGTGAAAAAAGACCATCACTGTGAGTTGATTTTTTATGTTTTGATGAACACAGGTATGCTAGAAGTATGCATGGTTATAGTAAATGCCTTTTATCAAAATATGCTATTAAAGCCTGATGGACTTGAATAAGGGTTTGTTTGGTACAACTGGACCAGTTGATGTTTCGTGTAAGGTTGCAAATGTGAAACAGATGAGAGCCTCTGTAAAAGATGCATGAGCTGGGTGAGAGGAGCGCTTGCTGAGTGCGTACGGAGAGTTGGTGCGGCGCTCACTGGCTGCTGTCCTGACAGGTCCTGCGTGTGTCCTAGAGCTCCCAGCCAGTGCTGTTGCGTAAGCCACAGCGGTGGGGGCGGGGCGTGTCCTGTGGCTTCTTTTAGGAATTTTTTTCCTTTTAAAAAATAAAAAATTGGCCGAAACTGATATATGGGAGAACCTTTTCTATTGCAGAAACGTTTGCAACGGAAATGGCAACAACGCTTCAGAGGGCTTTTCAGCCGTGGCACGACGTTACTGTCACCTTCCTGGAAAGTGTTAATTAAAACGGTTAATCAGTCATGCACACCACACAGCCCGATGTGGATTTTTAAAGTTGGAGACTAGTTCTTTGAAGCCTAAACTGCTTACACCACTGGATTTTCTGTGTTGTTTTTGCTGAAGCCTGCATGCTTCATTTTTATTTTTCCAGTTATCTATTTTAAATAGACTTGTCAGTACTTGCTTTTTCAACTTTTGTACTTTTTTTTTTTTTCCCTTATGCAAGATATCTGTGTGAAGATTCGGGGGAATTGGCTGCCGTCGTTGCTTTTGTGAACGTACCGTTATCTGTACGAATTCTCATGCTTTCCTTACCCGTTCTGCCTACACCTTGAGCTTTGATCCGTCTCCTCATTCTTCTCCCTCTGACAGTCTTACATGTGACGGTCAATACGATGAGGCTGAGAATGCGTAAGGCTTCTCAGCAGCCAAGCCCTGTACATACGCCCCGTCCATCCCGGACCAAGCGGAGACATTCAGAAGTGGACGTGTGCACACCAGCAGGCGGGGGGGCGGTGCAGAAGAGTGACGCGGGGCTCCTTTCCACCATAAAGAAATTCATTCGAGGAAACACTGTCAAGGTACCCCTACCCATAATGGCAGCAGCTGTGTCCCCTAAGCATAGCTAGAATTTCTGGAAATAAGTCACGTCCAAGTCTTCCAATGTTCCAGAACTGTGAACCAGGCCCGCGTTTCAGAACCGGGTTTCGTGTTCTGTCGGGCATGCAGCTGCATGTCTGGGAACTGTAGCCAGTTTCTAAGAATAGCTGTGGTTCTAGAATAGCCGTTTAGTGACGGAGTACACGATTAGATAGAACCAACGTGCAGTGACGTGTGAGACTGGGGTCTTGGACAGTAGCTAACTTAATGGTTAAGGAACCGCATTTGTGACTGAAAGATTCCAGTTAAGTTAGACCCAGTCTTGATAATGTACCCTTGACCAAAAATACATGACCTGAATACCCAGCTGTACAAATGGGCAGAGCCAGAGGCTTGTGTGTATGCCCGTGCAAGAACCGCTTCATGCCCGTGCAAGAACCGCTTCATTGCATATAGATTTATTCTGCCTTAGGTTCTTTCTTTCAGTCATACATAATCCTTCTGTGCCCACTAAAATATGATAATTGTCTTAATTTACACGTGTAGGGCCAAATTATATTCACTATAGCAATTAATTTTCCATCACACTGTATGCTATGAGAGTGACTGCAGGTCACTTTTCTCTCTGGGTGTTGGGCCTTGGTAACATGCTGTTCTTCGAAGGTATTGGTGCTTTTTAAATGATGCTCCATTTCAGTGTATAGCCTCACATGAGAATTATAGCCCTGGAAAAAATGACCTAATGCTGCCTGAGAGTGCTCCTACACGTTGGGAGCCATCGGAGCATTAACTGCTGGCCCTGCACTGTCCCCCGAGGTGGAGCTGGAGAACCCGGCCAAGAGGAGCTGCATCGACCACAGCCTGGATGGCGGGCTGATCTCCTCCTCGCCCCAGATGCCGGACCCCCTGAGCAGAGGCGCCCCCAGGGTCCGCCGTAGAGGTCCTGTGAATGGAGGTGAGCTTACGTCCGTGGCATGCTTCAGGTGTGTGACTCTACTTATACAAGTAAACACAGACCAGTCTCATGAGCTCAAATGGCGCTTTTATCTGTTCAGTATATGCATGTGTAAGTGCACAGACTTTCACGTTTCTATAAGAGGAACCTCTCATGATGGGGAGAGCAGGCTGGAGATGCACGTGAAACCGAAATATTCAGCGGAAGTTGTTTACGGACTAATGAATAATATGAATGTTCTGGTTTATATAATATTAATAAGGACTCGTTTTCATACTCTGACCGTCAGATGCCATCAACCATGGCACAGGAAAGCCGATGAAGCCCAACGGCCGGCTGCAGGAGTCTGGGGAGGCTGTCAGCAGCCCGCCTCGAACCACTCTGCTGGGAACCATCTTCTCCCCGGTCTTCAACTTCTTCTCTCCTGCCAATAAAAATGGTAAAGTTTGCCCTGTATGTCCTTGGGTTGTACAGAAGGTGCGTCGTCCTTGCAGTGCATTCTGGAAGCGTCTAGGAGCCCTCGGCTTCTGCGGTCACCCGGACTAATCGGCAAGCTACCGCAGGCCCAGGATCACGCCACGCAGGCGCTGACGGATGTGCAGGCGTAGTAAAGCTGGGGTGGATTTGGAATGGAAGGAGCTTCTGTCCTTCTGTTTGCTGGAGAAATACCTGACCCGCTCATGTCCTTCATGCTTGGCGCAAGACAGGATCCCTGTAAAAGGCATGCTCACTTCCCAGCTGGCAGGATCGCAGTGGTGAGATAAATGCGTGACCCCCCTCCTTCAGGAACGTCCGGCTCAGACTCCCCCGGCCAGGCCGTGGAGGCCGAGGAGATCGTGAAGCAGCTGGACATGGAGCAGGGAGAAGAGACCCCCACCAGCACAGCTACGTCCAG
The DNA here is from genome assembly GCA_026781145.1 of Hippopotamyrus pictus. Taxonomy (NCBI): domain Eukaryota; kingdom Metazoa; phylum Chordata; class Actinopteri; order Osteoglossiformes; family Mormyridae; genus Hippopotamyrus; species Hippopotamyrus pictus. The sequence goes on from JAODLC010000021.1 coordinate 13,863,221, forward strand.
GGAGGTCTCGGGCGTCTCCCTCTACCCCGCCAGCCAGCCCCTGCCCCTAGCCCTGCGACCCCCTCCGGATGGTGCTGTTGAGGAAGGGGAGATTGTAACTGGCTCCGACCTGCCGCCCCTTACTGGTATGTCCTGAAGATGCAAGAGTGAAATCCAGGCAGGCACCTGCCAGTTTATCTTTCTGTGTTTGTGGCGACGTTCATTGGTTTTGATTCTTTTTTGTATTATAATCAGGCTAAACTCAAGGGTATATTAACTTCTGGAAATAGTTGTTTTTCAGTAACACTGCAGGAGCCATGAAAATTTTTCAGTTGTGGCCACCTTGGCTTTGGGTTTCTAACATCTCATCATCTTCCCTCCATCTTGTTTCCAGCCCCTGGGTCCACCACAGACAGTGGCTACTCTGAAATCCCACCCCCTGTTCCATCCGAGGGGACATACGAGGAGGACTGGGAGGTCTTTGACCCGTGAGTGCGGCTCCCTTGCGGTCTGGGATGCATCGTCAAAGCGAGCAGCTGTAACGTGGCTGTATGCAGGGTGCTCTTCCTCAGTGCCTCCTCCTGCTGACTCCTGCCTCCTCCTGCTCAGCCCTGCTCTGATTTGCTCCCTTCAGGTATTTCTTCATCAAACACGTCCCCCCCCTTACGGAGGAGCAGCTCACACGCAAGCCGGCACTCCCTTTGAAGACCCGCAGCACGCCGGAATTCTCCCTCGTCCTCGACCTGGTCAGTTTTGACAAAAAAAAATGTAAAACTTGTTTATCCTTTTTCACGCCATTGATGCAAATATCAAACACATTATTTCAAACACCCACTGTCTGAATCGTAGATGGTTCAGTTCTTTTTCCAGTCGGTAATCAAAGACGGTGATTACTTCCCAAATGAAGACAAAGGCACTTTCAGCAGCTGTCTTGGTGTGCTCTCTGATGCCCCCGGGACTCTAACAAACTGTGATTTTTGCAGTGGTGGCAGCCTCGTTCTCACTTGGCTGCTCAGATGATCAGCACTGATGATGCGTGAGCAGCCATGGTTAGGATGATGCTGAAGGAAAAGCCACTTTGTAAAGAGGCGGTAACGCCAGGCTGATTGCTGATTTCGATAAAATACGAGCTGCTTCTGCTTTTTCTTAGTCAGTGGAGACATTAATTCATCCACTTTAAACTTTCCGTGCATGTGTCTGTGCGTGTACACACAGTGGACTCTGTTAGCTGTGCATACATAGTAGCAGTTATGGTTCTGGGAGACAAAAAGATCATTTCAAGTTTTGGCTAGTTGTCTGTCTACACGCGATATGTACTGAGCTGTTTATTGTATCGCTTTATGTAAACACTACACACTATAGTATCTGAAAATGCCAAGCAGGTGTCTGTCTGATGCTGGAGTCACTACGTCTGGCACCCACATTCGCACCACGTTTCAAATCGTTTAGATCTGGTTTCTTAGCTGAAACTGAACCTCCTGACCCTGTCTGTTGTATGAATTCAGTTGCAGCCGCATGCTTTGCTGTTTGTAGAAATGAGAGGTGGCACCCTCAGTTTAGTGAAAGCTTGATTTAATTAGGTTAATGCAGCTGTGCCCGTCGCATTCAGTCTGCCTGTTATGTTCAGCTGCAGAATCGCAATAATTTTGATCGTTTTTTTTTTTTTTGTGAGATGACAGAATAGTAATCTTCACTTTGCCTGCGATTTGTGTCTGTCACCTTGGGGGAAAAGTGTAGCAATGTTGTAAGTGCTATATGATTTGATGCAAGTGACAAAGACAAATTTTCATCATCCATCTTCTTGCTTAAACAGTGTGGATGTTTGTGTTGGTGACTGTAATGAGTAAACATTGCTGCATAGTAAAAATGATGTGACCGTTAGGTAGCACTGTATGGTAGTGGATAGAATAGTATGAATGAGTATTGCGGTTCTCCTCTCCTCTGCCAGGATGAAACGTTGGTGCACTGCAGCTTGAATGAGCTGGAAGACTCGGCACTTACCTTTCCAGTGCTCTTTCAAGACGTCATATACCAGGTACCTGCGGCCTCGTTATTTACCAGCACTGGACGCACAGGCTGGCCTTTGACTCGCTGCGGTTCTTGTTTGGGTTTGCTTGGAAATGTTCGATATGATGTGATGCAGCATTAAGTGGTGTCCGGGTGTATTTCAGTGCACGTTTCAGTCTGTAGAGAAGCAGTTGTAAAGCAGAGTAGCCCAAGACCAGTGAAGGCACAGCAAGACCTGACTTGTCCTTCCTTGTGTGCAGGTGTATGTGCGGTTAAGGCCGTTCTTCAGAGAATTTCTTGAACGTATGTCTCAGATCTATGAGGTAACCCACTGCTGCAACACTGCAGCTTTTATGATGTCAGGCTTTTCTTTTCTGTTAATGCTTTTCTGTGCGCGTGCGTGTCTGTGTGTGCGTGTCCGTGTGTGCGCGCACTTCATAATTCTGAACTGTGCTCTCCTCCTTCCAAAGATCATTCTCTTCACTGCCTCGAAGAAGGTGTATGCCGATAAGCTTCTCAACATCCTGGATCCCAAGAAACAGTTAGTCAGGTCAGTAGAAGCACTATCATGACGTTCATAGCTATGCGGGCTCCTGTAGTTGAATATGGGTCTTCATTTTATTTCTCGAGGTGGATGCTCATTAATGCCCTCCGCACTCTTTCCCAGATGGTTAATTCAAATGATCATGCTCCCCATATGTATCCAAATTCCCTTAAGTATGTATCTTTCTCTTTTGACTGTAATCTCTAGGCACCGGTTATTTCGTGAGCATTGCGTCTGTGTGCAAGGGAATTACATAAAGGACCTGAACATTCTTGGGAGGGACCTGTCAAAGACCATAATAATCGACAATTCACCTCAGGCCTTTGCCTATCAGGTAGGTCGTCTGGCCGAGCTGCCGTCCGCACTTCCTGAATCGGCCACGTCTATCTGCGCTCTCCCCTTGTTAATGACGCGAATGACGCAGCGCTCCATACCATCTGTCTGTCCTGCCAGCTTTCCAACGGGATTCCGATAGAGAGCTGGTTCATGGATAAGAATGACAATGAGCTCCTGAAACTGGTTCCATTCTTGGAAAAGCTAGTTGAACTGGTATGTCTTTTTTTTTGTGCTGATATTCAGTGATCAAATCATTGAATTAGATTAAATGTGTCCTTCTGTGTCTGTCTATAATCACACAGACACACACACAGACACACACACAGACACACACACAGACACCATGTTTGTATTCATATCTTTGTAGCGACCGTCCTTTCATTTCTGTGGGGGAAAAACCCTAATCCCAACATTGACACCCTTAACCCCTACCCAGCCCTAACTTTAACCATAAGTAACCTAACATAATACAAGACTTCTGGCATTTTTCGCAGAACTGAAAATGTGGTCCCCACAATGTCAAAATAACAGGTTTTTATCACATTGTGGGGACATTTGGTCCCCACGGCGTAATGTGCACACACACTCATACACACACACATACACACACACATACATACAGTTAACCCCACAGTGAAGTACAGCATCATGACTTGCATGACATCTCACATCACCAGGTGTTGAGTGCTGTGTCTCTGCCCCACAGAACGAAGACGTGCGTCCACACATCCGCGAGCGCTTTCGTCTGCACGACCTCCTGCCCCCCGACTGAGCCCAGGGCACTGGGCTGCCGTCAAGGACCAGCATAGGAACAGCCATGGAAACTAATATTTCAGATCAAACTCATGGCCATGTCAAAACTCTCCGGATTACAAAGACTGCCATCACAACTTTTCTTTTCCCTCTCAGATCCCAACATTTCTTTAAAAGGCAAAAACATTTTTGAAACGGCCTCCCACTTATAGAATTCTTTTATACACATAAATGTATAAATACATGTATAAATGTCCTGGCAGCCGTAGGCGAGCCTAAGCGCGACGCTACCGTTTGACCGGCTCTCCCCTCCCCAGACCGCTTTCTTACGTCCCTCAGCAGCCACAGCGTCACACACAAGTGTGATGTTGCTGCCGGAGGCGTCTGCCCAGAGGCAGACTGCTGCGCAGAAGGGGCCTGCTTTCCGTACGATTGGTGCTTCGAGTGGAATCACTGACATTTATTGGCTGCAGGGTCATTTCACCACAAACGGCCAGTTAAAACACGTGTGTGTGTGTGTTTGTGTGTTTGTTTGCGTGCGTGTGTGTGTCTATACACATCTTTCCCTATTCAGGTTTCTGAAGCGCCCTCCTGTTACCGTAGCTGACGAGTCACCATGCATTCCTCTTTAGTTTTTAATGCTTTGTTTTATTAGACTTTGGCAATAGATTTAGGGTTTTCCCTCCTCGTCGCGGTTTTCTTGCATTTGTCTGCCTGCAAGAGGTTTTTTTAATTGGGAGGGGAGGATAACTGAGAGTCTAATCAAAAATGGAATTTATGTAGTTTCTGTATTAAGATATTGCGTTATTGTCAATGTATTCTGTAAAACAGTGCGGAAGAAATAATTTTGTAGGAAAGGAAAATATCATCCCTTATAGGTGAGAATTACTGGCTTTCTAAACCACAGTGATGGATTTAATTTGGCAAGTCTGAACTTGCTGGCCTGATACGTTCAAAGTTTCAGTCTGTGTCTGAGCAGTCCTGCTGGATCCCCTGCAAAGTTCTCCCCCGCCAGGCAGATGGCTCACTTTACACGCTGCGGGCCACATGGTGACCTGCAGGGGAGCTAGTTTGGATTGCATGTGCGTGCGTGTGGAAGGGGGGGGGGGGGTATTAAACTTTGTATTAAGCTTAAGCCATTTTTGGCAAAACTGTTCCAAGTTTCAATGGCATTTACTAATAATAAGTGTGCTAACCAGCACGGACCTCATCAAAGGCGGACGGGTTGATGATGAGTTATGTATGAGTGACTCATGGAATATGCTGTCATATGCTAGTCTGACTTACAGTATTTCTAATTTACCTCCTTGGATTCCAAGACAATATTGTCAGATCCAAAAAGGAGCTAAACTGTAGCCCATAAAAGCATCTTTCACCACCCCCCCAGAAACAAACCACTTCATTTGTGTTACAGAAGAGTTTGCTTTGCTTTTCTCACCAGCAGCAGCATGCTATTGGCCAGCATCAGGGTGGTTTAAACCTTCCTGTACTGCATCTTAAAAATCTAGAACTTGAGTACAGGATATCTTTTACGTGCCGGTCACTTATTGAGACGAGACGACCACCTGATTCAGTCTCATTCTCTGGTGTAATATTCAGTATTTATCCTATTGATGGCGAGGTCATTTCAAAAACAAAAGGTGGTGATGCGTAGAAGTTGCGTCAGATTGTGTAATTCTGTTGACGGGGCCTAGACTGTTGTAATATGGCTTTTGCTCTCCTTTCTGGTGCACCTTATCCCCGTGTAGCTGAAAGGCTTCTGACAGCTGAAAGCTTCTTGGCCCTCCTCCTCTTTCCCCAGTTTGGAGTGGCGTTCCAAGCCCCTGTGTACCACCCACCCACAACATACTTTCCACTCTGCTTATGAGGAGACAATCGAGAGTCCGTAAGGCTATTCTGAAGCACTGTAAATGTGTTTGGGAAGGGGGCCGGCGAGCCGATCTTGGGGCTTTGCCCGCCACCCTAACTTCCGCTTCCTGCCTTAGTGGGTGGGTAATCTTCGGGTTCTTGAAGGCTGTCTGCATAATTTCACCTGTAAGAGATTTGGGATATCATGCATTTCCCTTTTGTACTGAGCACGCTGGAAATGAACCTGGACACCAGCCTTTGTGAGACTTGTACAGTCAATCTGAAATCTGGGCAGGTGTGACCCTGGTTTGGATGATGTCATTTAAAGGCAATATATTACTTCAGACTGGAGATTGTAATATGATCCAACAATGAAGAAATCTATAATAACCATGTGTGTGTGGAGGGGGGGTGGTTAGGGGACAAAACGCTCCATGCATCTTTAAGTCTGTGGGGGCAGGGGGGTTTGGGGGTCCTACAGAATACCAGCAGTGTTTCTTCTGAAGGTTTGTTTGAGTGTCTTGTAATATGTTTGACTTGTTGCCAAGGGTACAGACTTTCTTTAGAGACGTGTGCTTTTTGAGGTCCCCTGCATACCCTGATTTATGTTACACACTTGGAATATGCAAGCTCTGTGACCCCCCTGTGAAAATGAGCTACCGGCGCTGTCCCTGCGGGGAGCGGTGGCCGGGGGGGGGGGGCTCCCTTGCTTCATTGGGTCTTGGCACTTTTCTTATGAAGAGCTAGCTCATTTTATATGATTGTTAGAGAGTAGAGCAGAGATTTTATGGTGAAAGATTGTGGGATGGGGGGGGGGGGGTGTTTCAGAAGTACAACCAGAATTTTTTTTTTTCATCTGTAGTACCCATTTTATTGTACAGAGGTACAAAATAAATGCAGCTTCATTTTTAAAAATCCTTAAAGTAAGGAAGATCTTTTTAAAATACATTTAATTTTTGTATTTTTGATTTTTAAGAGGCATGTTTTGTCTACTTTTTAAGTGTATTAATGAAGATTTTAACTTTACATCAGGTTGACTTTCTTTCTCATGTATGTATGTCTTTAGCACACTGTCAACAAAAAACCTAGCATGTAGAAAACGCCTGTTTTTGTGGGGAAAATCCTTCATTAAATTTTAATCATGACGGTGTATTTCAGCAATTTTATTTTTTTAAATCCAGTTTACAAAATGGTATTTTGCTTGCAGGATTTCCTCTTTGTCCTCTAGATGTACTTGGGGCACCCTTATGTTGATATTCTGTCATTCTTGTAAAATGTACATAAAATTTCAATGGAGAAAAATTTAACAAAAGGTAAAGTTTTGAAACTTTGAAAACCATCCTGCATGGTAGTGTGCTTTTTTTTTTACCCCCCGCCCCACACATTGTCCGTTTTCCCTATTGTGTACAAAACAGCATAAGGTAAAGTATTGCATACCCCCCCTCCAAAAAAAAAAAAAAAAAAAATACTAAAATTAGAACCTGTATATGGCTTCGGACAATAGTAATTTGTCAAACCATGTGCATCATCTCCTTGGTAGTGTTTGTATTTAACATTCACTGGAAACCAGCGTTTACTACCTAGACCAGCATGCCCCAGTTCAGCAGAACACCTCACACGCCCTGGTGAATGCCCTTCACTATACTAGAGATCGCTAAAAATAAACTTTAGTTTACACTACATCATTTGTGTGGCTTATTGCCGCCACATTTTTCCTCATCTTGGCTGTTGATGTATCACTGGGGATATTTCTGTTCTAATCCTGTGTCGCATTTATTGAAGCAGTTTCCCCAGCTATTTTATGATGATCACATCCCTGTCGGCCCCGTTCCTGATATAATCTGTCCAGTGTGAGTCGTACATTAACAGGATGTGTCGTATTTGGACAGTGCTGGCAGAAAGGTGCGGTTGCAACACAACTAACACTGCATTCACAGTAAAGGGATGTCCTACGGCTGTGTGCCTTTGGTTCGGATAATAAGTTAATATGGTCAGAACAATCTCTAACTGGGGTGAACCTTTCCACTTGGCATCACTGTAGGTCACAGCCAGTATAGTCTGTTAGTCTTCAGTGACCAAGTCGTTGCTCTGCCCACGGATGGTACTTGACAATATGATCGTGGCTGCCCTCTCCTCTGTATATTACGTTATTCTCTGTATATGCACCGATAAACAATTCCTACGACAGAACTGGGAACACTTGTGTTTTACAGTCTGCGATCTCTAATGGGTTGACAGTCTGCATTAAGCCTGGTATAACAGGAAGCCTATATTTTTTCTACGGTCCTCACAATTTAACACCTCATTAAAATGTAACGCCCTGCTTGAGCGATCCCAGTCACTCTCACCAAACTTGTGCATCTAATGTTGCCCTTTTATCATCGCCGTTCGCCCCTTTTGAACTTTTTTTTTTAACCACATAAGCGGGAAATCTGGCCGTTTTAATGGAGGAGAAAGCACTAATAATAACACTTTAAGACTGCCCAATGGTGTTTAAGAGGGCGATTGGAAACGGCACATATACGGAACATGCCACATGCCGAAGTAATGAGCGTTTCTGCAAATGTTAGAAGTCCATGGCCAGCCTTTGGCCGGCAGGGGGCGCTTAGGCACCGCAGGAGCGCGGCCACGCCGATGCCGGCTCCGGAGCGCTTCCTCCGGGCTACCATCCATCAGCAGGGTGCGGTGTTGCACAGCTTCATACACCCACAGCCAAGATGGCCGACGCCGATTCCTGGGGTGAGGAGCGAGGCCGCTTTAATATTTGCACGCTGCGCGCTGACTCGTGTCGCTTGCAGGACGAGCTTGAACGTCTTTTGTGGTTCTGTAGACGCCGACAACTTCGAGCCGGATGAGCCGATCAAAAAGGCGGCGGCGGCGGCGGCGTTGGACAGATGGGAAGGAGAGGACGAGGAGGAAGACGTGAAGGTACACCGGCGACCAGCCGACTGTGGGGGTGCCCGGCATTGGCGGTCATCCTCTGAGCAAAGCGCACATAAAGCCACGCTCTGCCGGCTAAAACCATCGGCGTACAGGCGGGGTTGGTAACGCCAGGTTAACCTTTACCGTGAGTAGCCTCCCTCAGAGGGCTGCAGCCGGTCTCTCTGGCGCCTGGCCGGTAGAAATTATCATAATGACCGGCATTCCGCCACGTTCGGGGTCCCCGGTCCTGCCGGTCAGAGTTACCCCGAGGTTCATTGTTATGGCTGCTAACTGAAGTCACTGCTCTAATTTGTTTTATTAAGATGGAAGATTACTGGACTTGTTAGTCTGATCGAGGGTTATCGCCCCGGCTGATCACCGACAGGGTGACGGGCTGCCATGCGGCACCGGGTCGGTCGGGTGGGGGCGCACGCGACGCGCACTGATGACGAATTAGTCGGATACAGAATAACTGTCACGTTTCTGCTCAACAAACGCAGGTAGCTGTGCGTCTCAATTAGGACCGTGCTAATAATAAATGTGCAGTGTAGTTATTAGCTATAAGCTCCTTGGGTGGTTTGCTATATTAGGATTTAGCTAAAAGTCCAGTTAAGGCCCCGCCAGCAGCAGTACACCAAACGTGTAGCTTTCAGTAAAAAACGCCACATGTTTGCAGTTTGATGAGGGCCGATGGCGGGCAGTGTGTCGGACTGTGTCCCTCATGCCCCTGCCGGCGCAATGTCCGCCTATCTGCTGAACTCAGCGTCTCCTCCCCTGCTAATGTCATTCGTCACCTCTCACTTCACATGTCGGCTCGAGTCCTCTTGGTATTTTTCCCTAAAGCTAAAGCTGTTCAAACTATGTTACAAATAAGACGCTATTAATGGCATTATGCTTTTCATTCTGCTGGTTACTGTACCTGACCACATCTACGGCTTACTCTTATTTCGGTAGAGTAGTAGAAGATACAAAGGGTTAAAGCTTTGCATTTCTGTGCTATCTAGTAACAAAATGTACGTACTCTGACTTTGTGTGCTGCAGTGAAGCCGCCTCTGGGACATGGTACATTATCTAAGCTTGGGTACGCTGCAGGACTGTGATAGGTCCTGAAGCCCCGGGTGTGCAGTGATAACACGTGCACAGTGTAGGCTGCGCTCCGCTTTGTATCCGCAGCCCCCACCAGTGCGTGTTCTACTTTTCGGATGTGAACTCCTAGCAGAGAATGCCCCCCCAGCTTTTCATAGAGAAGCCTAAGCTGTTCATTAGTATCTTCATAAATTAACTGCACTTTTAACTACTAGGATGTCTTAGAGAAAGTCTGTCATCGATTTCAGGAAAGTAAAATGTCTAAGATAAGTATAGAAATATCAATTAGAAAAGTTTGAAATTTCTTAGTCTCTTGTGTGCTCATTTTTGTTCTACAATCAGTGGATGTGAAAAGCTGTTTAGATGAGTCTTAATGTCAGGTCAGTCTCATTGCCCCTAAAATCGTCCTTCCCCCGTAGGATAACTGGGATGATGATGATGAGAAGGTGACAGTTGAAATAAAGAAAACAGGTGAGGAATCAGAACCGCTTGTATCACCCAGAGAGCCTCCCACGTGCGAGCACTCTGTCTGTTAATAAATAATCGCATGGCCTCTTTTTCCAGAAGTAAAAACATCAGACAAGAAGAAATTAAGTGAGAAAATCAAAGAGAAAGAGAGTTTACAGAGGAAAAATGAAGAAGAACTTGAACCTAAAGTAAGGTTATGCCTTTTGAGGAAATCATCAACTGTTATATGCTGGTTTGATGCATTTTAAATCTTCACTGAATTCTTAGCTGTTTTCACTGGCTTTCATTGTGTAGATGTCTTCATAAATATGCTTGGGGAAAGTGCTTTTATGCAATTAGTTTCTCATTCTCAGTATTGTTTCTAGACTGAATTTGAAGTTTAAAGTAATTTAGTGTAATTCTTGACGTTTTTAGGAGACGTGTTAAGTGAAGGATGTGTGGTGAATTAGCTGGGACCTGTGTCTCATTGTTGGCGCTCTGGTGGCCACTGTGCTTCCCTCCTCAGTCAGAGTGGTCGAAGCAGCCGGGAGATCTCACACCTGAGGAGCAGCTGGCTGAGAAGCTGCGAGTGAAGAAGCTGCAGGAAGAGTCTGACCTGGAGCTGACCAAGGAGGCCTTCGGTGAGAGAGAGGGAGGCTGCGAGCCTCCTGGGGCTCTGCGTGGATTCAGCTGGCGTTTCTCAGGAGCCCGTCACCAAATATGGCCCTTCTTTTTGTAGGTGTCGCTAATAATGTCACAGGAATCGATGCCATGAGTCCTTCATCTAAAGACGACTTTGCAGAGTTTGAAAAGTTGCTCAAAGAGAAAATCTCTTCCTATGAAAAGTCTGTGCATTATTCCCCGTTTTTGGAATCGTTGTTTCGCGATCTCTGCCTATCACGTGAGTTCCTCTGAATTCTGTGTGTGCAGTCATCCTGAAATCCTATTTACTTGACGGCTAATGTATAATTTGAATTGTGTACATAAAGGTATTTTCATGCACTTGTGCACGGTTCTCCTCTTTATGCAGTGGAAGTAGAGGATCTTAAGAAAATAAGCAACGCCCTAACAGTATTACTGAGCGAGAAGCAGAAGCAAGAGAAGGTAAGCGCTTTGGGCACCAAACGGATGCCTGTTTATTTGTCGGGTTTAGTCTATCATAACGGCCAGTTGCTTGTTCGTTTGCGATCCTATTCTTTTCACTGGTTTGCCGGTCTTGCCAAACCATACTCACAGTTGTCACACTTAAGTTTTCATGCACGTCCAGCCGATTGCAAACCATAGTATTTTTCACCAGCAAAGTAAAGCCAGAAAGAAGAAGAAAGGTGTGGTTCCTGGTGGAGGCCTGAAGGCCACCCTGAAGGATGACCTGGAGGATTATGGGGGCTTCCAGGGCGGCTACGGACAGGACTTTGAGGATTTCATGTGACCGCGGCTGCACCTCACTGTCCGCAGCCCCTTCTGGTTTCACATGTTTGTCTCTTACACCCACTCCTCCCTCCCTGGTAACTCCCCATGTCGTCAGCTGCAGGTACCCACTCCCAAGATGTGTACAGCAAAAAAATCATGCCACTTTCACTTGACTGAAAAATATATTCCTGACAAAGTTCCATGGCTATATGCTAATCTCTATGCAAATACAGACCAGGATGTACAGATTTCATGCATTATTTTCTTTGCTAGTACTAAACTCTATGTTGGATGTTGATGGACGGACGGACGGACGGACGGACGGACAGATGGATGGATGGCTGAAAAGATACTTGAACACAGGTTTCTTGGTACAGCTCTTAAATGCTCGCTATCACTCTCATTCAGACTGAGCAAATGAACATGGATGGATTTATAACAAAAAAAACCCAGAGGCTGAGTGTGAGGACCTTCCAGAACATTCCCCTGACATTGTGATGCCTTATAAGCATCATAAGTTTTGAGTATTTTTAGTGCTTATAGAAATGGAGTTTGGTTTCTTTCGTTTTCTTTTGTTTAAAGCAGGCGTAGGGAACCTGACCCACGGAGGGCTGCAGTGGGGGTGGATTTTTGGGATGGCCTCTCAATCAGCCAATCACAGTGGATCCCCAGGACTGGAGATAAGTATCACTGCTTTATTATTGGCTGATTGAGAGGTCATCCCAAAAACCCCCAGCTCACACACCAGCCCTCCATGAATGAGGTTCAACACCACCACCCCCAAATTTAAAGTTAGGGGGAGGGAGGTGAGAAGGGTTCATACAGCACTGTAAAGATGGGGGGGGTGCCTGCGGGGAGCAGCCTCCGTGTTTGAAGCTCGGGTTTTCCGCTTTGCAGAGGGTGCTTACAGGATAGTTCATAGAGCCACGACGTCTGCTGTTTTATACATGTGTAATTTAATAAATAAGTTTTTTAAAAATCACACCTCTGGATGTAGTGTGTTAAATGCTGCAGGTGCCTGGTCACGTGGAGGTGTTTAAGGCTTTCAGTGACGACCAGGCCGTCGCGTACATAGGCTTGTATAGAATTACAAAGCCCTGTGGTTAACGTTGTAAAATGCTGATAAGTAGAAACCAAACAGCCACCCAACATGGAGCAGGTGGACTGACACTATAACACAATAGGGTAACTCAAATAACCTTACGTGCCACAAGACCCTCTCTCTTCTGGATGTACTGTTGGAAAATGGCTGCTAGTGCTGACAATAGATACTCCCCACTTAAACTGGAGATACTTATACTTGCACTTCAAGGTAGAGGGGTCAGGGTGGTGCAGTGGTTAGCCCTGTTGCCTCCCACCTCTGGGACCTGGCTTCAAGTCTGGGCTCAGAGGATGGATGGAGCTCAGGCTTTCCATTAGCTTGCCCAGAATTACGCTGTATATTAGCAGTAAGCTCACACAGAAGATTATCAAAATATTGCATTATAGGAATACCAAAGATGACAGCCACAAGCATCACAGACCTCTCTCACTGTCCATTTTATGGCAACAGTACCAGGTCTTTCACCACTCCAGGAAAATTAAAGTCTGACTGCGTATTTCAGTCGCACATTTTTGGCTCGGTATTAAGTTTATAAACTATTTAGGAAACCTACACTTATATTCCCATACAACTGCCTTGCTGAATGGCACATATCCATGAGGAAATGATCAAAGATGGGTATGCATGCCCAGGGTAATTACGTAAACATGTCATTTTAATAGGGATTAGTCCAGAATACACACACTATCGATTCCTGCTCAGTGTAATAAATATCCCGTTATTTACAGTTTCAAGTACTAAATATTTATCACAGTATACCTGCTATTAAATATCTAACAGTTACATATTAAACATAAGAAAAGAAACACCCCCACGAGGCACCCTTAAGTTAAAATGCCACGACAAACCTGGCAGGTGGTTTTCTCCTAGGGGGGTTCATTGTGCCCGCAGTGTAATGAGCTGCTGCCCCCACCGCAGAACTTAACGGGCAGGCCTCCCCCGTCTGGCGGGCGTCTTCTGGACACTACGCCGGCGGCTGCTACGCAGTGCACCCGTACTGCCCCTCTGTCTGCCGTTCGGCCGGCCCTCCCCTGCGGCGCTCACCACTGATGGCCCCGGAACGTTCTGGAGAGCCTGGAAGACGCTCTGTCGGGTTACTTCCTTGTCGCTGCAGGTGAACGTGAGAGCGACGCCTTCGTCGGTTTTCATGACTCGGGAGGCGCCATCCGAGGTCCCGTCGAAGCAGCGGCCCAGCGCGATCTCCTTGGCCGTGCGCGGGTCCTGATCAGTCACGGTGTAGATGCCGTAGTTGTGGCCCAGGGGATCTAGGGGTGCCAGCATAGTGAACTCACTGGTGTCATTGTTTACGGCAAGCGGCAGGTGGTTGACCAGGTACTCTTGTAGCATGGGCGTTACGCTGTCACGTTTGCAGCTGCCTTGGGCCATGATCTTCACCAAGGTCCGGTCCACGCGGTCCTGGTCATACAGCATCCCACTGCACTTGAACTCAACGCACACAGCGGAAACGGTAGTCTTGTCCATGTCCCGGATGCTGCGCGTATCTCGGATGCCATACAGCTGGCCCACGGTTCGAGGGTGGGTGCCGCCCATGTTACGCGAGCGCACATTGATCTCATGGGGAGCGTTTATCTTCACCTTGATGTAGCAGGCACGGTACTCCATTGGCTTAGGCCACCAGCTGAGGTAATCCTCTGTCCAGCTCATGGGATCATCCTCATTGAAAGGCACCGTGTTGTAATCGTACCGATCCCCCTCCACCCTGTAGAAGCGGAAGTGTCCCGAGCTGAAGGGGGCCTCTTCACACTCTTTCAAGTTGTCAAAGGCATAAATTGGGCCATTGCCCTCATCAGCCACATTGGGACTTGGCTTGGCTACATTGATACTAAACCCCGTCTTCTTCACCCTTGGGTCATCATGGTCTGTTCTCTTGTAGTTGAGCTTACCAAGATAAGGTTGGGGGACTCCAATGGTATTTGGGTTGAATTTAGGAGAGGATGCGACTGCCTCTAGCTCCTCCCCTCCCATGTTAGCCAAGACATAGGCTGAGTAGGCGTCCACCTTCTGATCGTCACAGAAAGCTGGCAGACATGCACCACTGGGTCCAGTAATGACGCTGTCAAACCGGCCCCAGGCCCGAGGGTTGGATGAATATCCTGCTGTGGGCTCCATATTGATTAGGGTCACCACCACACCCTCTACCTGCTCACTGGGCATGAAGCGCTCACTGCGGAAAGCTCGTACCTTCACGTAACACCTCCTGTTCTCTGCAACATCAAGGTTGAACAGCCTCCTCTCCCTGATCTCCATGTTACCGATGAGGAAAGTCCGCTCTTCTCGTTTTCCTCTCTGCTTCTTCTCAATGTGAAGGTCCCCCTCCTCCTCCCACAGGCTCGTTTCAGGATTCAGAGACCAAAGCTTCATAGAGTCCCGGTGTTCGGGTATCTTCACCTGGGCTGAGTCCAGGAGCACCTTCACCTCACCTGCATTCAGCGGGTTGCCCTCATTCTCATCGCGGAAGTCCAGCGAAAACATCCCATAGGTTCTCAGAGGAAGCATATCGCCTTCTTCATCAATGAAGTTGAGGTCACTCTGTGCTGCAGTTGCCATTGAGATATCTCTTGGGTCCAGGAATGTGACACTGGCTTTCACATTGCCTGTGTAGACCTCTCCATTTTCTCGGTAGAAAGAATTGGGTGGGATTTGGAGGTATGCAATGGGATCCTGATCTTCCACCTCTCCCAGCTGGAGTGTGCTGGCCTCCGACGCACTCAGAGTCACCGGCTCCTTCTTCCTCAGCAGCTTGACCTCGTGGTACACAGCTCCACCTTTCTGGTTGAAGGGCAGAACCTTGGTGGTGTTCACCAACTTCTGCATGTGATCCACGAAGGTCAGCACAAGCCTGTGTGTGTCTGGGGGGACTGGGATGGAGAAGGTACCCTTGTAGCCTGTACGACTGACTCTGATACCATTCATGAAGATGTGTCCAAACCTCAACGGCTCCCCGTTGTCTACTGCCACTGCCCGGCCACGCACTATGGCCTTGGTGTCCACACACTTGCGGCAGCCGCACTCCTTGGCCACCATGATGGGCAGCTGGTACCCCTGGCAGGATATCTGCCTCTCTTCCATCTTGGCAATCCCACAGCAGTACGGTACAGAGTCCTTGCAGCGGATGCCGTTATCTCGTTTTCCCACACACGTGGCCTCTGGACACTTCCCCACGTCATAGTAAAAAGAATCGCTCGCATTTTGGTAGCAGTCGTGGGGCAGACGGATCAAGTGGGATTTGGGTTTGGGGTGACATGGGGGCGTGTCAGTACCTGGAGAAAAGATTTCAAGTGGTTAGTTAGGTTTAGAGCTCCTTGCGGTTGGTTACTGTGCCCACAAAGCTGCAGCCGAAGATATTTTCACGCGATGTGAGATTGTGAAGAATCAAAAAATTTTTATGCAAAACTGACTGGATGACGGCCCATTATTTGTCATTTGTGAAAATTGCCCACCCGGTTCCGCTTTGGCGTATTTACCAAATTTTTTTAGTCTTTTTTTACATTTAAAACCGGTAACTAAACTCTACTCACAGTGTACTGCTGTTACTAGTCTGACTATACTTGTTACTCCAAGTCAAACAACATGAACTGAAAAACTATGAAAACCGAATACACTGACTAATCACTGCTAAAGAAATAACTTCAAAAGCTGCTGGTCCACAGGCACACAGCTCTGGAGCGCCTGTTCTGTAAAGCCAGTCCGTCCCACACCTATGACGGTAAGTGTGGCTGCCTTGGACTTGATGCTCCCCCCCTCATTGCTCGCTCTGCAGTAGTACTCCCCAGCCTGGTCCATCTGCAGGTTTCTCAGTACCAGGGTGCTGTCGTAATTCAGCCGCCTCTGGTCCAACAAACTGCCGTTGTGGAACCTGTGGGACACGAGAAACAAGCTGACCGACACACCGCTGGAGCCTGCTGGAGTTTTACAAGAAATTCAACCGTCGTGCTCCTGCAGCTAAACGCCAGGGGCCAGCGCCAAGCCTTCCGTACCACTGGTAATGCTGCACTTCCAGAGAGCCGGAGACCTTGCAGCAGAATGCGGCCGTCTGGCCCAGACGCCGGGCTTTGTGCTCTGGGTGCTTCACCACGTACAGCTTCTCTGTGAGGGAGAAGGTGCAACGACCCAGCCACCAAAGAGCACGGGAGTGAGTGAGCAGGCCGATGGGGAAGCGAAGCCATCAGCATAAAAATATGATGCTCATCAAATTATATGCCAGATCATAAAAATACAGTTCTGGCAGTCTTAGGCAGTCAAAGAAAATGCTTAAAGCTATTTATCTGCATATTAAGTGTATATTTGCTAAGAGAAAAAAAAGATTTACCATTATAACTCATGCAAAAGAATAGCACAAGAAAAAATAAACAAGAAGTTTTCCAAAAGGTTTCCACTTTGGCTTTTGGCATGACAGGGTGTCTGTGACTGCCAATAAATCAACCCCCCCAAAATCCATCCATTGTTCTTTATACAAATTCAAAATTAGGTAGAAACAGAACAGGTAGACTGACAGAAATATATGCAGAGACAGACAGGCTGACAGACATATATGCAGACAGACATACAGGCTGACAGACATATATGCAGACAGACATACAGGCTGACAGACATACAGGCTGACAGACATATATGCAGAGACAGACATACAGGCTGACAGACATATATGCAGAGACAGACATGCAGGCTGCCATCACCTGCTCGCTCCAGCCTGACGTGCAGCACGGACGTGCGCTCTGTGCTGTGCGGCACCGCAGTGGTGAGCGGCGTGTGCTTCTGCAGGCGCACCGTCAGAGTGCCGTTACCGTCCGGGCACACGCCAGGGATGCGGAAGTGCCCGTTGTGGTCAGTGACGGTAAGCAGCTTGGGGTACCGGCCCCCCCTGAGGACGGCGGTCCCAGGGGCAGGGAGCCCGCCGGCACTGCGGACTGAGCCCAGCAGGAGGTGGTCCTCGCACATGCAGGCATCGCATTCTGCATTCACACGTCCCATGATGCACTGCATGGTGCAGGCTGGAATATCGTCTACAAAACCAAGGAAGACCCCCTCAGAACGGATCTTCCTGACTCTAGATACATTTAATTACACTTTTCATGTTTAGATTAATTCTAAATAATTTATAACCATTTCTGGTCTCATACTTATTAACTATAAGATTCTGCCTGCAGTTAAAGGCACCCTTATTACCTGGACATGCTGGTCTTTTACAGGCTCTACCTTCCACTGCAGGGCCATTGCACCGCTGCTCCCAGTGTTGGGCGTGAGAATTGCAGCTCCTGGAGCGCACCTGTACGCCCGCCTGGCCACACTGCGCTGAACAGTCACTCCAGTCTGACCAAGGGCCCCAGGAGCTGAGGCTGACAGGTACAGGCCCTCCTGTACAAAATACAGATTAGAGTGGCTTTACTGAGGAAACACGCTGCTTCCTGTCAGTCTTATACAGAAAGCCACAGAGCGTTTGTTTTTTTTTTTCTTTAAAGAAATCACGATATGTCGCGCAAATGAGCCTTAAATGTTTACCTGCACAAAACTATATAAGGAAACAATCTTTTCTGTTAAAAATGCTCAGGTCTGAATCACAATCGCATAAATGTCAGTGCCGAGTCAATCCCTATAAGCTTCCACATTCCCGGTTGCCTACCCTGAGGGCACAGAAAGCGGACGGCATAGTTGGAGCAGCTGTGCCCAGCCGGCTGCTCGGAGTTGGTGCACCAGAAGCCCAGCGCTGGGTCGGCGTGGACTGTCTCCCCGGTGCTACTGGCAGGGACCCAGTCGGTAGTGCGGGCCTCGATGGCCACGGGCCGCTCGCAGACCCGGTCGCGATAGTAGTAGCGTATGGCGTCCAGTTGCTCATAGTCACCTCGGCCTCCGGGATGGTCTACGTTGAACCAGGTGCTCCATTCAGCGTTGTCTTCGCAGATGGAAAAGAAGGACATCACACTTCACGTAAAAAAATCAGGCACTAAAATAAACACACCTACAGGTGCAGAACATTAAAGGGCTGGGCATTGCTTGCAATCACATGCTGGAGTACTCTGTTAGCATGCTTGACGATTGTGCAACCCTATTACAACCCTCTCATAAGTGAGAGAGAATGAAGCGCCACCTATGACAGGAGGAGCGATACGAGTAAAATTCAGCGCAAATACTTTCATAAGTCATGGGAAAAAGGCATAAATTAACTAAATTAATCTTGGCATTTTGTGAATCAATATCAAAACCAGGATCGTGATTAATCATACATTCAACATTTTTTTCCACTCCTAGAACAAAGCTAATGACCCAAATCAGGAGCATGTGACACTTTCACATTCAGCTCTTCTTCCACGGCGTCGGCCTACCTTCTGAATGGTATGAGGCGGGGCTGTTCAATGAAATGTGAACCTTAGCCAGTAATTAATGGCACAAAACAAGTGAAGACAATTAACTACAGCAGTGTATTTAGACAATATGTACAGCAGAATCGCTCCCAGATGTATGAAATTAGGGCTCTTTTAAAAAGGTTGTTAAAAGGAAGTATTTTTGGTTTATATGCTTTGACAGCTCTATAATAAGCAGGTCTGTTCCTTCTCTGTCCGTTAGTCTCCCATAGAAGTTTCTGCAGCCCAGGCTGATCTGACACTCCGACTGCAGACCTCACTGGAGACACGCGACAATATGGCAGGTGTCCCCATGGCCCAGGATCACGTACAGTTCTCACCGTGTGAAGACAAGCGAGATGTTTCAGGCTCCTGACAACCTCAGAGGAGCAGTAGCGACAGCTGTGTGCATCCATCACCCGCCCACTCGATCTCGGCTCGGTGAAAAGCCTCTGTCTAGATCAACTTACAAAGCTAAGCTATGCACCCGAAACTAACTCTGAAAAACTGCCACTAGTTTGCTCAGAAAGGCAATCCAGTGCGAGACCACATCTAAATGTACGCCAGGATGCACAAGAGCATTCCTGAGACTTAAAGTAACATCACAACTGCAGCATGTTCTCTCTCTGCACGGTAGCAGAGTTCCACTATAAACATAGATTGAGAGATTGAGAGAGTCAGACCTTGAGCCATGCTGGTCGAGACGACTCCCAAGGCGAAGAGAAGCATCCCCACTACGAGGCGACTCATCCTCCATCAAGGCTTCTAACCAACAGAAAGACGGCCTAATTACAGGGATGACAGAAATCCCCTGTGAAAGAGAAAAACAGCAAAGAGCAGAGGAGCAGGATATGAAAACAGGGAAAGCTAGATGTGATCCTAACACTGCATATAACATGTTTTAGGGAATTCCTTCCCAGCCTATTTAAGACTCATCACATACAAAATACATTGCAATATCTATTCAAGGTTAAAGCTGCAAAATTTCAGTCACACTATATAATGAAGCAAGCAGTAAACAGAATCCAGCCAGCCAACACCCCCCCCGCCAACCCAACCCAATCCAATCCAACCCAAGCCTCATCTCTAAATGCTGAGGAAGCTGTGGAATGGAAAGAACATTGCAGAACATTGCAAAGGTGAATAAGATCTGCTCCCCCCACTAAACACATCTGCAGGAATCGTCACGGTGTGTCTGGGGAGTTATAAAATGTTCCCGTGTGCAACTAGGAAGCAGCAATATGTAAAGTTGTGAGAAAGGGCGAATGTAGCGACGTGCACAGATAGCTTTCACAGGTCTATAAAGCCACAGATAGCTTTCACAGGTCTATAAAGCCACAGATAGCTTTCACAGGTCTATAAAGCCACAGATAGCTTTCACAGGTCTATAAAGCCCAGGTTCAGAATGAAGGGGGAAAATATGTATAAATCACACCTTTAAAAAATGACCCATTTAGCTGCAGTAGCAGCAATTCCCAGAAGTTCATAAACCATAGCGTGCAAAAAAACAGTAAGCTAACATTTTACCAAAATTCTCAACTTGCAAACGGTGACATTGTTTGGCATTCGAAAATTTTCAAATGTTAGTTGTGAATAAAGAGATACAATAAAGAGACAAAGACTGCAGAGAGGACAGCGGAGGACAGAGCGGGAGCCCAAACTGCACCCTTACCACAGTGAGAGGTGTATCCAGAGCACAACAGCCTGATGGCTGGATCCCCCTCCCACTGCCGGGCTTTTATAGCATGCAGGCAGGGGGTGGGCTTCTTGCTACCGAGGGCAGAGCGCAGAGCCGGGCTCTGCTGCCGCAGAGGGACCGTGCGACAGAGAGTGTCCTCAGAGCTTCACCAGGCGCGGGTCCTCAGTGCTTCACCAGGCGCGGGTCCTCAGAGCTTCACCAGGCGCGGGTCCTCAGTGCTTCACCAGGCGCGGGTCCTCAGTGCTTCACCAGGCGCGGGTCCTCATTTTTAATCTCCCACACTCATGCAGAAGATTTGCAAATACAAATCTCCCCAAATGTTAAATAATAAATAAATAAATAATAAATGGCTGGGGGGGTGGTGGAAAATATTAAGAAAAAAATATTTCTGATAAAGATTTCAGGTGGACATTCCTGAATGGGGATGCACTTATTTCAAATTTCCATGTGCATACGTGGCTTAGATTACAAAGCATGTGCACTACTCTTTGTGTGAATGCAAGTTCTCTTGTAGTTTTTATATAAAAAGAAGAATTACAAAGTTGTGGTATTTGTTTCTCTTTTGCTAAAGTGCACATTTCAAATGACCTGGAAAATCTGTCAAAGCAACTTCCTCACGCCAAAAAAAAAAGATTAATGAAGAGCTGCTTACTGGCATCCTCCTCAGGGACACTTACTGGGGGAGCGTGCAGGCTCACCATAGCGTCATACATATGAGGAACTGGAAAACGGAGGGATGGATAAGTCACCCCAATAATCACAAAGAGCAACAATTCCAAAGATCCACATTCAAGAAAGTATTTGCTGGGTGGCCACCAAGGAATCCATCCATTCAAGGAATAAATCAATGGAAAGAACAAAAAGCAGAAAGAAGCTACTATGAAGCGGTTTGTAGCTGGCAGCAGAAAATGATATTTACTGTAAAGAATTGCTAGATTAACAAGTCATCAAGCAATCTGGCACTATAAGGTATAAATCCTGGACTCCCTTGAAATGAGTCATGACTCCTTTCACTGCTCCACCCAGCGTTCAGGCGCCAAGATGCATACAACAGGGACTTGGCTCATCACTGCCGTGTTGACATCATCAGATCATCTGTCCAGCTCCTGTTCATGATGCCCATTCAACACAGTGAGTCTGGACCCATGTGGCAGGGAACACCCAGTGTCAGTTCAGAAACACCAATTCACTTCTTTTGTGCCCTGTTGAGGAATTGGAAGGATCCATAGAAAACCTGAACAAGCAAACCTCAAGGCCAGAGCTGGAACCCAATCAGAGCCCGAGGCCAGAGCCTGAACCCAGTCAGATCCCAAGGCCAGAGCCAGAACCCGATCACAACCTGAGGCCAGAACCGGAACCCAATCAAACCCAGAGGCCAGAGCCGGAACCCGATCACATCCTGAGGCCAGAGCCGGAACCCAATCAAACCCAGAGGTCAGAGCCAGAACCTGATCAGAGCTCAAGGCCAGAAACACAGCCCGATCACAATGAGAAGTCTGAGGCTACCCACTGACCCAGCGTGGTGCATTGTTTAGGGCACATTGGAGAAGAAAATACAATATTTACTACTAGTTTGGTTCCACCAAATCCAACACAGCCCATGAGATAAAGTGGAACAAGCAGCACTATTAGAATGTAAGAGATCATGTTCAAAATATTAAAATGTAGGAATCATTTACCACAGGAATAGTAAAACACACTTTTAAGTATGTGTTTAGTACATGTTAAAAGGACGCCTGGGTGGGGATGAAGATCCCACACGGCCCTGACTGAGACTAGCCAAATGATGATTCTTTTTTATAGCACTTGTTAACCTGTCTAATCATGCTAATTACAAGGCATGGAGTGTGAAGCTACAGGAAATAGGCAGATCTGCTGACCAGATCAAAACAGCACCAAAGTGGATCCAGAGCAATGTTCTGGTAGCCTGCAACTGGAAGACCACTGTAGGGGTCCCACCTGACCCATCCTCGGGCTCTAGTAAAGTTCTGTAGGCATACGACTTAGCTGAGCTGACAGCAAATTACAACCAGAAAAAGCATGATACACACACAGCTCTAATGGGACAGATGAGAAACTTAAAATTGTTAAAGTGGGACACTATGAATAACCTCCTACCTCATGTTTACCAGGCATTAGGTTTTTTCTGGACGTACTGAGAGATAATTAAAGTATGACTGAAATGAGGATATATTTAGTGTTTGAATACGACTGTGATGACAAGACTGATTCAATTTTCCAGACAGCATTTAGATCAGTCTTTGTGGTCAAGTAACATTACAAAGGTACCCTTTAATGAAGAAGGTTTTTAAAACAGTGTTTAGTCAGTGCAGAGATGAACTGAAACTGGACTGACAGTCGGAAAGCGCACCACCTCCAGTGGAAAACTCTGTCTGCCTGTCTGTCTGTCTCTCCCGTCCGTCCGGCCTCTCCTGTCTGTGAATGCCCCAGATACAGCAGAAGTTGCACAATCCACCGAAGCACACCCAAACACAATGACCATCTACCCACAG
The DNA here is from genome assembly GCA_026781145.1 of Hippopotamyrus pictus. NCBI lineage: Eukaryota > Metazoa > Chordata > Actinopteri > Osteoglossiformes > Mormyridae > Hippopotamyrus > Hippopotamyrus pictus. The sequence goes on from JAODLC010000021.1 coordinate 13,886,226, forward strand.
ACAAATGAGTACAGTCAGTGCTGTCTAAACTAGTCAAGTCAGTGCACATAAGACACGGCACTCTGGCTGAAAGGACTCACAGCCTCCTTTTCACTCTGAGAGGGGCTGACCGTGATGAGCAGATGTAAGGCAGACATCTGAATCAGCCTCTCACGGCCCCTAATGCCAGGGACCACAGGCCCGGCCGGCTGCTCTCACAGGGCCTTGGACAGCAGCTTCCAACCCAGATGCTCAGACAGCTATAAAAAAAAGTGTCCCAAACAATATGCCACAGTTAATTACACGGAGGCAACTCAAAAGGAATGAAGCGATTAGAGGAAGGGGTTTGGGGCAGACTGGGTACAAGCCAAAACAAACCTCATCAGCCTCCAGGCGACCAGGCAAGACCCCAAGCAGTGGCCATCATGGACATAACTGGTGCCAAACCGGTACCGGTTACTGCTTAGCATGTGTTGGTAAGCACTGGTAAACTGGTAACACTGGTGAACATTCTGTGTTCATATCAATCAAATACCTATAGGCTTTTCCAACACAAGGGTTTCCATTGCATTGTGTTATGCTTCCAAAGGCTAAATGCAGGCTGTAATACATTATAGTATTAAATTACATCATCCTAAGCCAAAGGCACGTTTTCTGATGTTTTGTTAACATTTTGGTTTCTGTAACCAAACAACAGGAGACTGCGTGCCTACAAATGACATGCGGAGTTTACTGATGAGCATTACGGGAACTTGGTGGAGATACCAGACTTTGCACGCATGAAAGAAGGCTAAGGTCCAAACACAGCTTCCCCAAACCCTGGTAGGTCGGAAAGACAAGCCCCCGCAGCTTGTGGTTAAGGAGCTGGGAGCGCTGACAGGGAGCCTCAGCCTAATGCGTCCAGCAGCCGAGGTTCGCGGATTAGCTTCTGCTAACATCGTTAGGGGCCTCGAGGCAGCAGCGGGAAGTCCAGTCTCCTCTCCTCCTGGACATTTTTAGAAAAATGTTCCGTACTTCTAGAAATCTGCTCTAAGCTTCCGTAGCGCAGACTCTGTGTGAAACTGCGTCCCTGAATAGGCAGCCCCAAATAGGCCACGTTCATTCATAACTTCACCGCGCAGACACTCTGAATACATTAGAAACAGGAGGAAACAGGGAAAGCAGCATGACTAAAGGCAGCTGAATGCAGAGCGATGGACGGACCGATCTGCAAATGACAGGTGAGGCGCCTGTGATTCATCACAACAATAGAGACATCGTGGAATCAGGCTGAAGTTCTTTTTGGGTATACATGTCATTTGTCTCTTAACATTTCTACAGATCTTTGCCGGGGGGGGGGGGGGGGGGGGGGGTTGCTATCACATTTGAAAGAAGCAATTTCCCATAAATCACAGTGTTAGCCACTGGAGGCTGGAAGCAGTGTGACACTGAACAACAGGCCGCTTGTGTGATCAGAACAAAGTATAGATTCAAACATGAGCATTACCTGGCTGCAAATAGTGATCACGGCACAGAAGTTCCGGGATGACCCTACCACAGGCCAGAGGGAAAAACTCATCTGTAATGAGTTCTACACAAATGTTGACAGGGCAAGTACAAAGAAACAAGTTTACATATTTAAAAAAAATGGTATGATTGATTTGCAAAACAAAAACGTTCCCCTGCATCTCGGACCGTCATATTATTCTATAACAATCACACCACATTTTTCCCAGTCACAAGTGCTGCAAGCATTACAGATAAATGATCAACAGCAGCCTTATTTATGGCACTGTAACAATATGGGTATGCATCGAGTGGCAGATGGGTCTTAGAGCCCAAATGTAAGAGATCAGCGGGGGACGAGAGAGCCCAGCATTAGACAGCTGCAAAACTGTCAAATAAGCATTTATCTAATAACTGTGCGAGCAGGACTGTGGGAACCTAAGCAGCTGTACAATCAGACCATGTGACGCACATACAAAACAGCCACATCCATCAGAGAACCAGCATTAACTGTACATACAGTGGTTACAGATACCACCCCCAACACAAGCCGACCAGAACAGAATCAGAATCTTTATTCGCCGAGTAGAAAAAGTACAAGGAATTTCTTTTGATGCTAATAGGAGTACGATGTAAACAATTAAGCATACAATTAAACAAATACGTAACACAAAGTACAGTGATCTCGAAACAAACCGTAAAGAGCGTCCGAGTCAATCTTGATTAACTGTAAACAAAAAACCTTGCACTGAACATTTTACTGGAACGGTAAGATACCTTTTTCCAAGCGAGTTGTAGCAGGGCCTATTCTGGTATCTGAACTACCAACCTTTGAGTTACAAGCCCTTAAGATGAATGACCCCAAAGGCTGTAGGTTCACCATCACCAGAACATGACCTTCCATTTTTCCCCTTTTAAAATTACAAAAGGTCAGGTGCTGGTGAACCGGATACATTTCAGACAACCAAAAAAAACACGCTAATTACACTTCCATAAGCCACGAGGGCAGCTAGCAGAACATAAATCATTCCCAAATCCGTCACAAAGCATGTGATGAATCAGCTCGACCAAGAACACCATCTATAAAAGCTGCATGTGGATATTTCTGGATTCCTAATACAATAAAAGTCTCTCTTTGAGAAGGTCTGGCATGAGCCGGCAGACAGACTATGGGGAGTATCCTGACGTGCTCTAAGGGGCATGGACAACATGTACTTGGCTTCGGCATAAAATGATCTGGTATATTACACAACCCCCCCCCCCCCCCCCCCCCAAAGACATCTTAAAATCTCACTACTAGGAAAGCACACTTGCATGGGGTCAGAGTCCACCTCTAACCCCCATCTCCCCTCCAGTGAAGCCCTTAAAGTCACCTGACATACTCCAAACACAGAAGGTGTCTAAACTGAAGCACTGTGTCGGAGACAATGGAAGCAACTTAGGTCTATCTATGGAGACACGGGGCTTAACTCTTGATTACAGCTGGTTGTTCCATATTCCCCATATCATGTACAAACTGGTGTATAAAACAGCTACTATCCCTGAGAGGTGACAGCACACCTACCTGTGGCTGGTCTTTCACTCCACCTTTGCAAAGGCTGTTCCTCAGTGTTCTCTCTTTAAAACATCCTGACCTCCTTCACTGCCCTTTCGCTGTCATGCCTGTAAGGGAAACCCCAATAAATCTTCCCTTCTTTAACCCACATGTTACGTTTCAGTGAACCTGCTTCTCACACTGGCTATTCCAGGGCAGCAATTCTCAACCAGCTCTGTTATCATACAGAAAGCAAGTCTCCTTCCCAATCTGGGAAAATCAGAAAACAAGAGCTTGACACAAACCAGGGCCACATACACGAGCTGGGGGGGGGCAAACCGCCATGCCGCCACGAGGACGGTAAGCGCTGCGATCCTTGCTGCCGCCGCTGTACTCCTATGTTCTTGCAAACACATTGCTTCATCGTCTGAAACTCCCCGCTGGGGCTCGTTCCTGCTCTCCTCTGACCCCAATAAGCACAGCCGTTACGAAACACGACGCAGTGGAAACTGGGAAGCCTGACACAGGCTCCATGCGGACAAAAAAAATAAATAAAACAGCAACCATCAACACTGAACCACAAACACCAGCTAGTGACAGAAATGCCGTTAGTGTGGATTTATTGTACACTGATAGGAGCCAGTCGAAAAAAGAATTAATTGTGAGTGCATCCAGACGGCCATCTGTTTCTACTTTTCACACTAAGGGATTGCCTTTGAACTCCAGGCTGCAAGCGTCTTTCCCACAGCAACGCGGCAGACCCCACTGACCCCAAATACCGGCACACCTTACGTTTTCTGTTTGTGGAAAGTGCACGGTGTTACAACGTGCCTCATAAAAAGAGCAGCCATCTCACCCCTAAATGTGTTCATTTCCCCAGTTCCGGAACGTTCACAAACACACTGGCTGCTGAACTCCAGCTAACGGAGATGACGACCCGGGGGGAAGTACCAGTACCAATACCAGTACCAGTCTTTCAAGCACAGTGCTTAATTGTAGAAGACCGGCTGACGCTGAACAATTGAAGGATTAGAATTTGTGTTGTCTTGAAAGGAAAAAATGAATCAGTGTTTAAAAGATGTTTTATTTGTCAGCAACTCAAAGCCGACGCCAAGTAGTCTGACAGACTGATTATGGTCCTTATATGCAAAAACAAGAAGCTCTGAGAGACACTGATCTTTTCAAAAGTCAGCTGTGTTTTATTGAATCATGCACATCACACCAGAAATTCCCAGGTGAGTTCTCACCCTCCAGACACAGAATTCGGTGTATTTACAAGCTGATGTAAACTGAATAGCAACACATTTAGACTGAATACCCATGACCCTCCCAAACAGGGTACCTTCACCTGAGAAATATCCAACTTACAGCCAGTCAGATGAGTTTTAAGAAGACTTAAACTTTGACAAGAAAATCCTTGACAGAGACATTTTGGTTCCAGTGTTTGGACCTGGAGAAAGTGGTGTGCTGGAACAAGGGGGCCCCAGCTTAGCAGGAAGGCCAGAACCTGGAAAACCCATCAGTACTGCCCCCCCCCCCAACTCACCCGTTTCATTGTTCAAATACTCAAGTCCAGGCACAGGCAGAAGAATCAGCTGCATAGAGACAGTCACACACTTCTTTCCAGGACGGGCAGGAGGTCGGGAAACCGGTTTGCCCCAAGGGTCCAGTGGGACTCCTCCTCAGCCCCTGAGTGTACCCTGGTCGTCTCCAAGCCAGAAACCCTAATTAACATCGTATCATTTCAAACCAGCTTGGAACGCGGTAGGTTTATGTAGTCACTGGTAATTTGTCTACTGTGAGGCAACTATGTCATAAATACTATATAAAAATTAATTGCATTGATCTGAAATCAAATGTCGTAAGTACATACACATCTGGTGTTTAACAAACATGGTGCAGGATTGCGCCCCCACCCATCCAGTATTTCCTACTAATTAACCCTTCGGAACAGTCACAGCTATTTCACTTCCATTCCATCCCATCCCACAAACAGGGCTGGAAATAAATGGATTACTTGGGCGTACTGTCTAGGGGCCTTTAGACAGAAAAAACACATGCAACACAGGCTGCGTTTAACACCGAATACGGTCCAGCATGGAGACGCGCAAAACGGCCGCTGGCTCCTGCAGAAGCAGCTGAAAGCGCTCAATCAGGAGGCGGAAAAACCGCCGCTTAATCACATCCCCCTTTTCATCAACATTACTTAAGAAGAGAAAGTCGTTAAATTAACAATAAACGTCATAAAACCTAATGTAACACGAGGTTTCCCAGCCCTAGCATGAATCAAAGCACACGCGCTGGTTTTCTATGGGAGATATTTTCTGCAAAAAATATAATGAAAATGAAAAAAAAAAAAAATACAATCCCCAATTTGCCATTTAGTTTTGAAAGTCTGTGCGCAAAAATGAAAATTAAAATTAAATAGTACCATTTACGCTTTAATTTTCCACTCAGTTTTCTAGTCAGATGTGGAAAAAAAATTAAAAACCCTTTTTGCCTTTTCATTTTCAAGGTCACTACATGCTAATATATGTTCATCGCGGTGGCCTCTTGGCCGTGGTCGTATTTCGTATTTTCAAAATGTCTTAAGTAAACACTGTACAGCATGTGCAGCCTCTAACACTCCCCTCTAAGGAAGCTGGAAGTAAATTAAGCCGCGAAATAAGACGCTGTGAATAAAAAGCTAAACGAACCGGAAGCCGCAGATAAGTAGCTAACGTAAGCCACGTGTGGCTCTTCCATTAGTTTATGCACACTGGGGACCACGGCCAAGGAACACAAGGAGAACGGAATCCGCAAACGGAGTGAGAAGCGTAGTGGTGATCCGTAGCTCCGCCCCCGCCGTTCCGATTAACATATATTTGCATGTAGTGACCTTGAAAATGAAAAGGTAAAGTAGGAAATGACAAGTACAATTGGAAAATGAAAAGACAAAAAGGGCTTTTAATTTTATTTTTTAATTTTTCACATCTTCACATCTGAAATTAAAATGTAAATGGTACTATTTCTTTTGAATTTTCATTTTGGCAGGATTTTTGCGCACAGACTTTCAAAACTAAATGGCACAGTGGAGATTGTGTTTTCTTTTTTATCATTTTCATTTTATTTTTTGCAGAAAATACCTCTAATAGTTTTCAGCCCAGATTAGTTGCTAATCAGGGTTAATAAGTCATCGCACAATTCAAATGATTTCACAGAACTCACTAACACATTTAAACAATTCATGATAAAACATTTAACAAATTAAAGTTAATATTTACCGAAATATTTAGCTCTACAAACACGGAGCTATACCCCATATATAAAATTTTGGACTGAGGAATTTTCAAAAGATTATAATCACATTCAGGTTTCAAGTCGTGCACTGATTTAAACAAATACCCCTCCCCCGCCTTCACTCGTACTGCACGCCCTCTGGCGGTAAAAAAAAATAAAATAAAAAAAACTCATGAGAGAACTTAAACCCGTGTAGCACATTTCATTCACTTGGCTTACCCTGTTTGCCAGCAATGTGGACACGAAAATACGGTGAACTAGTGTAAGTCACAGTACGAGAACAAAATGTATGGCAGGAAGCAAGAGCTACGCTAATCGTCCAGTCTGCATCATCAGCTAAGTATTCATGGATCATGAATTAGCCAAGTAATAATTCATAAAATATAGAAACAGCTTATTGAAAACTATTTAGATATGTAAAAATATTGTAGATTCACTGAAAATAGCCCCAGAGTTATACTGTATCTGAATAAACCAGATGAGAACGTTCCTGCTGCTTATTGGTCAGATGTGTCTGTGGCGGGAGCAAGAAAGTAAATGCCAAAAGTCCTGCGTCCTGGGCTATGCAGTGGAACGTCTATCACTTTTTTGTATTGTTGCATCAGTTTTTTTTTTATTTCACATGGCAGTGTTCAGTTGACTGGTCAAATCCTCAGTCAGTTAGTTGTTCAAGAAGGCAACGTACCTCGCTCTTAGACCAAGTAAGACCTCGGTTCGTTTCATCTTCTCCGCCTGGCTGCAAAGCACACATGGCTGCGTGAACACATGGAAATTGGGTCGAATCTAGGTTGGATCATGTTCACACCACAAACGAATTGCTCCAGTGTTCGTTTAAGACCGGACCAAAACCACCGCCTCTCAATGGTCTCGATACAGTTGTTTTGGTTCACACCTGCCCAAACGAATCACGCCAAGGGAGAAATCGAACCAAAATCCATTTTAACCGGACTAAAAAGTGCTGGTGTGAAAACACCATAAAAACCTTTACAACCAGCACTCACAAGCACTGCAAAGTCACGGCATGCCACAACGGCAGAACTGCACAGGGACCTTCCACTCCGCTCAATACCTACCTGCAGGGCTTCCCAGACTCAGGCTTTTGTTTTTGTGGGATTCACAATATCGTTTGCCCAACGTCCCAGGAAAATCAAGTGTACCTGTTGGGCTACCAAAATGTAACACCCTGCTCCACGGACTATCAGAAATAATCCCCTAAGTAAAATTAAATTTCCTACTTTGGTCACCCTTTACGCTTTATTGACGAGCTATTTGGAGGAAAATTGACCACTGGGTTGTTGATCATGAGGATGGTTCAATTTATTGCACAGTGATTTCGCGTCGCCATCTTGGTTCATTGTAATAGAGTACCCCGAACATGTTAATGCAAGCAAGTTAAGTGAAGTATGGCTTTGTTATCACACCAATCATATTCATTACACTGCATATGGGAATGTGAAATATCATTATATAAATGTTATATAAAATCAAACGATGAAAAGAGAAAATGGATGTGGCTCATAAGCAGTCAAAGCAAAATGGCTGTGAGCTGCCCACTCTCAGAAATTGGGATATCTTGAATTGTATGGTTTTTTGAATGTAGTGAGCAACTACTAAAAGTCTGTCGATTTAATTTCTTTATTCTGGTCTGTGTACAAAATCTTCGGACGAAAACACATTGAAATGATTTCAGTGTATTCAAGTACCATCCAGCATGTTCACCTCCAGGATCGCCTGAGACCGGCCACCCGGACAGCTGCAGCAACAATCGTTTTGCATAACCAAAGAATTTCTGCACAAACTGTCAGAAACCGTCTCAGGGAAGCTCATTTGCATCTGCGTGGAGGTG
>JAODLC010000021.1:13894448-13908189 GCA_026781145.1 Hippopotamyrus pictus
CCTGGGTGCACTTAAAGCAGCTACCTTGCTCACAAGTCCATGACAACTATATACCACTAGAACTACTAAGCTTCTCATAACCACCCACAACCCTGACCAGTATGAGTGGTTAGAAGATGGATTGACTGTTAGCAACAAAAGCAAATACAATAAAATAGAACAAAGCACAGTTACAAAGCCTAGTAGTTGTACTATACAAGCCTTAAATAATTCTAATAATGACATTATAACTTGTAAAAAAATCTACAGGCTTATTTAAACTCCAGTGCAAGTTCCAGACTCAGAAATAATCACTTTACAACTATAGTTCCTTTGTAAACATTTCATTGAAGTTGAAGTTTATTGTCATATGTACCAAGTACAGCGTACAGAGCACAATAAAATTCTTACTCGAAAAACCCCTCCCCCGCAGACAGAACATAAGACAAGATACACACAAGACATAGAAGACAAAGTGGTGTAGCAGCAATAAATAATAGTCTAAGTTGCATAGTGTGAATGTGCATAATGTAAAGTGTCAGTGCATAATCACGGTGTTGATGTAGAGTCTCTAATGAAAATTAACTAATTAAATCTAACTAATGATTTTCAGACTATGATATAATGCAGTGCTATTTGTTAAATGACATCAATCAGAACAAACCGCATACTGGTGTTTCCCGCTGGGTTCTCTGTTCGGTCACGTGGCCCCGCGCAGATTTCCACATTTGTGCAAACTTAGCGCACAACGCTGACATCTGCTGTTAAGGAATAGGAGCGTGCAGGTTCGCGTCCCAGTTTGTGCTTCTGCCCCAGAACCGGTAACATTATTTATCCGTTAAATTGGACCTCAGTCACAGCGTTTGTATTGGAACTGGAAACTTGAGGCAGGTGTGCTAAAACCTGCTAACTGGTAAATATATTTATCTTACTATCTATAAAAAGCTAATACAAGTCATCCTGGCCTGAACAGTGTACAAGACAGAGGTACACCCTGGATGGGGTGCCAGTTAATCGCAGTGCACAGACAGTCATAGACAGCGGCAGCATGATTTGACCCCCCAACCCTGGAGGTGTGAAGGAACAGTGGGAGCCACTGTAGAACCGTTTAATCAAAATTATGATATTTTCTGTTTTGCAGGTGACGCGCCTGTAATCTACCACTAGATGGTGCCACATACACATGTTCCTCATCTTGCCTTCATATCTCAGTCATGCTCAGCAAATACACTGAGTGGCTGTGTTCAAATATTAATCAGATAGTGTTTTAACGGAAGCGTGAAGGATCAGAGTACCGCTAGAAACCGAACCTGCCTGATAATATGTAAATAGAGTATGGTTGACTAAATACGGCTGCCGTTTCACACGTCTTTTTCTTGCTTAAGTGTTTAACACTTGCTTGTTCGACTGATTTACAGTGAGGACCCAAATGACCCATGTCCTGCTGGGACATGCTACGCTTGAGTGTAGGGCAGGCTGACCCTGACCGTGCGGGAGGCCCCCTGTGGAACACGGGCTTGCGGGAGAAACAGCGGGATATATCTGGCTAAATACAGACGTCCCCGAGGAAGAACAAACCTGCAGCCTGCAGCCTAATGTTACTGGGAAGCCTCCTGATGATGCAGCGCGATTTGGCAATGCTAAGAAGTTTGGTGCACTTAGCACAGGGCACGCATCTGCATCTGTAATTATGCTCGCCTGTGACACCACTGTCTATGTGTTAAATCAATGACATCCCTTAACAAAACGCATACAGAATAAAACCGGAACTTTAGAAATGTGTTTAGACTGTGTTGCTGCTTCAAGATGGGTATTTAGAGGTGTGGTGGTTGCAGGTTTTAAACCCGAAACAGCAAGGTACCGCACCTAAGCACTGCTTCCGGGGCGCTGAATTAGCTGCCCTCTGCTATGTCACGGTGGCTTAAATATACAGAGAACATATTTCATTGTTGCGTGCTGTGGTGTGTCAACACTGACAATCATTCACCTTGAATAAGCATGTGCAACCCTGGCTTCAAAATTCAATAGCTGCAGCTCTCCCAGCACAGAACTTGGTGCTGCACAAGGTCCAGCCCACGTGCATGCGTGTCTAAATTATCCACCAGGGGGCGTTCTAGCTATTTAAAAGACCAGGAGCTAAGTCAGGTTTACCTGGGGTTTGACTTTATTTATGGAAGGAAGGTTGGCATCGGGGCTAAGATACTCGGGCCTATAGCCCCGAGTGATCGGACCTAACGACGCCCACATGATCCACATTGTATAATAACTTCATTGCTAGTTGGTGACCAAAGTCCAAGACCAAATAAATCATTTCACTATTAAAATGAACTAAATAATTACCAGAACACACCCTTGTAAAGTCTTAGTACAACAAATTGTAGTAAACACAAATCCCCTTGAAAAGAGACACAAGAGAGAACAGAGTGAAATTCTGCCAGGGGTACCCGAATTCCTTCGCCTGTCTGCTGGTACCGAATAACAAAAGTACATTTTTATCTCACTTCAAGCACTGCTAATCAATTGTATAATATTCGTATGCAGTATCGGTCCTATCTTATGTGGCGCCCTAGGCGAGCAGCACCGCCGGCGCCCCCTGTCCGAGGCAAATCGGCTGGCAATTCGGAGCTGCCTCAGAAGTTGTCGCCCTAAGCGGCCGCCTATAGGATAAAGTGATAAAGTGATTAGAAAAAAAAAATCACCTATGAACTATAAGGGCACGATCTGCTCAGGGTCGTCCACACCCAGAGCGCATAGCCATTGGTAGAATCGCCTCTGGGGCCCCCCTGCTGAGGCGTGGCTTCATCGGCTGCGGGCAAAACACAAATTACCCGTCGGGGAGGGGGGGACGGGGGGGTTACCAGTCCTTGTCCGAAAGCGCATCGCCGGGTCCTGGGCGCGCGCTGGTCTGCGCGACTCCAAATGATCCCAGCTGCTGTTGCTGCGTCCTGGACCGCATCCGACCAGCATATTTCTGCAGGATAATCTGGAGAGGAATGTTAATTACCGATTATTCATAATTAGTCCATAGAACAGTTTTCCCCTACCAAAGGACTTTTCAAAACGTTTTTAATATTTAAAATATCAGCAAATAAGTCGTATAGCGTAATCATTGAGAACGAAATGGTGAGTGACGAATCTTCTTCTCAAGCAAATATTTCCTTTGTGATAAATTCATCTCAGCTAGTAACTATAAATAGTAATATCAATCGCCGATATATAAGGTTGAAATATTTGTTAACGATTTTTAAAATATTTTACTCTTTTACCATTTCGTAAAAGTGAATGTTATCAGCCAATTAAGGAAGTCTTTTTTTCCCTGTGTAATTTTAGTGTATGTTACACTGTGTGGAAATGTCAATTGCAATCTACTCAACGTATTCAAATGTTCGTAATCAACGGTGTATTCTGGTTCGTTTTAGTTTTGCATGCTATGAGATGTCAGCTGTTTAAAATGCATTGAAGTTTAAACTGTAGATACATGCAGCACTATTAAAAAACAAGACGGCTATTAAAGTTGCCGTAATGGAATTTTTAAGTACAGGCTGTAATCCTCGTGGAATATACCTTATACGAATTTGTTTGCTGCTAGATGCGCACAGTCAGCGCCGTCCGTGACTTGATATTCTGCTTCTGATCGCTCCGAACTCGTTCTTTTTTGTTTCAGATTTTCGAAAACCTATTGCTACCATGTTGGTTCATTAAGTCAAAGGGCAAAAATAGTACAGAAAATCAATACCGATGTAATTTGCACACTGAAGGAATGATGAGATGGTTTCGAGTATCAGAAAAACTTTTAGTAACATTCAGAAGTAACATTCCCCAGTCCCTCCTAATACAGGACAGTTACAAACTGTACGGATTCATAGGCAGTAAGTGGAAACCGCTGGAATGGGTCAGTCATGCTAGCAAGTGGTGCAGCGGGTCCAATGGGTCCTGACCAGATTGGTAGATTCAAATACTTTAGACACTTAAATCAATTACTTTTTTTTTGTTGAAGTAGTGTGAAAGAGTCAACCTGTACATCTGTACCAGATTGTTTTAAGAATCTGTTGTTAAGAATCGTTTATTGTTAAACGTGTATTATTTGAAACTGGATTTGTCCATTATAGGATATCGCGTGCTGATGGTTAATGTTGAATTTGTGTAACACCTAAAGAGCAGAGGAGGTTTGCATACTCTCTGGGCTACCAAAAGACGGGGTACTTTGATTAAAAGAACAAATGGTCTTTTCCAGTCATGTGGAACATCAGAGAATAATACCTCCACAGTAAGACAAAACACAGTAACTGCGCAGACACCGAAACTGAGAAAAATGACTTTAAAGTATTTTGACAGTACACTCGTATGCGTAGTAGGTATGAAAATGATGTTTTTTTTAACGGAGCATAGTTGAACTACAACATTGTGTCTCGAGATAAAACAGCCAAAGAGACCTGATTTCGGTCACTTATTTGATAAAATCCGCAGTTATTGTGTTTTGCTTTGTGGGGCAGAAAAGACATTTTTATCAGTCATGCACAGAATACGGAGCGAGTCTGATAAGGTATGCCGGGGATCGTGGTCGTCTCAGTGGAAGTATGTGTAGAGTGATACCCCCAATTAAACTGCTGCTCTTGTATTTTTGGCCACATGCTGTTCTGTGAACTTCTGCTACGAATTTAACCCCACCACAGTACTATAGAGCTGACTGGGCCTGAGGGCTTTTGCACTGATTGAGTTGTATTATGTGAATACAACAATGTCTTAATTCAGGTTCGGGCAAGTTAAATACAACACACCTAAGCTTATTATCTATTGACTTAATAATATCGTTGAATTATATATGATGTTGTGCATTATAATTCTTTAAAAAATACCTTGGAAAGAGGCAACTGGTACAAACTGACATATGCATATCAAGACATTGTGGACAATTCTATGCTTCCAACTTTGTGGGCACAGTGTGGGGAAGGCGGCCCTTTCTGTTCCAGCAGGACTGTGCCCCAGTGCACAATACGAGGTCTATAAAGACATGGTCTGGTGAGTTTGACTGGCCCACACAGAGTCCTGACCTCAACCCCATCCAATACCTTTCCGATGAACTAGATTGTGAGCCAGACCTTCACGTCCAACATCAGTGCCTGACCTCACAATTGCTCTTCTGAATGAATGGGCAAAGGTTCCCACAGACACACTCCAAAATCTTGTGGAAAACCTTCCCAGGAGAACGGTAGCTATTACAGCTGCAAACGGGGACAAATTCCATATTGATGCCTGTGGATTTAGAATGAAATGTCATAAAAGTTCCTGTGGGTGTAATGGCCAGGTGTCCCAGTACTGTTGTACATATAGTGCATTTTGGGAGATTGGGAAGGAACAGGAGGCCTTGTTGTGTTTCTGTGGGTCTGCAGAGGGACACATCAGCCCCTGTGACGTGGGGAGGGGAAGTGTCCTTTCTGCCGCTGATGGCTGTGCTGCTTCCTCCTTGCTCTTTGTTTCCTACATGTACTGCTTAGCTCACAATCCAGCCGTTCATGCTTAAAGACGCTCACTCCGGCTCTGTTCGCCTGGTCATAGGTCCCCCGAAACATTTCATAACCTCAGGCATAGCAGGCCACACTGTGAAAACAGTATTTTGCAGGTCATCCCCTCCTGGTGAATGCAAATGCCTGAAATGTGTACAAGCCACTCTTGTCACGGGTGCACAAAGGCACGGACCGTGGGAGCAGAGGCAGGACTCAGGGAACAGGGGAAAACACGGGATTTAATTCCGGGCAAACATGGAACAGGACACGATATGACGTTAATGACAGAACTGGGGAAACATAATCAAATCAATCAAACGCAGACTTAAATACATCAGATTAATTAACAACAACGAGAAACAGCTGGTAACATGGGGATTCCACACGAGGTAGCGAGGGGGGCGTGGCACAGGTCATGACAATGCTGTCGTTTTCCTGCTCTTTTCATGGAAACGTACAGAACATTGCCATCGACAGCACCTGTTCGCCGACGTGTGCCTTATCGGAAGATGTTCATTTGCATTTCTGCTCCGGGAAAAACATCACACTCAGTCCTGAGGATTCACTTCCTCTTCCACCACATTCCTTGAATTCACATTAACCATCAAATCACCATTCGTATGAAAACTCGGGAATACCCACACTCAGCATTACTTCCTAGCACACACATTACTTCAAATGGATTACTAGAAATTGAACTGAGTTTTAATGCTTTTAAATCAACATGATTGTGCTAGAAACATTTTAAAATGATGTCTGTGTGTAGCACCTGTGCCTGGAGTGAAGTTCTTTGGAAATTCCTCTTCAGACGCAGATATTATTAAGTCAATAGATAATTTTTCTTTATGTGTGCAACTAACAATACGGCAAATTGGTTAGATGCCCTGAGACATAAAGACCCTCATTTTTACAATGGGCTGCCCTATCAGTGTGTGTGTTTGTGCGAATCTGATGTAAAGATTATGTAGAATGTTAGTACAAGTCAGAAAAGCTTTGCCATACGCATGTCCTTGTACACCTGAACTCTGAACTTAGCTACCCTGCCCCCCCATCCATGGTACAGTGGATCGTTAAATAAGGGAGTGCTGGTTGCTTTTTTTTAGCTACCATATCAGCACACAGGGAACAAATCCATTCAGTAAATCCTACCTTTGAAATGGTCAGGACTGAGGAAGGCACGAGCGCCAAGACTGTCTGTTTGGCTCTGTTGATATAAAAAAACAGGCTTTGTGGTGTCGATTGTCCGGAAGAATGGTATGATTCAGTTTGATTCAGTTTGATTCAGTTTCCTGCAGCTCTGCCCTGAACGGCTGCATTACAGCCAGGACCAGAGTTTTTACTCAGAAAGAAGGGATTCAAATTTTTATGGGCATGTTGGAGTTTTAAGCTCTACTGTCAAACCTCTCATCTATGATATCATTTGTGCTGCGATAAAATCACAGTTGATTTTATTTACTCACCCTCACCAAGGTACACTTAAATAAAGTCCTAACACAATAGGTTAAAAATGTATGCATATTGATAAATTATATGCACCCTTGAAAAAGGTTAATACAACTGTCTACAAACACAAGTCTACAAATACAAAGCATGTCTGGCTTTTAGCAGATGTTTATGGGGGGGGGGGGGGGTTCGTTGAAGTTTAAATTTTCATAACATTTACATTGTTGCTTCATTATCAAGCATATTTACTGGCCCCAACAAGACTTGCATCATGGTAGTGACAGAGTACGTTTCCAAGAAGGGGTTTCTTGTCGGAACAGAAAGTACGGGAGATGAAGAGCGGACAACAGCTGTCACAGGACCTCCCAATTCCACGTTTAGCATTAACAAGTCTGCTACAGATTCAACTCACACACCATAGAATTAGTTCCTCAGAATACTTAACACCAAGCGAAGACCACCGATGACTTTCCAAAGCTGCATAGGTAGGCGAGTTTAGCGTGAGGTCATTTCCTGTCACAGAATCACAGTGACTATTGGTCCAGTGTAGGGGTGAAGAGCAGCTTCGCGTTGCCAGATAACAGCAAGCCTGCTTTGCTCCTCACATGGCGATCTTCAGTCTTACCCACAGTAACGATCCTTTGGAAAAGAATATGGCACTTGAGCTGTTATTCTTTGTGAAAAAGAAAACAGGACCAGGCTTTGAAATTCTTAAAGTGCGCCGCCTCCCGCAGTCGCCCGCGGCGTCTCCGGCGAGCTGACGCTAAAGGGCTCCGGAAAAGCAGGAGTGGGCCTCACCTTCCGGAAAGCATTTGGGGGTGCGGCATGTCGCCCTGGGCACGGTGCTGCCAGTTCCATTCAGTTACCAGGGTTTGGGAAACACAGGAGGGGTGTTTCCTGGTTTAATAGAGTATGGATTTTACATTTGGGGCGGGGGCTCTCTCCGTAAAAGAGGAATGAAACAATGCGATGACTTTAACAGCTGCTCAGGGGTGAAGCACCCAGCACCCAGAATTCAGCTAAACTGGTTTAAACAGTTAGCGAGACACCGGATTAAGTTTCAGAAATAACCCATTATTGTATTAAGCATGGGAGGGCTCTGCAGAGTGAACCTGTGAAGCCCACTGTCACACTGTCACATTTTCATAGTGTCACACTGCCATACTGTTACACTGTCACTCTGTTACACTGTCACACTGTCAAACTGTTACAGTATCACATTGTTACACTGTCATAATGTCATACTGTGACATTGTTATAATGTCATACTGTCTCACTGTCACTCTGTTACACCGTCACACTATTACACTGTCATATTGTCATACTGTTACACTGTCATACTGTTACAGTATCACATTGTTACACTGTCGTACTGTCGCACTGCTACACTTTACACAGGGCTCTGAGTGCTTTGAAGTTGCTGGCTGAGTTTCCCTCTTGCTCACATGTGCTCAGCTTTGCCCCCCCCTGCCCCCCCAAAAGAAACAGCTCTGTTAAAGCTTGCCCATAGGTTGGGGTGTTACACATGGTAAGAGGCTATAGCCTTGACATTAGTTGTTGGTCCCACTGGGGCCACCATCCACAGACGACTTGCAGGGTTTCCTGTCGTGGCTCATGACAGCCCAGAGTGTTACTGCAATATCCAGATGGAGCATGAATGATTCTAATCAGGCTTTGACAGTATTCAAAGTACACGGGGGCCCTGGGAAATAAGCAGGACTAGAAAACTTTTTTTGCCTTTTCTTTTACCCCTCCGGAAGCTTAAGTTAACCCCAAGGTATTTTTCTCCATGGAGAGCAAAAAAAATTATATACAGAAGTTTAAAAATGGCACCACAGAGTGTGAAATGGCTGATCTGGAGACGTGTTCACAGACTTCAAGAAACGGGTATCAGAGAGACTCACTAAGCACATTGATTGAAAATCCACCTCCCCCCCCTCCCCGAATTGTCCTGAATTGCTTGCAGCTCCTCAGTCATGATGTGAAATAACCTAATGGTTCCCTTCTGGAAAAACAATCAGCTGGGAATTAATAGCACTCCCAGTAAGGGAGCGTGGCTGAGGGATCGAGGAAACAGCCCGGGTGTTTAACCTTCCTGCCGGTGCACCGGCTCAGAAGGTGTAAGGAGAGGGACTCTCATTTCTGGGTGTGAGACTGTGAAGGCGCCTCATCAACGAAAAGCAGACTCAGTTTTTGTGCTACACTTGGTGCTCATTCTCTGCGTTTCCCAGCAATGGGCTAACAGTTGCCATAAGATTTACCAACACAGTCATTTCATTGTGTTGCTCGACCAGAGTAAGTTACGTATGTCTGGACATGATGGTTTATACAGCTGATTTATTACTGTTTTTGGTGTTCCTCCATGTCTGAATCGATTCCCATAAACCGTCCGGCTGCAGTCACAGCCAATCAAAAACAAGGGAAAATAAAATGACACGTATCATATGACGTGAAAGTTCAGGTTGCCTTCTAGCAGTCCGAGTACGGAAAATGTGTTTTAAATCAAAATGTTCGGAGTTTAGTGGGGAGTCGGATAACTTTTTTTGCGGATTTCCGACATATGTCTTCCATTCTACAAACATTCCCTTGTGCCACAAGGTTAAGAGGCAGAACCATATGCTGGGGAGACCCTCTAAATACACAGCCTGCCGCACGGCCCTCAGCCGCTGAGACACAGCAGCCTGGAGATGCTAACGCTCTGATCCTGAAGACAAGCTTAGTCAGCACTTTCTGCTGCCTATTACCAAGAAAATCATAGAAAGCAGACCTGGGAATGCTGACCTTCCACAGAAACAGAGATCACACATGAGCTTGATATTTGCAGTGGTGAATGAATCTGTGTTGTAACACTGAGTTTATAATTTAAGGTCTAACCTGAGGTTCTCATTCAGGTTATTATCGTATTCAGCTTCAGAGGTGGAAAACCAGTAGAAAACTGCTAGGTTCATGATGGATGTAGATATTGTTTTTTGGAGAGTCAACTTTATTACTGTATATTTTCATGGATTTATTACTCATGATTTAATGCACCTGATTTTTGAGGCGTATGTCCAACAGTGTAGGAGGGAGTTTGGTGTTGGGGGGGGGTGGGGGGACACAACGTAATCATTTCAATGCGAAGTTATAATTTTATGGATGAATGAAGCCAAATTAAATATCTGGGAGTACAGGCCCTGGAGTTTGCATGTTCACCCCATGTTGTGGTGGAGTTTCCTCCAGGTATTCCAGTGTCCCCCCCACATGCTCCATGCTGAAGTGTGCCCTGCGGTGGGTTGGCGCCCCACCCAGGTTTGTTCCCTGGCTTACGTCCACAGGCTCTGGATACCCCGCGACCCTGTATAGGATAGATGGTTACAGAAGATGGATGGATGGATGGAGTACAGGAACCCCCACCCCCCCCGGTTCCGACACCTTTGCATATATGAGAGTTTCACATGTGTGTGTCTGTGTGTGTTTGTGGGTTTCCAGGGAACCAAGACACAACACAGTCACAACTGGCAGAGCTACAACGTGAAGCAGAGTGGTGTAGATGACATGGTCCTGCTCTCCAAGATCAATGAGGATGCCATCGTGGAGAATCTCAGGACGAGATACATGGATGACTACATCTTTGTATCCTTAACATTGGGAGACGCTACCAAAGGTTATTTGCTTCTGTAGTTTTCTTAAGGTCCCTTTAGATGTTTATTGTTTATGTTTGAGGAAGTCTGCATGGACTTCAACGTCAGCATGGTCCTCATGGTCTGCAAGGTCTTCGTGGTCAGCAATGTTGTCATGGTCTGCATGGTCTTCGTGGTCTGCATAGTATTCATGGTCTGCGTGGCCTTTGTGGTCTGCATGGGGTTCATGGTCTTCATGGGCTTTGTGGTCTGCATGGTCTTCACTGCCAGAGCCCTGGTAGCAGTTCAGGAAATGTGCCTTAACTCATTTGCATACAGACATACATCGGGCCGGTACTCATCTCTGTGAACCCCTTCAAGCAGATGCCCTACTTTGGGGACAGGGAGGTGGAGATGTATCAGGGAGCGGTACGTAGCTCCCCAAAAACGCCAGCGTGTAACCGCTGCTGCTCCTTTCTCCTCCATTCTATCTAAAGCAACACAGAGATCCATATAACCAGGTTTTCTCTTATAGTCAAAAGAGCTCAGATGCTGAAGCCAGCACGGTCTCTGAATGGCCAGCTCAGTATCTGAGAGGCCAGCACGGTCTCTGAATGGCCAGCTCAGTATCTGAGAGGCCAGCACAGTCTCTGAATGGCCAGCTCAGTATCTGAGAGGCCAGCACGGTCGTTGCGTGGGCACCACGGTCACTGAGTGGGCAGCGAGGTCCCCGCATGGGGATGTCGAGTTTTTTCATGCGTCTGCGCCCGACATCCTGGGTCGTATCCCACTCAGCAGTGGGGATAGGATCCAAGGCTCTGCTGGATATGGATGGAGGGATCAATGACAGCTATTTATGTTCTCAAGATACAAGGTGTCGCTTAAAGCAGTGAAAAGGCCCCGGACATGCGGGTTTGGCATTGAAACGCCCTGGCAGAGCTGACTGTGCCAGTCTGTACCTGACCAAATGTCCATGAGCAGATCTGTAAGGAATCCGTTGGCTGCGGACACTGACTGCAGCTTCCTGCATGACTGTGTTCTGACCAAAACCTGTTAGCTGAAAAGAGACAGAAGCAGGCAGCAGCCCTCCACTCCCTGCCATTAAATGCTTCATTTGCTTCCTCACCTGAAGCCGGCCTCTTATTTACTGTGACCAGGCCTGGATGCACAGTGCAGCCAAAGTTCTCCTTATAACCAAAGGCCCCATGCAGAGAACCGGGACCCAAATGTCTCTGTAAGATGAAGTTCAGTCAGTTATGGGAGCATAAGGCCTGCTGCCCCTCACTTTCTGTTTCAGGCTCAGTATGAGAATCCCCCCCACATCTACGCCGTGGCCGACAGCATGTACAGGAACATGATGATAGACGGCGAAAAGCAGTGCGTCATCATCAGGTGAGTCTCAGCTCTGGCCAGTGCCTCGATTTCTGTGACTCCTGCAGAAATTCTGTCAGTAATAAGCTTAATGCCTGAAAACGGAAAACAGCTCATTTATTTTGGACGACTGTAGGTACTGGAAATTCCGCTGCTGTGGCCATTCTGGCTTCGAGCTGCTCCTGCCTTTCCTTCTGTGGAGGGCACACTCTGTCTGTTGGCCATGTCACTGAGAGCCCACTGCTTTATGGGTCTTCAGCACAGACAGAACCTCACTCTGTCCCTTCAAAAAACCCACCAGGAGACATTACGTATGGCAAAGTGACGCAAGCGCCCTCTTTGCCAGAAGGTTCTCTGGGAGTGTTCCTTGTAATATCTTCATTTAGCCGCCTGAGGCCCTGACTGGCATAGAGGAACATCACAAGCCTGCACTTCTGGTAGCTTTTCCCATACTTGGGCAGGCCGAATTAGCTAAAGCTGTGAATGATCATGTTCTCCTTTGGTTTTGAAGGCTTAAATACACAGAGTGCGGTCAGTCCGGCGCAGGCTGTAAGTTTTATACATCTGCTCCCCGCTCTCCGATTTCTGGAAGGTTCTCCAACTGATCCGACAGACAAGTCACCATCAGATGATAATCTCATCACCGTCCAAAACATTTCATTTCAACACTGATTTATGGCTGTTTTCAGATGATATTACACTAATGACATTTACATTTATTTATTTAGCGGCCACTTTTATCCAAAGCGACGTATGCTTTTGTGAAAGCAGGTCAGCTGGCCCCTGGAGAGATTGGGGTTAAGGGCCTCACTCAGGGGCCCAGTGGTGACATCACTCTGCTGGTCACTGGATTTCAACCAGCGAAATTCCACTCACATGCACAGAGCCCTAACCTACACAGCCAATTTCCCCCCTCCCCCCCATGACAAGATGAATGCGGGAAACAAAACTGCATCTTTGTGACGTTCCTCTGTCAGTTCTTCCTTTTCTTCCTTTGACATGATGGAGAACCTCGTTGCTTGGTTACACTGATCCTCTTGCATTTGTTGCTTATTACTGTCGCTTAACGTTTTTCATTCAAATGCTAAGAAAGGGATCTAACTATTTCTGTGACAACCTTTAAAGTGTAAAAAAAAAACCAGGCGTCCTTAGGGTGCGTCCATCTCTGATGGGTGGGCTGGGAGGATAATCCTCTGCTGTCCCCCATCAGCGGTGAAAGCGGTGCCGGGAAAACGGTCGCGGCCAAGTTCATCATGAGCTACATCTCCAAAGTGTCGGGTGGCGGCTCCAGGGTGCAGGTGCGTCTGTGTGTGTTTGTGTGTCTGTGCACGGGGGGGGGGGGCTATTCCATACCCAGAGGGGCGTGGATGCCTTAGCAGTTTCAGGGGACCCAGCATTTCATGGGGGGCCTGTTTTTCTTCAGGTTGAAGGTGGTCACCCCAGCAGGGGACCCAAGGTAACATTTCTAGCTACGCCCTTGACCATGCCAGCCTTTACGGTGCCCAGTGTCACCACTGCACCCTCACCCCGTCTCAGGTATCACTCAGGCCATCCGATCCCCACAGAGGACTCCAGTCTCACCACTCCACAGGAGCTCAGCAGCATCTCGAACTTCAGCTAAAACTTTTCTTGTTTTCCAAACTGGATGACAAACTTCTAGAAGCTGTACTACACATGACAGGCACAGTTCCTTTAAATTTCCAGTTAATAAACCCTCCCACTATGCCCTCACTCCCACTATGCCCTCACTCCCACTATGCCCTCACTCCCACGATGCCCTCACTCCCACTATGCACTCACTCCCACGATGCCCCTCACTCCCACTATGCCCTCACTCCCACGATG
>JAODLC010000021.1:13911527-13922024 GCA_026781145.1 Hippopotamyrus pictus
TCTATCCTACCCGGCTTCTGATGAGCCACACCTGTTCTCAGGTAAATACCAGGAGCAGGTGTGGCTCATCAAAAGCCCGGTAGGATAGAAAACTTACTGAATAGTAGCCCTCCAGGACCGGAGTTGGTGACCCCTGGTTTACAGTGTCCCTCTCACTGACAGACACTACCCCTCCCCCCCCAGGAGTCTAACTGCCCCTCGTGCGCTGGGTAGCAGCCTCATAAACGTGTCCTCTGGTCCTTCAGTGCTGGCATTTCCCGCCTTCCTGCTGGGTATCGATCAGACGCGTCTGAAGGAAAAGCTCACCAGTCGGAAGATGGACAGCAAGTGGGGGGGGCGGTCCGAGTCCATCGACGTGACCCTCAACGTGGAGCAGGCGTGTTACACGCGTGACGCACTTGCTAAGGCCCTACACACCCGCCTCTTCGACTTCCTGGTGGAGGTACAAACGCCTGCCATCTTTCAATCATGCTGCCTGTCGGTCTACAATTACACACTAATTAACGCAGATTGAGAATAGTACTGTTTGGGCCACTGAAGAGATCAATACGCCAGTGCCATGTTTTCCATCCCCAGTCCATCAACAAAGCCATGGTGAAGGATCAGCAGGAGATCAACATAGGGGTGCTAGATATATACGGATTTGAAATCTTCCAGGTAAGCAAAAGTACAGCCGCACTGGACCGATTGGCAAGCTGGGAAATTTCCACGCTGTTTATGGTATCAGGCAACTCTAGACATATCGGAAATCCCCCCTCAAAATTTGTGGCGACCGCCATTCTGCAGTGCCTAACGTGTCTCTGCTCGCAGAAAAATGGCTTTGAGCAGTTCTGCATCAACTTTGTGAACGAGAAGCTACAGCAGATCTTCATCGAGCTGACGCTGAAGGCCGAGCAGGTGATGATCCGCTCACGGTCTTCCTGGCTTCCTGCCTTCCACTGAGGCCTCACCCTGCACTTTGTGGCCCCTCCTGCCCCCCCTGTTTAGCACGAGTACGTGCAGGAGGGCATCAGATGGACGGCTATTGAGTACTTCAACAACAAGACAGTGTGTGATCTCATCGAGAACAGAGTGGTGAGTGCTGTCTCTTTGCATGCCAGTTGGTCTGAAAGCCCCCCCTCTCCTGGCCACATCCATCCCGCCCCCCCCTTTGGGTTATAGGTACCACAGTCCTGTTAATCCATTTCACTCCAGGGCACTGTGGGTCATGCAGGGCCCTGGCAGGCTACACCTGTCATGGGTAGGAACACCACAACTGAATGAGTGAATGACTTCAGACGGTGTTTTGTGTGTGTGGTGGTTAGCAGGGCTATAGGAGAGCGGAGCTGCTCTTGTGTTTATTTAAAGAGAGGCAGCCCAGAGACTGAGGTACTTCCTGACTGAGCGGATAAATAGCTGCATTATAACCAGAGCACTGTGGAGAGAACAGCTGTGGGTGATGTCATAATCAATTATCGTGTGGTGACCCATCTTAAAGAAATAAGAACCCCCCTCCCCCAAGTTACCAGCTTGCTATCACACACATGGCAGTTCTGCCCTATGAACGTCTCGGTCATTTGCATACTTCGTGATCAGATCTCTGTATGTGGAGGAGCACGGACACCTCCTTTGCATAGAGGAGCACTGCATGTTTCTGTATTTTTCCTTCTATTTAACAAAACTAGTCCAATAAAACATTATATTTTACACCCCTTTGTTTTTAAATATTTGACAAAACATTTGACAAAATCATTCCAAAGGCAAATGTTTCGAACTTTGGTAAAAATGATTTTGAGAAGTGGGTAGCAAATTAATTTAAATGTAAGTGGCATACCTTAAGAAGGGTCGGCGTTCTGCATGTGGGGAGCTGAGAATGCTGCATGTGTGGGAATTCGAGCGCAAACAGCAGGACAGACGTGCAGACAGGATGTCTGGGCGCTCAGGATTCCCCCCCCAGGCCTGTGCCATGCGCCAGGCCTATTTTACCGGAAGGTTCTTCTGCTGTTGCCAGGAAGGCATCTACAAGCATCTGTTTTGGATTTCACAGAACACTATTCAGTGGACAGCTAGCATATTAGAAATGTAATAATCTAGCCACCAGTACAGTTATGCGGTTATAAATATCTCGTACAGTCATAAAGCAGCTAGATTATGTGAAAAGTGAATCCCTCAATTCAGTCAGATTTTGTGTATCATATAAAAAATACAGCTACTGCTAGAAGAGACTCAAGGCCTGAAGAAGTCAGAGTCATAACAAAACGAAAGTATGTTTTCTGTGGTACATTTTTATTCTGGGGGAGCTGAACCCCTTCTAATAAGAGTGAGCTGTTGTTAACCCTAAATACAGACACACCCCGGGATACGATGGGTAAATGTTTTTCACCTTCAGTACATTATTCAATAAGTTACTCAACACTTAATTATAAAATAGGCTTTGTGTTAATGATTTTGCCCAACTGTATGCTAATGTGACTGTTCTAAGCATGTTTAAGGTAGGCTAGGCTATGTTGTCTGTTCGGTAGGCTAGGCTATGATGTTTGTTCGGTAGGCCAGGCTATGATGTTTGTTCGGTTAGGTGTACTGTATTAAAATGCATTTTGGCCTTATGATGTTTTCGCCTTATAATAGGTTAATCAGAACGTAACCCCTTCATATCCAGGGAGAGGCTGCATCAGGTCAGAAAACAATGACCTCAGCCTTTATCCATTTGCACTCCTAGGGTATTAGTAATAATATAATGAAACTTGCTCCTAGTTCTTTTAATGTTCACCTATCCTCACCTTTCTCCAGGTGAGGCTTGGAAATGTATATGATTCGTTGACGCATTTGATGTTTTTCCCCCAGAATCCCCCAGGTATCATGAGCATTCTGGATGACGTGTGCGCCACCATGCACGCGGTGGGCGAGGGGGCGGACAGCACCCTACTGCAGAAGCTGCGTGTGCAGGTCGGCGCCCACGAGCACTTCAACACCTGGAGGCAGGGATTCGTCGTCCACCACTATGCCGGCAAGGTAGGCGGGCCGTCTGCCGCTCAGGACCAACCAAGGGCTCCGAAAGGCCTTCCTGTCGTCGGACTGCCCAATCAGCTTCCTTGGGTCGTGCTATGTTTTTCTTTTCCTTCGAGGTGGTCTACGAGGCGGAGGGTTTCTGCGAGAGGAATCGGGACGTCCTCTTTGCTGACCTCATCGAGCTGATGCAGAGCAGTGACATGTGGGTGCCTCGCTGTCAGGAAGGCCGTCTTTTCTATTCTTCCCCTACATGGAGGGAAATCTCACACGGCCAAAGCTCCCTCCCTGCTTGTCTTTCCCAGCCTTCGGTTGTGATCTGTCCTCCATCTGGACAAACAACCCCATGCTGCCTCCAGTTTGATTGAGCCTTGCCTTAAAGGGGCAGCACCCTAAAACTGGGGCTGTGTTGTTCTGCTGGGAGCCGCATAGTTTTGGAGATATTAGCCATAGAAATGTCAGTTTATTTCCTTATATTTGTCCATTTCCAAGGTTTCCGTGGTTTTGTGCTTTTGGGAATGCTGTTCCAAAACAACAAATAATGCATTTCCCAATAATACTGAGAGTATAAGCAAAAAAAGGAAAAAAAAAATGTAATTACAGGTCATGTGGCCAAGAGCTTGGAGCAGCATGATATAATTAGACAGCTGTTGACTTCACTGCCTAAAAACTAGGTAACTTTGATTTTCTAGTTTCAGTTCAATAAAGCTGAACGACATTGTTCAAAATTATTTCTCAAGGGTACATTACGAAGTATGCAAACCCCAGGCAAAACAGCAGATGAAAACCACCATTATGCTAACTGCAGTTCAGGTCCCGATGCTGGACAATGTGAGTTATGACGCTGAGTTTTCCATACTGGCTCTGTAGAGCAAAATTCACTTAAATGAAACACAGCAGGACAGATTGGCATGAGACTCAGACGCGTCACTCTGCCGGGCTGCTGTTCTGATGCTGCCGTAATAACCTCCTCCTGTCCTTTGGCTCTCTTCAATAGTTCTTTCATCCGGGCCTTGTTTCCAGATAATCTGAGCGCGGAGAAGAAAGGCCGACCGACCACTGCAGGCAGTAAAATCAAGGTGTGTCGGAGCCGCAGGCCGACGCGGCAGTATCGTCCCTGTAGAGCTTCAGCCTGCGACACTGTGTAACACTGGCGAACAAACTGATTACAACTAGTTCTAAATGCACTTCTCGTTTTATATATAATCCATTTCAAAGCATTTTTAAAACAGGTAATTATCTAAATGGGCCTAAACATCCTAGAACAGCTGCTATGACCATAGACCTCAGTACTGTGCAGAAGTCAAAGGAAATACCTAAGGTTATCTGCATAGTAAGTGTATAATTGCTCATAAAAAAAAAAACGCAATTTAACATTTGAGCGTATGCAAATTAACGGTATCACCATAAAAACTAACAAGAATTCCTTCTGCTTTCCAAAAAGTTGGACGCTGCAGTAGATGAACAACTCTCCTCAGGGGCATCTCAGCCATTCCATGCAGTTACTAAATTTTCCCACCAGCTCAATTAATTAATTAACTTCATTACAAAAATAACTCAAAATAACTAAATGAGGTGTTTATTAGCCAAAGCTGGTGGAGTAGTGGCCTGACAGGCGTAAAATCATAGCTTTACACCAACATGAAGATGAAAAAGGCCTGAGCCTTTTACACGGTGCTCCAGTTTAAATGAGGATTTTGAGGCCTGTTGAGAGAAGGTTCTGATTTCACTATTAGCCAGGAGACAGTAGATAATAATTCTATGTGTCTGCTTCTTGGTCCTCCTCTCCTCCGCCTTTCCTTTTCAGAAACAAGCCAATGACTTGGTGAGCACGCTGATGAGATGTACACCACACTACATTCGCTGCATAAAGCCCAACGAGACCAAGAAGCCCAGAGACTGGGAGGCAGCCAGGTACGTCAACTGAAAGTGACTCGCTCCTGTCACTCGTAACTCATAGCCTTTAAATTTCACCCGACACAGCAGCAGGTCTGCTGAAGAGACTTACGGGCGCCATTCTCTGCCAATTCTATTTGCGGTTTGATGTGAGGTTTGGGTCCTTAAACCAAAACACAAGCCAAATGAGTAAGAGTAAATGTTACATTTTGGGATGGATCCTTCCCCTCACCCTGCATCACCCACTGACCCCCCTTCTCCTAGGGTGAAGCACCAGGTGGAGTACCTGGGACTGAAAGAGAACATCCGTGTGCGGAGGGCAGGCTATGCCTACAGGAGGCCCTTCCAGAAGTTCCTGCGCAGGTCTGTGCCAGACGTTATGCCCTTTTCACACTCTTTCATCTTATCAAGCTGTAGGCATTTCCTCAGTGAGTGTTCGCAGCATTAACGTATGATCTCCCTGCTGCCCCCTGCTGCCCCGCTCAGGTATGCCATCCTGACCAAGGAGACCTGGCCGTCCTGGAAAGGCGATGAGAGGCAGGGCGTGTTGCACCTGCTGACCTCCACAAACATGGACCAGGATCAGTTCCAGCTGGGATGCACAAAGGTTTTCATCAAGGCCCCCGAATCGGTGAGGTCCCTCAGACTGACACCAGCCCTCATAGTGACAGTGGTGTCACTGGTCACAGGTCAAATGACCGGGCCTGTTCACTGATCTCTGATGTCACTGAAATGTCTCAAAAAAGGGGGGGGGGGGTGCATTGTATCTGACCCTCTTTTTTCAAACTTTTTGTAAAAGGCAGCATGGTCTCTACCTTGGGTCTCCTTCAGGGACGACGTTTCTCTGGCAGGCAAACAGATTCTTTAGGTTCAGAGAGCAGGTCAGGCGTAAGACATGGATTTCTGTGGAGGAGTCCGGGCGCACAGAGCCCAGAAATGCAGATTAGCGTAAGGAGAGGTTCGGCCTGAGGTAGCGAACCAGCTGCAAGCTGAGGCATTGTGGGTATATTTCAGCCAAAACCTCACTCAACGGCTGTTTCATTAACTCATGACATTTAATAACAAATGACCTTTTGGGGTACAATAGTTCTATTTTGATTTTCCCTTGCTGGCTCGACATTTTAAAAAATCCAGTTTCGGTATAGACAAGCTATGCTATGACATTTAATATGCTTCATTAACTGTTTCTCACAGCAAACTGTCTGCCACACAAAATATAACACATGACGTGTGGTACACAAGGGGCCGCTCTCTGCTCTGCCCAGAGTCCCTCAGGGTCGCGTCGGGGAGCAGCCCTGGGGTACTTCAGCGGGCCAGGCGAACCGTTTCCAAGCTGAGTCCGGGCCTCGTCTGTCCTGCAGATCTTCCTGCTGGAGGAGACACGGGACAGGAAGTTTGACGGCTACGCCAGGGCCATCCAGAAAGCCTGGAGAAAGCACAGGGCCCACAAGACCTGTGGCCAGATGAGAGAAGAAGGTTTGCTGCCCCCCCCAAATGACTGCTGGCTGCATGTGTGTTGAGTATCTCGCTAAACTGGTTGCATCTGGATACTGTGTACAGTAACAATTCTCATTTCTGGCAACACTGGGACTCAGCCTCAGCTGAATAGTTGAATGTTACTTCTGAAAAACAATGAATTGTAATACATTTCCTGTATTCCTTACAGAGGAATTGAAGCATTACGTACATCTGACTTTGTTCCTCAAAGACTTGTAGTCAGGGCAGGTGGTGGAACGGTCCTTACAGATGGCACTGCAGATGTGACCCGCTGGGCCGACTACTTTGAGCAGTTGTTTATAGATGACCCTGCAGCTAGGACGTTGGACATCTCTGGGTCCACAGTTCTTGAGGTCGATCCTCCAATCAGCTTTGGACCACCCAGTATCACTGACATTGCACAGGTGGTAAATCAGCTGGGGGTAGGGAAGGCTGCAGGGATCTGTGGTATCCGGGGTGAACTTCTCCAGGCTGGTGGCAAGGCTGTCCTCCTAGCATTGTAAGGGTGGAGCAACTACAGGGGGATAACACTGCTCTCAGTGCCGGGTTAGATCCTTGCGAGGGTCATCCTTAACAGGATCTGTGATCACTTGCTCGCCTGCCAGCGATTGGAGCAGCTTGGTTTTATGCCTAAGAAGTCTAACATCGACAGCATCCTGACATTCAGGGTTCTCATTGAGTGCAAGTTCAAATATCAGCAGAGGTTCTTTGCAGCCTTTGTCGATTTTCATAAACCGTCTGACTCAGTTGATCGAGTTGCCCTGTGGGACATCCTGAGACTTCGCGGGATCCCCCTGAAGTTTCTTGATGTCATGGCCGGCCGGTACTCTGGTAATGTGAGGGCTGTGCAGAGGGGAGGGAGAACCTCTACGTTCTTGCCAGTTGATTCTGGGGTTCGCCAGGGGTGTGTTCTTGCTCCTACTCTGTTCAGTGCTTGTACGGACTGGGTGTTGGGCAGGGTCATGGGGTCTGGCAGTTGTGGGGCATCTGTTGGTGAAGAAAGATTTAGTGAACTTGACTTTACCAATGATGCTGTGATCTTAGCGGAGTCAATGGAGGCTCTGATCGGGGCTCTTGAGAGACTGAGTAAGGAGTCTGAGTGTCTGGGATTGCAGGTGTCCTGGATAAAAACCAAGATCCCGGCCTTTAATGACTTCTTAGGCACAGTCATCAGCAGTGTGTCTGTTTATGGGACGAACGTTGACCTTGTCGAGAGATTCACTTACCTCGGCAGTGACATTCACGTTTCTGGTATCATTCCTATGAAGTCAGATTGGGAGGGCATGGGGGGTCATGAAGTCACTGGAAAGGAGTGTGTGGCGCTCCTGATATCTTTGCAAGAGGACGAAGATCCAAGTCTTTAGAGTCCTGGTGCTCCCTGTCTTGCTGTATGGCTGTGAGACATGGACAGTATCCAGTGAACTGAGATGAACACTGGACTCCTTCGGTACTGTCTCTCTTCAGAGAATCCTCGGGTACTGCTGGTGTGACTTTGTGTCGACCGAGCGGTTGCTAAAACAGTCCCAAATGGGCACATTACCGGCATTGTGAGTGGCTGTCAGTTACGGCACTACAGCCATGTGGCGCGTATCCCTGAGGGTGATCCGGCTCGCAGGATCCTCATTGCTGAGGATTAACAGCTGGACCAGGCCAAGGGGACGCTGACATAACACCTGGCTGCGGCAGATAGATGGCCTTTTATGAGGTGATTTTGAGGTAAACTATAGCAAATGGAAAGACTACTATAGCACGTCGTTCCATATGCATTGCGCAGGAACTGACATTTATGTTGCACACTGCTTATTTATTTTTAGTTAGTTTACTGTATTTTTAATAGAATAGTGTTGTTACTTATAATGAATTTTTACATTTCTTGCTGGTATTTTAGCTGGTTACTCAAATGCCAGATTCCAGAGCTTTCACTTTACTTACACTGTACTTACAAATTCCTGCCTCCATTTTGCAAATGTCTTCATTTTCAGCTTCTGCCTGTGAATTTGCCTCATTCTGTTGAAGTGCTTTGTCTTGGCCAATGGGGGTGTGTGTTTTCTGAAGAAAAGATGAGAGAAGACATAACTCTGGGTTGATCATTGGGGGGGTTGAGGTCTTCACCCATTTAAGGGGGTCCGTGGGGTTGTATTGGCTGGTTTTGATTATTGGGGGGGTCAGAACCCCCCATCTCACCCATAATTTATGCCCGTGTCTCGGCGTGTTTGTGACAGCTGTGATTCCAGGAGTGATTTTGACTGGCTACCTCAGCTCTGAGAATTCGCCCGATTCTCCTCAGCCTCCCTTATCTCAGCCAGGTCCCCTCATTCGGTTCTGTATTTCCAGCCTCTGAGCTGTTCCTGAACCGTAAGGAGAGACGCAAGCACAGTATCGACCGGAATTTCCTGGGCGACTACCTCGGCACAGACCACCAGCCTGACCTCCAGCTGCTCCTGGGCAAGGGGGAGAGGATTGACTTTGCAGACAAAGTCACCAAATACGACCGTCGCTTCAAGGTTGTGATCCTAGCACGTGTTCTCTTCCAGGTCCTCTTTGCTTTACTGAACTGAACTTTGGCGTGTTACTGTGCACATACAATATTCAAAGGCTGAACTGTGTCACAGAG
This sequence comes from Hippopotamyrus pictus, assembly GCA_026781145.1. Taxonomy (NCBI): domain Eukaryota; kingdom Metazoa; phylum Chordata; class Actinopteri; order Osteoglossiformes; family Mormyridae; genus Hippopotamyrus; species Hippopotamyrus pictus. The sequence goes on from JAODLC010000021.1 coordinate 13,920,520, forward strand.
CAGTGTCACTCTGTAGGACCAAACTATCACATTTTGTGTTTCCTGCTTGATTTACTTGAATGGATAGTCAAAGTAAACCAATGTTATAATGGGATTAAAGTAAAACAATGTCAGTCTGAAAGCCTTCTAGGGTCAGCACTGAGATGTCATCTCTGACATGCTTCCTTTCTCCGTCTGTCTTTTCTTACAGGGAATAAAGAGGGACTTGATCTTAACCCCGAAATACGTGTATCTGATTGGTCGGGAGATGGTAAAACAGGGTCCCGAGAGGGGAAGCACAGTAATGGTGTTAAAGCGGAAGATTGACTTGGAGAAGATCCTGGCTCTGTCTCTCAGGTGAGCCCTCAGAGAGGAGGCCCCGTTTGACAGGAGAAACACTTACAGTCACCAGGTGTTGTCACTGGCAGTCATGAGACCAGCTTTATATCGACGGTGTCACATTCAAAATATGAAAACAGCACACGTTCCAATCTCTCCACATATTCAGGCTAAGTTTCGCTATGTTTATTATTATGGGACAGACCTTTCTCTCTTTCTCATTACTACCTGATTGAGATAATCGGCTTTCGGAAATGACACGTCCGCCTTGGGAGGAGCACAGTGTGATGAGCTGCTTACTTAGCCTGAGTTCTGACCCAGACCCCGATACCTGCCCACTTGCCGATTGGTTATGGGTTCAGTTCACTTTTGTGGTTCACTCCCCGCACTGATTTTGATAATCCCGCCCCCTTCCTGTCCCACCCCACACCATTGTGTTTCTCGTCTGTCTGGAGCTTTTCCAATCTTTAGATAAATTTTCTTTTTTCTCTGCCCTTTTAAACAGACCCCAAGCCCACCGCTCATCCCTCCCTCAGTTGTTCTGTGACCTCACACCCCTTTCAGCTCTTTCTGTTTATGTATCTCTTCTGTGAGCACTATGCTTACATCAGAATGTCTGTCTTTGGTTTCCGTTCCTTCCCCCCAGTTTAATTACATCCATTCCCAGCTCCTGTCCCCAAACGGAGTCTATATTCATCCCATACCCTGGTCACATGGTAGTGTACAGTGGTCACTTAGCAGTGTACAATGGCCACATGGCAGTTTACAGTGGTGACATGGTTCACTGTCCTGTGAGTAAGTCGTACAGTAACAAATTCTTTTTGATCTCTCCAGTTACTGGTAGTGGTTATAAGGCAGGAAATGGACAGTGAAGCAATGTTAGCCCTGCCACCTTTGCTCTGACAGTGAAGCGATGTTAGCTCTGCCACCTTTGCTTCCTCCCGTTACGCTTTGAGCTTATGCTCTGCCACCCCCCCCCCCCCCGAGCATCACAGTGGGAGTTAGGAGACACACCCCTACTGAGCCGGCAGAGGAGATCTGAGACACTTCAGAGGCTCCTTAGAGCTCGCCTCCTCTCGGGGTCTCACATCTGGCCTCACTGCTGTCTGCAAACTGCTCAGAAGGCAAATATATAAAAAAGTGCGGTTAATGATAGAAAGGAACCCCCCCCCCCCCCCCCCCCCGCT
>JAODLC010000021.1:13943473-13957482 GCA_026781145.1 Hippopotamyrus pictus
TCAAAACTGCTAATCAAATTGCAACTTTTGAAAATTTTGATTAGCAAAACTGCTAATCAAGTTGAAAATCTTATTTGAAACCCTGTTACACGCAAGGCAGATGGACCAGCGGACCTTGCTGGGGGGCAGTGCGATATGAGATTCATTGTGTTGACACAGACACGGGCACATTTGGGTGCTGGAAACTGACATAGATAAACACAGCATTCTGTAACCATAACAGAGCAGTGCACAGAAGAGCCAGCTGAATGGCAGGGCGGCTAGTGGCTAACGCTGATGGCAGGGCGGCTAGTGGCTAACGCTGATGGCAGGGCGGCTAGTGGCTAACGCTGATGGCATGGTGGTGCTGCTTCATTAATAATGATACTGTATATTCAAAAACACACAAGGCACAGCTGCTCAACAGCAGGGGGGGCCACAGGGAACAGCGCTCCCTTTGTCCGATTGTTCGGCAGGCTATGTGGCGAGTACGCACTAAATACCTTAAACATCCAAACAAGCTTGGCTCTGAAACTCAGCACAGCAGGATGCATCTCCCAACAGAGAGGGGGAACGGGAAGGAGGACAGGGATAACATGATGTGGAGACCAAGGAGGCGCAACAAGGCCACTGATCGGCGACGTCCCCGATCCCACGCCTGACACGGCCTGAGCAGAATCACAGTGACACGGCAGCATGTGAGCGATAACTAAATTAGTTTGACATTCTTCTAAAGATGTGCAGGAGGAGTGTCACGCAGTCCTTACGCAAAGTCCTGCCGCACCACTGAGCAGACAGAGCAGGCCTGGCTACCCGTCAGCTACCCTGCAAACACGCGCCCCCCCAAAACCCACTTCCTGACACATCCTCAGCTAGCAGCCTCGTTCAGGTCTGTTTACAAGATAGCTGGAGGTCCAGAAGCCAGTATGTCACTAAACGGCAAACAGGGAGCCAGCAGGGAAAGATGAGGGAACACTGTCGGCTTGAGAGAGCACCCCCTTCAGGCCACAAAGGGGCAAACGTGTCTGTGTTTCAGTCACTGCAGGAGCAAAGACGCCGTGCGGCTGGATTCTCACCTGCAGCCACGACGGCGCCATCAGCCTGGCTGCTGCTGCTGCTGACGTCCACGTAGAGCTCGTCCTCCGGCCCGGTGAAGGACGGCGAGGATGAGGAGGAGTCGTCGCTAGTCAGCTCCTCGCTTGAGCTGCTGCTGCTGCTGCTACTGCTGTGCAGCAGGGCGTATTTCCTGCGGGCGATCACCTCCCGCTTCCTGCGCTGTAACAGCAGCCGCTCTTTCTGCCGGGGGGTCCGCGGGCTGACCCCGCCCACCCCTGAGGCCACGGCCCCCTTCGCCACATGCTTTCGGTGGGTCAGGCAGGGCCGCTTTAGGAGCACGGCCTCCGCCTCTGGCTGCGGCCATCGGTGGGTCCTGCCGCCCCGTGTCCGCCCCAGAATGGCACGCGGCCCGCCGGGGCCCCCTGCTGGCGCTGCCTTTGACTGTTGCGGCTGACGGCGATTCTCGGCCCTCGGTCCCGCCCACGGCGCGCCGAGGCCCTCCTCATCCTCAGAGCTGAGCGTGTCCGAGTCCCCGAAGCGTGGGCTGGACGAAGGGGACGACACACAGTCGCTGAGGGAGGACTCCAGGGGGCGCTCCTCCTCACTCTGGCCCTCGATGGGCACACAGTCCGAGGGGCCTGCTTGCTGGCCCCTGCGCTTTTTACGCCCGCCGAGGCCCCTCCCAGGCTCTGCCTTGGCTGCGTCCTGCCGGGAGTCAGTACACAGTGGAGCCAGCTCGCTGCCTGCCTTGGCCACGAGCTCCACGTCCGCCACAAAATCTTTGGCCTCCACAGGCTCCGGGCCAGCTAGTGCCCCCTTCACAGGGTCACATTGGCGCATCGCGCTGGGTGGTATGTCGCTCTTCATCCTGGCGGGGCTCCGGAGATGCCACACGCGGGACGTTGGCACCAACTCCTAGCATTCCATGGGGGGGAGGGGGTCCCAAGACGGGGCAGAGGGTCCGACTCCACCCGCACCTTCTGGAGGCAACAAAAGGGAGAAGGCAGCAAGAAAGTGAGCAGCTCAGTATCAGCCACAGCAAACAGACCTATCAGAGCTGGACTTAATTACAGGCATCTCAGGCTCTCTTTGAAGATTTAAAATAAACTCGGGATAAGTAGTGGACACCAAAAACAGACTATCTTCAGTTTGCTTGTGCTGCTGGTTAATTTGTGTTCATGTGCAGGTGGAACATACCAAGGGGCCAAGCAACGGCCCCCCAAATCATCCACACAGGCGCTTATGCAATGGTAAGAACCCTTAAGACAGGCAGGGATGCAAATGACCTGGTCTGCAAGGGGTGCTTGTGAACTCTGTTGAAGAAAAACACAATGATCGTCTCCAACTCGGCCATCGGCATTATATCCACGACAAGCGACCATTACATCACCGTCGAACACATCAGCCAGACTGCTCCTGCTGCAAAGCAACGGAACTTCCACTTTCATGCCCTCAAGCCAAGAACTCGCCAACCAATCGGCACGCAAACCGGCTTCTGCTCTTTGCCACAAACAGAAGCCATCAGTCAACTCAGCAGACAGGAAGAGGAACAGAAGTGCTGGAAAAACTGCTTTTACCTCACAGACACGAATATAAGCACAGCGATGGAGCAGAGACAGCGGAGCACCGTGGTCACGTCTGATATAAAACCCCAAACAGAAGAGGCAAGTGATGGGGAAGGGCAGTGAAGAAACTGAGGGGCCAGTGTGGGAGAGAGGCCCACGTCAGCTTGGGCAGTAATAACGCCTCAACTGCGAGGGAGCAAGCCAAGATCCCATTCAGAAACGGAGAACTCGAATCGGACCAACTGTGGGAAGAACAGGAAAGAGCAGCAGCTCTGCCTGTCAGATGACAAACATCCACCCGCAGCCTCCAGAGACAGCCGCCCCATCCTCCCTGTGCCGAAACGGGGGGAGCACTATGCTCCACTGGAATCACCTCAAGGCCCGCCACCTCCCAGCTCGTGAATTATGAAGGCGGCCATCTGTCTGAGGAGTCCACGCTGGCTCCGGCATTGTGGGGCGACTAAGGGTGGGGCACTAAACTCGAGAGACCCAGGAACCCAAACAATAGAAGCCCAGTTTCTACATATTTTGGCTTAAACTGACATGCCTAATCTCATATCTGTGGGAAAGTCGTCCCAACAACCACTCTCAGAATAACACCAAAGTACACAAATGTAACACAACCCCTTTAAAACCAAAAATCAAGCTGCCTTGACTGTTTTACTGTGCTACTAAATGCTGGTAATGAGTCAATAATTATACTGGTACTGGTATGGAACCGAGCAACGACTCTGCTCCGGTCTGGACAGCTTCTAAATGTCCACGTTTGCCTCACAATACTGGCAGGCGAGCAACCAAAAATAAAAATCTATAAAGAATAGATGTTGTCTCTGAGCACCAAAGGCCAGTTCTGTCATCACACGGTCCCCTAGTCTTGAGCCAGACGGCTTATAAATTAGTCCCTGTGAAAGTTCTTCACACGGACTAAGATATCGTTTTAAATTCAGCAAACTTTCATTTAGCCGTTTGATGCAGAAGCTACTTTAAAAAAAATTAAGCCAATTCTGTCTGTTCTTTTACTAATATTAACTATAATACATATTAATGTTATATATGGTAATGCATAACACTACTGCAGTACAGTAATTCATCGCTGTTAATAAAATACTATTCATATTTGAACACTAACACTGTAAATAGCTCCTAGCTTGTAAGTTACTGTGAGTCATTTAGAAGGCATATTTATTAGCTGAGAATTGAATTATACAGTAAATAATTTAATCACACGCCACCATCTTTGAACACTTCACTCCTAGGGCAGATATTTACCAGGGAAACTTTGGAAGCAGCATCCTGACGTAGCACTAGAGCCCAGCGAGGGTGTGAGTTAGGGAGCAGCTCCGAGCCACACGCCACCAGAAAAGTGCTGCAAATGTCCGCACGGCAGCTCAGTGGTGTGTCACACGGCAATAAACTGCGTATACACACAAGCCAGGGGGTGCACATGAGATTTGCCGGGGGAGGCAGAATCTTTCCAGTGACAGTGACCATTGCTAGCGGATGGGGGACCTGACAGAGCACGCCCTGATCATAGCAGCATCAAGACATCTGATGCAGGACCCGCGTGGGGGGGGATGCGTGATGTCATTTACAGCCCCCCAGGACAGCCATCAGTGCATACCCCTCCCCCCTGCCCCTGCTCGATGCCTTCCACTAGAACAAACCCTGCAGTGTTAGCATCTGAATCTTCTGACAATGTAAACAAATTCAGCCCATCAGGGGTGGGGGGCGGGTAGGAATCTACCACCTGAGCTGAGACTGGGGAAGTTAAACTGCAGAGAAACGGCCCTCAGAGACCAGTATGCATGTACAGGAATGGAACCCCAAATGCTGGAGCGTACTGATGGTCCTGGAGTAAGGCTGTGTAACCCGACCAGGATGCCAGGTATGATCAGGACAAAAGATGATCCCTCACGTTGGTCACCGGAAGACCTGCCACTGCGGTCAGAGGACCCAGAAGGCCCAAATGCCAGGTATGGAGTATGCAAGGCCTCTGACAGGGAGGCGACGAGGATCAACGAGAGCCACGCATCACGACAGGCACCGGGACTTTGGGACGAGCTGCAACCAGAGGCCACAGAATGCTTTAAATAATAGTGCATGCAGTGGGAAAACGAGAGCAGAAAGGAGACGACCGCACCGAAGGGAATCCAAGCCGATGGGCTGTTATCATCCAAGGGCAACGGCTAATAACACATGACCTGCGACTGCAAGTTCAGCGCCAGAATGGTGAAGACACACATTGGCACCTTTACAACCAACAAACTGGCCCACATCATGCGAAAATACCACTAGGTGATACACAGTCAGTGAAGGGGGACTCCTCCTCAGTCAGGCCCTTGGGGGGGGTGTTGTGACACAATCTACCGACAGCGATTCCATGGAGAGCATAAGGAAAAAGCTGAGGAAGGCTGGTGCTTCCCTAGATTCAGCAAAGGGTTTAAGCTAATGGTGATCCCCCCCCCCGGCCCTGAACGCTGCAGGCTGGTTTTATGAATGCATATTTATGGTAAGAGTAGTTCAGACGTGATCAGAGTGTGTTACTACATGTTATAGACACATTCATCAACGTCTGCGATACTATATATGCCACGGGGCTACATGAAAGACATCACCCAAGTCAGGCTGGATGGAAATATCATCCTGCTTGATGATGTCAGTGGGAGCAACATATCTGCCTGGAGCATAAGGTACTCGCACCAAAAGTAGTGGGAAAGTGCGAGAGAGCAGAAATACCCATGCTTTAAGAGAAACATGCATGAGGGACAAGCTGAGGATGGAGGCCCACAGCACCTGGGCAGCAGAGCGCCTGACTAAAGCCTGGCGGAGGGGGACCACCAACATGCCCTGAAATAAGGACTTGGCCATCAATGGTATAACGCAAAGGCAAATCATATTAATAAAATCAAGAACAAATTATTAAAATTGAGGTAGGCGCTGTGGCTGCAGTGATTTATCAGCAAAGGAGCAGCGTTATGATAAAGTCGGGAGAAAAGACCCACATCCCTTCCTGGAAGCACAAGCGGAGTGAGAAGTAGGCCAAGGGGAAGCCTGAGGACCTGACTGCACACAGCAACATCAGCCGGAAAGGAGTAACCCAGAAAGGCACCTCCGCGAGGCAGCTGCGATCACAGAGCAAAGCAGTGCACTGCTGAGGCACCCAGGGCCACACACACAGGGGAGTGCGCGTGACTCCCCCCTCGCAGGCACACGGCCTACAACCAGTGTTTCAGCCAAACGGCCGACTGAAAACCGAGCAGCTTGTCCGGGACTCGCCAGTCCTTGCAGGTGTGAATGACACCAAGCCACCAAGCACACATCTGTGATCCTCACCTGGGAGGGAATATATAAAAAGGGCAATAACACCACAAGGAGATGAAGTCCTTACCTCCGCCACTCCATCGTTTATCCTAGCAGTCACACATTCTGATTGACCCAGCTGTGTCATAGCTAATGGCTCTCAGATCACTTACACTAAGAACATGTGCCATGTGCCAGCCATTTATAACACCGCTAATCTAAAACACAAGCATTTTTATGCTACCTGTACTGTTACGTTTATTACGCTGATATTGGGTGTAATATTTTAATTGGCATGTGAGCCAAATTACCTCAAATTAATCCATTTTTCATAAAAATCTCCTAGGAAACCACAGGTCTACATTAACATAAGGTTGATGTTTTGATGTGCTGTTATATTTGCTTTAACTAAAGACTGATAACAGAATGCCTGCAAATTGAACTTTGCTACTTTGAATTGCCTTTTAACTGGTTCACTTCAGGGGGTCACACTGACACCCCCCTCAAGGGTGAGGGGTTCAAGTCCCATCCCAAGCTCTGTGTGTTGAGCTTGCACGCTCTCCCTGTGTCATGCAGGTTTCCTGGTCTAAACCCAGCCTTGTGCCCAATGCTGCCCAGGATTGCTTTTAGCATTCATGTGATCCTGACTAGGTTAAGGGTTTTGCGGATGTATGGATGTTTAATGCCATCTTCATAGCATTTTGAACAGGTACTTCAAAATCAGAGTGAAAACTTAAAGTAACACAGTAAAACGTGTAATGTGTGTTTTAGACGTCACATTTGGATTTAGTCTGCTGTTGTCCTAAGTATTCTAATATTGTCAATGTACATAACCTAAATTAGTTCATCTGATTTTAATACATTTAATACTGTCTTGGCAATATTACCAGTAACCCCAAGTACTCCACATAAATGGAAAAAAATTAGCACGCTTTAATGACTATTAAAATTCAAGGAAGATGGAAAAATACCAGTTTTAGCAATTATAACCTTGCGAGATCAGGCCACTAAAAAATCATCCTCCAAACCCCTAATGATCCTAATTAACAAGTTATTAGTGTGTGAAAGGGGAATAAAACAGAGGCGGAGAAGCACACGAAAACGCTTCAACACCCCGCAATAACAGCTGACCGGCGGGCTGCCTTCCTACAGCACGGCCTGTACGCGCTGCCTGCCCCGCAATGACGGAGACTGACGACCGGTCCGCTCCGGCCTGTCAAGCGGGACCCAGCCGGCGCCCAAAGAGGCGTGGCCGGCGGACGGCGCGCCGAACGCGGCGAGGGCACTGGGCCTGACCGCGTCCGCCTGAAGTAGCGCTTCCTGGGGGGAAAAAATGGCGTATAGACACACGCGAAGGTTTGCATAAAAGCAGCAGCCCCCGGTAAAATGGGCCCCGTTATTATACAGAGAGAAATGGCCGCGTTTATGCGCAGGGTAGAGGACAGGCGGCAGCGTCACGGACAAATGGCTAATCACTTTAGCTTCGTTAGCCGGCCAGTTCCTGACTTTCTCCCTGACAGCAGGTCCCAAACGCACCGCTTTCATTACGCCCTCGGTGTCCAGGCAGAGCAGCTTGTGGAAAATAAACCCGATTCGTCAAATGACTCGCCTGGGGAGCCCGTTAGCCGGTTAGCAAGGCGACACCCAGCCCCAGGACGAAAGTCACTCGCCAAGGCGGTCTGGCCTGTAAGCGGGCTCTGCAGATGAAGGGCGGACTAAATGATGGAGAAATCGGTGTTTCCGCCGCTGGCCGAGCGCCAGCCACTGTTATATACAGTTCCCGACTGGTATCTGACGGCTACTAGCCGAGGTACCCAGCAGCTGACGTTACCACAGGCTCACCGACACGGCTAGCTGGGCAGCTACAGCGGGAGCCGCCGAAGCCGTGCGGGCCAGAAACGACGCCGATTCCCGTGTTACACACCGACTCAGCTTCCATCATGAAACCGCCCTCCCCCTCCACTTCCCCCAAAGTGAGAGGAGCCATTCTGACTCCATCCCGGCTCTGCCGCCCCAGAGTAGCCAAAGACTTACCTGTATAACGAGGCCTCAGAGGGGCAGACCTTCCCCCGCGGCTCCTGGCTAATTGACGAGCGACCGCTGCCCGTGATGATGAAGTGTTACGGCTGGAGAATAAATGTCACCAGTCCGGAATTAAAGCCGACATAACAAAAACTGCAGATGGAACTTAACCGAGCTATAATTATATACATCAAAAATATAATGTATTTACCATCACATACAGCACATGGCTGTGTATTTTAGATAACGTTTAAACTGCCCTTTCTACACAACGACTGTCGCGCGTCTCGACGTCTTTTTATTCATAAGGCAGAAATGCGGGCCTGTGCTGAGATCCCCATTCCGGCCTGTTATTTATTCGGTCAGCCCTCCCTCCCTCTCTCTCTTTGCGCTCGGTTTGCCTTTTTTTTTATCCTTAGACCCCTTTTGCCAACAGAAACTGTTCACGACTCTTTACGGCATTCCCATGCGCTTGACGGCAGCTTTTACAATAACACGGCGTAGTGTGCCCACTAGTGGAAATGAAATGAACTAGCACTGCTGAGGTACCCTATTGTCAAGAGAGCAATGCTGCTGCTACTACTACTACTACTACTACTACTACTACAGCTGCACATTATGCCTGCAGAAACAAACGATTTCCCCTTATGTCTGTATTGGGCCTGTTTCTGTATGGTGCCCCAGCCCTGGTTCTCCAGTTCTGTTTTCACAGTACACCTCCTGGTGTCCTTTCTGGGGTCCACTGGAGAGCTGTGGTGGACTCTTGTCCTCTGATAATGGTGTGTTTGATCCATCTCAAGTTTTCTGGCCCCCTGTTTTGTGGAACACAGTGAAATTCTTGTTCCAAAGTTACCGCTGGAGGGACAGACACATGGTGGGGACAGCAGTACCACAGTGCAATAAAGGATAAAACAGTGGAAGATGAAGGGCAGTGGATTATAGGAAGTGGAACAATAATTATGCCATCTCCTTCTAATGATGAGGGTGCCCATGCTCTCATTCTTGTATCTGGTGAGCAGTTCCTGGCTGGAGATGGTTTGTGGCCCAAAAGTGTGTTGGTTACTGGTGTGGAGGCTTCACGTTTTGGTGATGTCACTTTTCATCATTTGCCAACTCCAAGTTTTAAAGACCCATGATATTTTACACAATGTATCAAGAGGTCGGGGACCCATAACCCGACAGGGTACCCCCTAGTGGACAAGAGGTGAATCCCTTGTGGTCAGACACGTGCAAACCTCTTGTGGTAGTATGTTTACCAATCACCCCAAGCAGCTGCCAGAGACCTGAGCATTCTTATTACACGTTTTCATTTTATTTCTATGAATGCACAGCAAACATTCAAGTCTAAAGTCTTGTATAAGCAGGGTTTGACATAACTGGTATGCATTTGCTGTATAAAGCAACGCTTATAATGATATTACAGCCCCTGCTGAGCCTGTGCTATAAGGCAGCATACACTGAAGTGAACATACACTGCACACCTATGACAGGATCAGACTGATTATATTTCAGATGAAATGTTTGGCAAGGCCTACACTCTCTTATTTGTTTAAAGAATGTGAAGGAATACTCCTGACAGTCAAAGGGAGATGTATCCTGCAGATCCCACTTGGTTATCTGCTCTGTCTGTGTCTGGGAACGATCGAGGGCTGCTGTGCTCTAGGCACGTAATGTTACTTGATGTGTTCTGAGAGTCTGAATAATGATACGATTAACTGGGAAATCCATAATGAGTGAAGATGGAGGAGATGACATCACAAACTCAGAATCAGAGATGTGGGGCATTTAAATAGCCCTCAGCTTCCAGGCTTTCTGCTTGTTGCCAGGCGGTTATAAAAATACACCCTGGTTCAAAGCAACAGCTTTCCCTACCTCAAGAGACAGTGGACTCATCATCTTCCTGGACTTCACTCCTGTTGGGTTCCCCTGCTGATTCATGGTGGACCTGAGGTCTTCAGGTAGAGAACAAAAACTTATATACATCTCCTAGCCAACAGAATCTGTATACCTTTCCATCACATCTACAGTATTAGACAAAAGTTTGGACACACCAAGTCGCTGACAAAGGAGAGATAGTGTCGCATCAGATGACCTAGCCACCTGACCTAAATACAGTTTTTTTTGGATGAGTTTGACCAGAGATTGAAGGAAAAGCAGCCAATTATTGCTCAGCATATATGTGGGTACTCCTTCAGGACAGCTGGAAAAGCATCCCAGGAAACCACCTCATGGAACTGACATAGAGAAAGTAGGGTCAGCCAATTGGGGTTAAAGGCCTTGCTCAAAGGCCCAATGGTGGAATCATTCTGCTGACTCAGGGATTTGAACCAGCAACCTTCTGAGTCCTAACCCACAGAGCTACCCCCCTCAACAAATTAATATTTTATTGTTTAATGTTTTTTGGTCAGGTTTTTTTTTGGCCTCAACTCTTCTGGGAAGGCATTCCCCTGCATTTTGGAGTGTGGCTGTGGGAATTTGAGCATGTTCAGCTAAAAGAGCATTAGTAAGGTCAGATGAGAAGACCTAGCTTGCAGTCAGTGCTCCAGTTTGTCTCAAAGGTGTTCAGTGGGATTGAGGTCAGGGTTCTGTGAAGGCCAATCAAATTTGTCTGCACCAACCTCGCCAAACCATGGATTTAAGGACTTTCCTTGTGCACAGAGGCGCAGTCATACTCAAGGGAATAGGTTTGGTTTCAACATTAGTAGGCTATGCAGTCCTCAACCTGCCCCCACCCCCTAAATAAATGGTACTCCCACAATATTGTTAGAGGTATAACCCTACCACCCATACCCAAATCTACACCTTTGGTCAAACTGGTTCAGGAATGGGCATTCCACATACTTTTTCCACAAACTTGGAAGCATACAATTTTCCAACTCGTCCCTGTATGCTGGGAATTAAGAGTACCCTTCACTGGGGGCCTAGCCCAAACAATGAAACAGTCCTGAACACGAAACTTTATATTTGGCACCGTGCATTCAGACATGTAGGGGTCTCCCGGCACCCACCAACCCAAATTCATCTGTCGGGCTGCCAGATAGTGAAGCGTGATTCTGCACTCCAGAGAACGCGTTTATGCTGCTCCGCAGCCCAATGGAAATTTGCTTTGCGCCGGTTGAGCTGACACTTGGCATTGCATATGGCCACGTGGCCATGGAAACGCAGTCCGTAAACCTTGTGATGGACAGTCCCCATGCCGACGATGCTTCCTGAGGCAGTATGAGACCCTGCAGCTACTGCCTCGACCAAGGAAAGGCGATATTTAGGTGCCACGTGCTTCGGCACTCTGCGGTCCAGATATGTCAGCTCCCCAGGCCTACCCCTTTGCGATTGAGCTGTCCATGCTCATAGATGCTTCCAGTTTATAGAAATGGAACTAACAGATCTCCAGAGCAAGTCTAACAGGGCAGAAATTTGACATCCTGATTCGCCACAATGGTGCCATCCCGTACTGATGTGCACAATCAATACTGCTCTTCAGTATGACCCAGTGATTGCATGATTGTGTGGTTGATTTCATGCACCTGTTAGCAACGGGTGTGGCCGAAGCAGCTGAATTCAATCATTTTAAATAGTGTCCACATTTGCAGGGTAGTATAGCTCTGCGAGTCTCACGGACCATGGGTATCATAGGACATCACAACTCAAATATAATCATGCTTGTAGTAGTTATACTTAGACAAAATGTTATGAGGGCAGAAGGAAAAATGATTAGTTCAGAGTGATAACCAATCAGACTGTAGAGGAGGTGGGAGCAAGACATCGATCCCACCTCCTCTACAATCTGATTGGTTATCTCTCTAAACCAATCATTTTTCCTTTTGCCCTCAGAACATTTTTGTGTAAGTAAAACTCCCGCAAGTTATAATAATATGGTAAATGAAAGAACAATAATATAGTTTTTTTTTTATATATTTGTGCAATGGAAAAATTATAAAGACTTATCAATATTTTGTCAGTTCATTTTTCAAGGTCACACCAGAGCATTAAATCACTCAACTGGGCAGGCAGCTCATGCTTGCCAGGACCACCTTCCCACTCCTGGGGTGACACAGTGCTAATGCTTCTCCTGCTGCAGGTCTGTGGCCAGTGCCGTGTCACCCATGCTCACTGGGAGCGGTTACAGATATTCATCCGCATTAAAAGTGTGACATACCCACTGTGGACTGTTCAGCTGCATGGAAGTAAGTTAGAACTACCTGGGAAATATATATACATGCAGGGTGACTTCACAAAGGAGGCTCTGTTCCAACATCCAGGTGTAACCATGGAGAACAGTTCATATTGGCCCGATTCACTGTGTTAAAAGGTTATGTTTCAAAGTTAGGGAATGATTTCAAGTAAATATGATAGTTTGGAGAAACTGCAGGAAATGACAGATTCCGTAAATGGGATAAAAAGCTCAAAATAATTCCATTGGTGGCAGAAAAAGAAACAGTATTTTTCCAGTGAAGATGCCAGTCAGTACCAGTTTAAAGGATAGACGGAGGATGGGTCAGTACCAGTATAGAGGAGAGACAGAGGATGGGTCAGTACTGGAAGTGTCAGAGGGTAGATTGATGCTGGCACAGAGGAAAGATGGTGGAATTCAAGAAAAGCACTATCATTGTGCTTCCTAGCAAAAAATAAAAGCCTTCTATGCATTTTTGATGACGATGGGGATTGAGATAGAATGAAATGGCAGACACATAGCAACCATTGTAAGGGATGCGGCAGCCATCTTGAAATTAGTCAGCTGTGGTTCAGTAAAACCAAACTCCCACTGTAGGTGGGTATACTTACTTTTTGTCTGGTTGCCCTGATGGCTGCTATACTCAGGGCATAGCTGTTGCTGTGGCGGATCAGCTCTCTATGGGAGGCTTGTCACTCGCAATAAAAACTAATGTTTTTGGTAAATGTACACCGTTATATTTGGAGAAAACAAGACACTGCATATCGGTGCTGTAAAACCTCACCCCAACTGGGAAGTATGTTGGAGGGAGTGTGATATTCTGGGGCTGCTCTGCTACCTCAAGGCCTGGCCAGAATCCAGTCATTGACGGATCAATAAATTCTAAGCTGCATTGGGAAATTCTGCAGTATAATGTCAGAGTGCCTGCCTGTGATCTAAATCAAAGGAAGCTGGGTCATACAACATAACAACAATCTCAAAACGTCGACAGCAGAGTGCCTCAAACTCAATCGTGTATTTAGAATGGTCACGTCAGAGTCCTGAGTGTGACATCTGGCAAGTCGATCAAGCAAGAAATCCCACAAATGTACATGAACTAAAACAGTTTTGTACAGAGGAATGGGCCAAAATACCTCCTAACCTCTGCGCAGGTCTGAAGAGGAGTTACTGAAAGCGCTTGGCTGAGATTATTGCCAATAAAATTTCACTATTTACTATACCAATTACCTTGACTGTTTGTCATGTTCAAACATAGAAAATGTTATTCATGATATTTGAAAAGTAAGACAATGTCTTATAATAAAATAACATATTTCATGTGCCATTAAGATCATTTAAACATATTTACTGAAGTGTAAAAGGACAACTGGTGATCTCAGAAATATAGGAAGAGAAAGACATTATAGGACATATTCAGGATCAGAATGGCAAAGATGCATAAAGGAGGACACAGGAAACAAGCAACATTTATGACTGGTCAAAATGTGATGCTCTACGACACGTGGATTTTAGGATTAAGGTATTTATGTAAGCAAAGGCTACCTGATAATTTGGCCTGACCCACACAGCCTGCTGCCTTCTCTGCCAGTTGATCGCAGCCACTGGTGCCCACCATCTTGATGGTGTCTCCCAGATGCATGTTCAGGACATCATTCCTGCAGGCCCTGCACAACCCATTGCCTCAGCCCCATCATGGTTATATTGAAATGTCTCTCACACACTCATGCAGGGCCTGCCTCAGCCTCCATCATAGTCACACTGAAATGTCTCTTACATACCTGTGCAGGTCCTACCTCAGCCTCCATCATGGTCACACTGAAATGTCTCTTACATATCTGGGCAGGGCCTGCCTCAGCCTCCATCATGGTCACACTGAAATGTCTCTTACATACCTGTGCAGGGCCTGCCTCAGCCTC
>JAODLC010000021.1:13957582-13980797 GCA_026781145.1 Hippopotamyrus pictus
AGGGCCTGCCTCAGCCTCCATCATGGTCACACTGAAATGTCTCTTACATACCTGTGCAGGGCCTGCCTCAGCCTCCATCATGGTCACACTGAAATGTCTCTCGCACACTCATGCAGGGCCTGCCTCAGCCTCCAATCATGGTCACACTGAAATGTCTCTCGCACACCCATGCTGCCTCATCATCATTGACATTACCACAGTGTAAATGGCTGTAACTTACAGGAATAATCCATTCCATGGAAAATAATAATCCTGCAAATCAGGGGCGTCATGCAGGCGATATTCTGAGGGGCACAATTACAGTGCAAGGCAAAAATAATGATGATGCAATCTTCTGTAATTTGACATACATATTCAAAGAATTTGGGAGGATTATTTCAAAACTTCACTAAATCGATTTCTATGGCTAATAATCTCCCACTTTATATTAGAGTAAACACTATATATTTATGTAGATTTTCATGTCAATTATATGATCTATGACATAATTAGAAGAATATTTTAACTAAAGAATAAAATGATCAACAGACATTATAAAAAATACAAATAAAATAAAAATATAAATAAATTCAGGTATCAAAAATCTGAGGCAGCAGTTCAACGGGTGTGATGCCACATCTGGACGGTCCTGAAACACGACAGTCTGCAAAAATGAGAAATGCTGTGCTTGGAAGCGCACGGAGACTTCTTCGTCCCCTCCTTGGAGATGTGACAGACTTTGTTTTCACCAGGAAGTTCTGCAGTCACCTGTGAGCCGAACGTGAAAACCACAGGCCTGTATGACGGACGCTTCACTGTGCTTGTTCACCTCTAAGCGCTGCTTGTATGCACCGTGAGCTGGGAGGAGACTGGCCACACATACTGTATCACACACCACCTAGAAGCTCCACTGTATCCAGTTCATAACGCAGACATGGGAGCTGAACATTTCTTTTTCGGAGCCACTACCTTTATACAATGTACCGTCATAACCCTCACATGGTTGTTATGTGACGGCAGTTTCTCTCAGTCTGGACCTCAAGGACCCACAGACAGTCTACGTTTTTGCTCCCTTCCAGCTCCTGAAAGGCTGCTTTAAGGTGAAGGGATTTTTGGGGCATGTGGTGCTGGCTGTTTCTGTGACCAAATGTTCCCACGATGTGATAAAAACCTGTTATTTTGATGTTGTGGGGTCCATTTAAAAACAGCTTCCAAATCATGCTCAATTGGGAAAACTGTGGGTAGCTAAAAACTGCAGTGGTCCATATTTCACACGAATCATCAGCACGATTCTGAAGCGGTGTCATTTTTAAATCAGTTGTCCTAATTTTGTTTAAAACATTTACAGGAAATTGGATAATCGAGTTCTTAAACAAGAATCCAGTGGCAATGCTGAGGGAAATCAATGCCAGGCCACTGTTGATTTTGAGTAGAACTTGGCTTCAGGAGACTTTCCACTGTTTTTGCCTGTTTGAGAAGTTTTCAAAAATGAGTGAAATATTTGCCAAGAGCCTACAGTTGCCAGATATGTCTGTCTGGTATTATTCAGCATGTTGAATTAGCCTTTCCCTCTTCTGAGGTGAAGTATCTGTTCTTGCCATCCTCGTACCCGGGTCCTGGGGGCAGCTTGGCATTATTCCTAATATCCATCCTTATTCATACAGCACTGTTTTAACCACAGGGTTTTCTAAGTGCTTTACGGATGTTTTAAAGGAAGAACAAAAATGAAAAACATAAGAAATGGAAAAATGCACAAAAGAAATAATAAAATACATGCATAAAATAAATGAATAACTGAAATGACTGAAAATAACTTGGTGTATTTTTGGTGTGTTCTCAGGCAAAATATTTATAAGCAACTGCATAATAAGACAGAAATACTCAGAAGTAATGTAGTCCAAGCACTAAAAACGATGTAAATAGTGAAAAGTTTTGCCATTTAATATGTGATATTTTTAGTCAAACTGAACAATAATTTGCCGCATGTCATCAAAACCAGAGAAGTCCAAGTATCTAAGGCTAGTCTTTCCCAGATAAATGGCTGAGTCTGTGTTCAGGGCCCAAGCTTCACTATCAGCTGTGTCCAGGTCTCAAAGGAGAGAAGATGGATATGTGCAAAGAGGCATTCCCACGTGCCTGTGCAATGAAGAGCATCGTTTCATTTTATCAGTGTGTAACTTGGTGGAAATCTCACCTTCAGACAACAGAGATTCAAAGGGCTATGTGACCTCAGCACCCATCTCAGTGCGTTGGGAATGAAAACCTCTGTATCACCATTAGGGCTGCCACTAACGACTATTCTTCTGTCAATTAATCTATCGACCATTTTACAGATTGGTCGATTACACAATTCATTTTCCTCCAGAAAATCTAATTGACTGTTTAATTTAAATGAATTTAATTTTGACAACAACAAACCGTATGTCATTGTAGGGCTTTAGGTAACGGATACAGACCTTTATTACGCCCGCAATTCGATAAACATATTAGTAGTACACTTAAAATATTAATGAGAGGCATAATTTGATGCCCAAAAGTTAGTACTCCATATGAATATGACGAATCCATATGCATATTAAATTCAGTTAGCGGAGCACGCCACATGCTAATGTTTGGGTATGCCATGGAAGCGATAAGCACTGAAGTGGTGGCTAAGAAAGGGACAGCTCAGCAGCTGCAGCATCTTTTAAAAGAGGAGATATTGTGGTAAAACAGGGCAAAAATGCTGGTGGATGGCGGTACTTTTCGCAGTCTAAAGTCTGACATGTTTTTTGGTAAATATAATTTTCATTTTTATTTCCATCCAGCCATTCATCCATTTTCCAACCCGCTTAACCTTCTGGGTCACGGGGGGTCCGGAGCCAATCCCGGAAGCTACAGGCACGTGGCGGGGAACAACCCAGGATGGGGGGCCAGCCCACCGCAGCATTTATATTTCAATTCACAAATTATTATTATTTTTTAAAGTTTAGTGTCCATTTTTGTTTCAGTTTTAGTTTGTGACAATAACACTGATCTCAACAAGCCCAATGCGCATGAACACATACACTGGCACCATCAATCTAAAATCCCAGATTTTAGCCTAAACGTTTTGCAAAGACTTATTAATGGAGATTCTATTGTAGCAGGCAGACAACTTTATGGCTTTAATGATGAGTGAATCTAGCAGCCATAAGGGCACAGGATATTAAAAAGCACACCATAGTAATGGTAATTTAATGAACATGAATAAACAGCATTTAAGGTGGTTTTGCCTTTTTTGACAGTCCATGATCCAGAATAGGGGCCTTTATATTTCCTGTTCAGGCGTTGAAACTTCACACAGCGTAAAACCACCTTTTTGTTTTGTGATAATTTGCACTATTCTAATGATGTTTTAGTGATTCTGTTTTTTTTTAAGGATGCATGTCAAAGTCTGACCGGTATGTTTGAGCTAAAGTAAATGTCAACAGGGGGAATGAAAGTAACGGCCCACTCAGCATGTAAATCAGCAGTACTCATTTTTTTTTTCATACGCATTTCACCACACATGAGTCTGGTGTCTTGGCTGCCCCTGTCCCCTCTGTCCCTCTCCAGGTCCTGACTCCATGGCTGGGCTCTGATTAGTCTGGTGTTGTCAATCTTACCAGTTCAATGTCAAATTTGATGTATTTCTGAACTGGTCTTCTGTTGAACTGCCTCATCTATATTTGCCCGCTTTGCAATTTTTTCACTCTAACTTGGTGCTTCCCCTGTCCAGTCTGCTTCTCGCAAGCCTGCACCTCAGCTGATGCCCGACATCTTTCCTTTCCGATTCTGAGCCAGCCCTGTCCAGTCGCTCGCTCACCTGCTGTACATTATTTTCTTGTTTGTTGTCAGACGGACAGTCATTGGCCATGACTCACTTCAGCCATGCTAACCGTGTTGCTGTCTTTGCCTAGTCTTTCTCAGCTTCCTCCACAAACTGAGAAGAGCACATTTCTTTTTTGGGCCCTGAACATTTTCTACTTTGGGGCCCTGCACCTTTGGGCAACTTAAACCCATATCGATTTCTTTCTGCCACTTCCTTCTCAGTCGCAGAACTAATGCAACTGAAAAAGCGAAGCTTCTTTTTCAGCAGAGTCACCTTTGAAATAGTAGCTAAAAATGAGATGTGAAGGTGAATTCACTCTTTATATAGAAAATCTTCCTTCTGTGACATCAATGACCAGTCAATGAGGTCATCTGCTATTCCATTCCGTTGTGGCATCACAGAGGGCCCTCCATATAAGGCATCTGTTATTTCATCATTTATACCAGTACAGGGTTGTTGATACCCGTGTGTGTGTGAGGGGGGGGCGAGGGGGAGTTCGCATGTTCATTCCACGTTGCTCAGGTTTCCAGTCCTGCTTTCCCCCACAGCCCAAGAACAAGCAGTTATGTGGGGTGGAGTTTCCCAGTTGCCTGTAGCGTATAGCTGCGAGTCCCTGCAATGTTCTGGCATCGCCACTAGGGTGCGCCCCTGCCATGCGTCCTGTGCCTCCTGAGACTGGTTCCAGGGTTTCTGTCACTGGGCTGGGTTAGCTTTATGAAGATGGGAAATCGGTAAACCCATATAGTGCAACCAGATTTTCAAAAAAGCACAATCCGTAAACGTGACACAGGAGTTACCCTTTGGGATATGAACCAATCTTTGGATGAGTCTGGCTCCTACACCATCTGCTCCCATTAGTAATCATCTCAGCTCCCATGTTACTGGTGTGAAGGCAACATTTGCTTAGAAATGCAGGAATCAGGGCCTGATGAGGCCTGCATTTCAGCAATGCCTCCCCTGCATCCTCCACGTCACACGCCATTGTGCCTTGGACCCAGCAAAACAAACAGTTTTGTGCCTTGTTTGTCATGAAAGCCAGACTCATTTTTATCAACAGTTTATCAGCCACTGTCATCTGGATAACAGCATTTTTAGATGATAAAAATTGCCTTGAATAGAATTCATCTCTGCTGTCCGAGGACGTGAAAGCTTCCTCTACCAGCTCATAGTTCAAGTGCTGAGTCTTTATTAAGATCTATTTAGATTTGGGGAGAAGAAGGTGTATTCCTAACAGCAATGAGAAACCAAAACACAGGACTACAGACATTTTTCTTTTGGACAGACCCCTTATTAGGGATGTGATGGACTAATTTGCATTTTAAACAGAGCCCATTTAGCTGATGTTTACACTTATCTGTTGATGTATTGATTCAGGCAAGATTAAGCCATATACTTACTGGTGCAACCACAACACTGCGCTCAGACCGGGGGTGGGGGGGGGATTTGGCTTCCTGCTTCATCTGACAAGCACTCTGCTTATGTAAACTGAATGAAAACAGAGGATATATTACTCCCACCCTTCAAACGATGGAGAGCCCCCCCTTTCAGCAGAATAGGAGAAGAGATGGCCAGCCGCTTCCCACAAATCCTCAGCCCACTCTGTCATTGTCAACGGCTCCAAGCAGCATGCATGTGTATGTGGCAACAAGGACATGCAGCAGAGAAGAGGAAGGAATATATACACACACACACATGCACATATATGCATACATACAAACACGTATATGTATGATCCATAGCATGGGGTCTGGGAAAGGAAATCATTGACGCTCCCAGCTGGGTTTACGGGTGTCTGGATTCCTGTCTGTACCATTGGGCAGCCATTGCCAGAGCACTAGTTTAGGGTGACCTACTCATCACCAAGTGGTCCACTCTGACCTCCCCTCACTCGGAGATACTCAAGAGGAACAGCGCCATTTCCTGGGGAGTTACGTCGCCGTGACTCCACAGCTGCTTTTAACTGATCATGCCGATTCCATGCCTTTTCCCATTTGATGACACCTGAATGACGACTACAGCTACAGATAACTGTAATTCCAGATCGGATCCTTGGCAAGCTTTGTGCTGTTTGTGCCAAAAGGCTACAACAGAATAATACGGGAGTCGGAATAGCAGTCGATGAGCAGCACGAGCTGGCGTTCGCGTTTCCCTGGATTACTATGCCAGGTGCTCATCCACCAGCACGCAGCTGCTGGAGGATTCATTTATTTTTTGTTTGTTATTTAGCAGAATGTGTGTATGACTGAGGAATTTTAATTTATTCTAAACTCACGACTGTGTCAGTATAAGCCTTCAGTTGTACTGCACCTGCCTGGCTGGCAAACGCAGTGCAGTGCAGTGCAGTGCAGTGCAGTGCAGTGTCCCTGTGTGCCTGCACTGTGTCCCGCCTCTTTTAGAGCTCCCCCACGGTCATCATTATGACTCATCCTTTAAGAGGCTCTCCATTTCTAAGCAATATCGACCTAGCGGCCATGCATGATGAGCAGCGTCCGTCCTTAGCGGCGTTTCCTGGACCGTTGGCTTTGTTTTCCCCCAGCGCCGAACTAAAAACGACCCGCTGAATTCATACACAGGGCAGCAAGCCCCGACGGCGTTGCACCAGCTTGGGGGTCCCATCGACCCCAACTCCAGTACAGGCACTCGTATAGCACCTCAGACATGCAGCACTGGATGGGTTGTGACCTTACAGCCAAACCCTGTACAGGCGGCTCAGCAATCTGAAGAACAGCGATGAGCACGAAGTGGCAGAAGGGGGACCTGCAGTGATGGCAACCTGAAACAAGGGCCAGTAAGGCCAAAGGAGGCTGTGAAATACAGATCACATTACATAATCCCAGGGCTGCCATCTTTGGTCAGCTGGCTGCAGTGAGATTTTCAATCCGAGACAAGTCCGCGCACACATGCACACGCATTTACACGCATGTACGTTCTCTTACTTTGTTAATATTATATAGGGTGTGCAAACTGCCGCAACGCTTTTTGATCTAGCTAATTTTAGGTTTATAACAGAATAATATAGATTTGCTGTAAGATTGCTTGCATGAGAGTCTGAAAGCGCGAGTGTCACGCCAGATGCGTGAGAGCTGGCCGCCCTATAATGCAGAACACAGAGTCTGCACCTATATAAGATCACCCTTTTCCACGCATGATTACAGAACTGCAGTGAGGCAGGAGAGTGTCTGGCCAGTGCTATGACTCTCCCATCGAGGACGGAGTCACACGGACCAGTGAAGCCAGGAGTACTGCGTGCTCTCCATCTGTCACGGGAATCTGCAACTTCCACCGTTAATTCAGATGACATCATTAAGATTCAAGCCGAGGTATTAATTGACTATTCTCTCACTCTGAATTCACAGCATCTATTTTTAAAGCGGCACTGTCAGGTATCAAAAAACTGGCAAGCGCAGCTTCACAGCAGAGCTTGGTCAGGCAGCCCATGGCTGTGATTACATGTTGGTATGTCCTGTCTAGGAGATACTCTCTGTTTCTGTATCTTTGTCCAGCCACCAGAACCTTCTGGCGAAGCATGACCTGCCGCATGAACCAAGATCCTCGCACCACAAAACAACACACCCTCCCCTCTACAAGCCAAAATTCATTCTACATGTAAATGAGGTCATCTGGCTTATCATCAGCAAGCACCTGCTCACAGGAGAGTTCTTACGCACAGACTTGTCCAAATTATAAATTACTACAGAGCCACTAATGAGAACTGAAGCAGGAATTAGCTTTATTACGATTCTTTCCTCTCTTGTGGTAGAGGATGCTTAGAAAAACCAGCTCCCAATGTAACCATTGAAGTACTGATCAAAATTTACCCTCCCCAGTAATGTATGACATCGGACTGTGCCCTGTTATGAATTTGACTATATTGTGCAGGTGACCCAGATTTATTGTGTAAGCAGGCAGCTGAAAAATGCATGACTATGTACTGCAAGTTGCCTGGATACAAAAAGTCCGCTAAGACAACCATCGACCATCATGGCATACAGCTCTGAATGTGGGCTGTGTGACATCGCTGACGGTGTGAAACTAGATGCCGCTCTGATCAAGATATTTCTGTAGCTGCTTGACTGACAGCCTCCGTGTTCCGACTCCAAGTGACAGAGGCATCCTTCAGCTGAGCTCTATACAAGCGGAGAAGAGATTAACGTGGAAGGAAGAGGGCCTCATGATGAAGTCCAAAGGCACGTCTGAGTTACACCTAAACGCAGATCGTTACTCTTCTGAAGGTCTGGATGCCATATATCCACAGAAGGTTAGTCAGATCTGACTCAGCATGCATCTATTTTCAAAGAATTCTGCTGGTTTTGAAACAGACTCAGTTCCCAGAAAACAAGAGGTCTTCCGCACAAACCTGGACGGAACCTCACCAAGCTCTGCGTGTGGCTGCCAGCTAATTAACATGATGCACAGAGGTGACACGCAGAGGTGACACGCAGAGGGTCCCTGGGGGCGTGACATGCAGAGTGATGCCACTGCAAATGAAGCGAGCATTAAGCATCAAGACCAGGCAGGCCGTTAGCTTGAGCCACATTCTCTACCTCCATCACCATGACTCCAGTACAAAGCACTGGGAGGCACCACAAATCTTATTATGGGTGCAGACTCACAACGATCAGAAGACTGAGCACGCATTCCCAGGGGTGCAGTGTGGCCGCGGTGCAGACCACAGGCAGCATGTAATAAACTGGGGAGACACCAAGCTGAAGGGTACAGACCACGGCAGAAGAACGTGCACAGCCTCTTACACCGGCTGCAGTGCTGGTCAGCTTTCAAACACTAAGGACAAGTCCGAGGAAACTACACACAGGATACAAACTCGCACCTTTGATACGATTAAGATCTTTCTCATAAAATTTCCCGTACACCAGTCCTGTGGACATGACTAGCCACTGACTACTTACATGCACCTAATATTTTAGAAGCTTTAAACTCCTCACTCATGCCTGTATCGAGGCATGCAATAAACTAGATAGTTGACGATGTCATAATGGGGGGGGGGGGGGCACATATTAAAGTTATAGTCTCAGAATTTGTAATGTGTACTTTTTAAAAACCAAGCCGACTCCATTTAATTCCTGTTGAATTTGGCGTTATACACGCCGGCCTTTGTCATCGTCACCTCTGTTGCGTCCAACTGGCAGCGTCAGCAGAAGCACATTTATAATTGTCAGTAATGAACCTGCCCCCCCCCCCTGAGCTTGGCGCAGACCCGCATGCTTTCTTTCTCCTTAGCATCACATGGCAAACGCTGGCCGCCGTCTTTGGCCTCACTGCACACACATCGGTCACTGCCCGCCAGTGCAAAGCCGCTGCCCTGCGTTTCACCACCAAACTGCAGTTCAGGTTTGATGAGTCGAAAGGCACAGGAGCTCCCTATAGTTCACGCTCATTGCAATCGGTTTGGGTCTTTGGACGCTGTTCAGACTGGGGCACTTTGGGTGACAGTTTCCCAGAATTGGTTCCTTTTTACTGACTTTCTGGCATCCCTGTTTTTGTCCCCCCATGACCTGTGGCATTTTAAATAACACCTGTGCCTCTGTGAATAAACATAATTTAAAAAAAAATAAAGAAATATATATATACAGACAAAGTACTGATCCTACAGCATTTACCAGATCATACTATAGATCCCATGATGGATTATTTTCCTCTGTTACCACAGATATTTAAGACCATTTATCTGTTTTTAGAAATGTTTATTATACTCTATTTTCCGATTAATGGACAGGTGCGGCCTTCATTAAGGTCCCTAGCCTGGATATCCAGCGCTGCTTGGGATATGGTCCAGGCTCACAGCTTACTGTGCACTGGATAGACATTTAGGAAAGAGGGGAGACTGTTTTCACTTTTACACGAGGGGACACTGGATAACAGGTCTGCAGAGTAGCTATGTAGTTCACCTCGGAAAATACCTCGACATCCGTTGTAACCGACGTCACTGCTTGATTAATCATTTGTAATTCAGTTTAATAATGAAACACCAACTATGAACGTGAAATATACATTATATACACAGGATCATATTTCATAAACTCAAGAAAATCTGAAAATAGAGCCTTTTCAGATTTGGTAAATCATTTATCACACCTCATTACTTTAATAGAAATGTAACGATGTATCAGGGAGGTTCCTTAACGCCCATGGGTCTATTCATGGTTCACAGGCAGTACCCTTTGTTACCACTGGGAGGCAGGCAATGTTCACTAAAATGACCCCCCCCCCCCCCATTTGTATATCTGACCTTCGCAGAGCTTCTGGGGTGATAGTAGCTCATTGGGGGGGGAACCAAAGCATCACAAATCTTCCCACAGCACTGCCTTGAAGATCTTCAACGTCAAATCTTCCCTCACTCCAGGACCCACTGGTGGACACCTAGGGTTACCACCATGACAGGCACTAACCGCCTTTTGGCCAGAGCTCGCTGGAGCTGCCACGGGCACAGAGCCCTTGACCATAGTCCAGCCAGACTCTGACCTCACTCGACACACAAGAGAAGTTTTTCCACAGGTGTGAGTTGAATTCATCTTGCACAGAAGCTTCAGCCAGATGTTCCCGGTGAACCCTAACTGCTCACTTGGATCATCTTGATCCATCTGGTCTCTGCCCCATATGCCAAATCCAACTCACCACCAAGCGGCGGTCAGTTAATAGCTCTGTGCCTCTCAACCTAACGTTCAGAGACACGGCCTCCAGTCAGATGGCGCCAATGTAAAGGTGATGGCTGACTTTTAGCACAGGATGTTGTGGTACCAACGTAGACTAATGTGTTCAGTTTCCTCTGAGGATCAGCATGAATGTGGTGAAGGGATTGGCACTCTTTAATGACCCAGAGAGCCTAATTGCCTGGAGATTGATCTCCTGGTTGGGACTCGCTTGGTGAACAAGTCTGTGGGGAAGATCCACACAGATTACAACAGGGTTATGATGGGGAATCGAGCCACCCAAGCGGAAAAGGCTACATGAAGCCCACTTCAGTGCTCGTCACCCCCAAGGCGAAAGCTGGGGGGGTCACATGCACTGCCATGTGGCTGGCAAGTATGAGCAGGAAGGATCCAGTTGTAAAGCATGTCCATAATACTGGTTACAATTACGTTTAGACAACTGGAAATTAACAGGAACCATTTCAGTTTCAAATAATTCAAGCTTCGTTGCCAAAAATGGCATTGGCACCCAGGGACGGGTTTGTCATTTCTGGAGCCCCAATCAAAGAGGCAGGATGATGACACGCATGTTTCAAGATTAAATAGCTGGCTCCAGAGCAGCAACGGATACGCTCTGTGGCTGAGGGGTGAGCCTGGATTAAATCAGTCTGGCTTTAGAGAAGCTCATTATGGCATGCTTTCTTAAATCGCACAAAACTCACAGAATTATATGTGCAAGTTATTTTCATTATCTGAATAATCTGAATGGGCAAGCCCACCCAGTGATCTGCTCCCACTACTGAGTGGAGTGAGAAGGGGGTAGCTAGCTAGCTAGCCGGTTAGCAGAACAGTCAGCTTCAGCATCTAACGACCGTGTTTAATATCTGTTTTAGTGACTGTTTGCAGCCAACAGGGGGCCCTAACCTCAGGGGCCCCATGAAAAGCTGTGTCTCGAAAGGTGGTAAACACATCCACTGCTGACGTCACCGTCTTACTTGCGCTCCCCTATGTTGAATTTCTTAATCTAGCAATAAGGAAGACCTTTAATCAGTTCACAAGCATCAAAAATTGATGGTAAATAGTAATAGCCTTATACGGCACCTTCATGCGACTTAATCACGATGGGTCGATTTCCATGACTGATAACTGAAAACGTATAAATCAGTTTAACTGGTGAGCAAGTACTCCTTACCGGGAGCCCGGGCATAGTTAACTGCCAAATATATTGCATTATAAAGTTATTTATAAAGGATGTCATGTAGGAATAACACTGACGCCAGGGGCGGGCTGCGATTTTGTATGCGCGTCTCCCAAAAAGGGGGAGCAGAGAGGACCCCCGACATCAGTCAGAGCTCAGGTGTACAGGCAGCGCTGAGGGTTTTATTATTCGGAACCGGGGGAGGCGCCAGCCCTTTGCCAGCCCCTGACGTCAGGCGGCTGGAGACAAGCGCTGAGAGGCCGTGAGAGCGCCGAGGGGGAGCCGCCATAGACAGAGGGCGAGTGCGCCTTTAAGAAGCGCCCAGCGGAACAATAAGCGGCTCGCCGTGTCAATGCCCTAACAATGGAGCTCAACGGTGCCCTTTCGCTAAAACTCACATTTTGGCTGTGCTGCGTAGGATTTGCCGGAGGTAAGTTAGAGCCACTGCATGATGTTTGAGGGAAAAAATGCCTTTTAGCGATGTGTTGCAGCAGAATAGGGGGAGCGCCTGCCTGCCATATTCAGCGAGTGCTAGCGAGTTAGCGGAGTCGGAGCCCAGTGTGATCCGGGTGTGAAACCGGACGGGTACACGGCGATCGAGCTCTCTGGTGGCTTAAATTACTCGCTGACCTTATTGTGCAGTATTAGCGGGCTGCCCTCCTCGCCAGCCATTCGAGTTCGCACAGCCAGCGGACGGGTAGCAGTCAGGGTTCGCTCGCCTTCTCCCGTAATATTAAGATGGAGGGGGGCCGATCGTGATCTCCGGTCCCCGTGACGGGATCCGCGTCGCAGACCGCGGGGCTGCTCACGATCGGCCCGCAGATCGCCCATCCACCCGCCTGCGCGACCCGGCGAAACGGGCCCGTGTTGGCAGAGCGAGTCCGACTGGCGAAGCTGCCGAGCCGAATCGGTTACAGCAGCTCCGGAGCGGCGCAACCAGTACCGAAGACCCGATTATATTAAATATGAAAATCCGAGATGGCAGATGCCAGCCTGTATAACCCCTGCACAAGAAACGACAGCTTGCACGTTTCGGGTTTTTGTCTTCTGAATAGCGTACATTTGCGTTTGTTATATAGGACGAAAAATCCCGTTAAATACATCAGTCCTGCAATCAGCTTGGCCCAGTGAAATCCTGGCATTTGAATTTAGCTTTAGCTAGATTGAGGCTGCATTTGCCCCATATTTGTGCCGGTCCAGTTCATTGTGAGTCACGGACGGACTCTGCCATGTCTTAATACTCTTATTTCCCTTGCACCTGTAACCGATGGTAACAGATCGAGCATCTACCCTGATGCCAGAGTCCCAGGCACTGAAATTGCCCATTTTAAATAAACACGTCGTTTACTTTGCGCGGTGCATGCTTGTCTGGGAACACAGCGACTTCGTGTCCGATAATCACAACATCAGCTTCGGCCCTTTGTTTCAATTATATACTCTGGCTATTATTCTATTTACACGCATCAACTGGCTAATTGACGGGTTTCAGAAACGGCTACGACTGAAGAAAATGCTCCCTGTTAGTTCCTTACAGATTCCCCCCAAGTAGGTATTGTGACTACGGAACATATTTAATCAATCGGTTTAAGCATGTTACGTATATTTGAACGTAGAAACGTATGTTTATTAGGCCGGACCATCGGCGTTTGAGCTCCTATAATAACCGCACTGGACGCTTCATAGAGGCGAGGCCGCGCCGTCGCAGCTTAATTAAATCAACAAGACGACAATCGCGTCTTAAATGCAGGCGTATTTAATTAATTGCAGCAGATGTTTGTGTGTTGAGAGCAGTTACGGCCGTGCAGCGCCTTGTGTATCAATAGAATGGTCTGCTTTCGGATATCCAAATATCTTCATTTTCAACGAAATTTAAGAATGAGTTATTGTTTACAACTAATCCGGAAAAGACTGAACCTTTAGACTTTTACTACGAACGAGAGTCTGAACGTCTGCGTTTCGGCTCGGGAGTTTTAGATGGTGCAAACATAACAGTAGCTCCTAATTTAATCTGGGTGTAAAATTGTAGCGGGTCACTTGCTGCGCTAGCAAAGTTCAGATATGTCTTGCCAAATGTTTTTTTTTTTCCTTTTCCTAAACTGAGCCACGAGGCAGCAGCTCATGACGGCTCTGATGTAATCCTACTACTATTCTTCCCATATTATTATTAATTTACATAAAAAGATGCAGTTGCATCTAAGACCTACAGAATTTGCCTGAGGATCAAAACTGGACCAAATGGGTTGTATGTGTCTTTCTGTTGAGTCTGATATTGGAAGTGAACATGTAAAATGGTCAGTTTCTACTACAAATGTCCTCCTTGAGACCCTACAGCCATGGTGGCTGCAGAAGGCTGAAGTCTTCCTGTTTAAACCACTCATAGACGTGTGTTTGAGAAATTTGTTGGGCTTCTTTTTTGTTTCATAAATACCCCAATATTTACCGCAGCAAAATCACATAACAATACTTAGAAATTTTCCAATTCTGTGCTGTCCTAGTGTATTATACATAATACTTTATTCCTTTTTATGCTCTCCTGATCTCTGCTTCTTCTCACCAGCTTTGGTCACTTCATTTGTCCACTCGTCCATTATTATTATTATTTTGACCTCGTTTATCAAGTTTGCAACTTTTCTCGACTGGTTTTATTGCGTCTCAGGGAATGTCCAGCGGCTGTGAAATGCAGTGAACTGGTTGGCACTTGTACCCGTTTCCTGGGCACGGCAGCGAGGTCGTGTGCCGACTTTGGTCCCGTGAGAGCGGACATCCACTGCATGACTTGGGCATCCATCTTTCTGCCCTGACAGAAAGGGGGGGGAATAGTTCATGAGCATGTAAGGCCTTCCTAAGAATTCCTCAGGTGAGCTCACTTTGAAGACAAATTGCATGAGAAGGCAGGAACTGCAAGGAATTGCTAGCTGCCCAACTGAAAGGCGTGTCCGTTTGAAACGCGGGCCGCGCTGGGCGAACGGACAAAGCTCTTAAGGTCTAGCATATCGATTCCTTTCACACGCCCATCATTCAGCAGTTCCCCTTCAGGGCAGCAGTCCCCTTGGGTGGTGGTGGAGGTGACCTCGTACAGTGCTTTGGCTCTTATGGACAAGGATGCACAAGGTCATTTATTGGTTTGCATTATGCGGCAGAGTAGGCCTCTACATCCCCCATCATCAGGTGCCCACTCTCAATCCCCTTCTTTTCATAATATAATTTTAGCCTCCTGGGGCACTATTGCATGGTAATAAATGGCAATGATATTTTTAGTGCCAGCAAAATATTTTGGCTCAGGAAAGAAACTGCAATAAAGGTTACAGGAAAATGAACTAAACTTTATTCTGAAAGTGATTTACAGCCTGTGACACGCACCAGTGAGGCATAACCCTTGATCGATTTGGGGTGTACGCTGATGATGTTTATGCATTTAGATTACATTTTACCATTTAAAAAAAACTGTCGCAGGCTTGGCTGACTGGTGCATTTCGGCAGTGATGCACGTGGTCTTCAAGGTAAATGCAGGAAATTTAATGCAAAATGGTGTGTTGGTAGACTGACAGTCAGCAGTATTTTCTGTTTAGTGTCTTGGGTAAAACATTATTGTTTGCAGTAAACCAGGAGAGTCATCTGACATTGAGACCCTTAAATGCAGTTCTGTTTGGTTTATTGTTAAGAGGAAAGGGCTTTTTTTGGACTGAGTTGGGACCTGCAGATCCCAGAGGGAATCACTTAAAGCACTTAGTTTGGGTTCTTTTTCAGCTGAGTCTTCCAGGAAATGCAGACAAGACTCTTGCCACACATGTCTGGTGTGTATTACCGCCATCGTGAAGTTCCCCTTCCCTGCTTTATCACATGACTGTTGCAGATGTTATTGAGACGATCATTGGTTACCCTGCATGTCTGTAAAGCTCGGAGGAGTTCTGATTGGATGACAGGTGGCCAGTGGCCGTGGGGCCTGCATCCAGCATCACGGGGTGCTCATGTGCGTGTGACTATTGCAGAGAGGGTGCTGGAGCACCCGGGGCTGTGCCTGGCTTCCAGTGTGACCCCCCCACTGACCTCATGCTGTAAAGCAAGCCTAGTGTGGAAGCCCGTCCCATTTCTGTGCGGCATTCTCACAAAAGAACCGCTGATGTGGTTTGTTTTGGAGCGTCGCATTCCGGCGCCAGTTATTAACACCCCGTCCACCCACCCACCTAGTAGTCAGAACGTGGCTCTCGAACAGTGGTCTACACAATACAGTTCCATATGGTTACACAAAGGCCGGTCTATGTGGCAGGATCGGCCTTGTTGCCGTCACGCCAGGAGAAGTGTCCCCGATGTACTCAACCCATGCTGCGGGGCTGCGTCTCCGGCCACTGGCTCCGGACTCCCCTGCGCTCGGGGCAGCCGCAGGTTCGCGCGTCTGCTCCGTCTGCCGGGGGTGTGCCCACTGATCTGAGGACTCTCTGCATTATAGAAGGAGGTCTTGCCCGTTTCCTCCAAGGGTGCTTGGAAAGGAAAGCGGCTTAGGATTCCTGTACACATGTGACGATGTGCTTAAACCTCACTGGCGGCTCCCATCTGAAGCAGAGTAGCGGAGGGCATGTGACTGCAGGTATGAATACTAAACTCCAGCTGCTGACGGAGTGTCCCATCCTCCAATCCCTGACCATGCCTAGGAGTGTTTAGGGGGTTAATACTGAGCAAAGTTGATCATGATAGTGTTTTTCGCCACACACCTAGCTGGGTAATCTTCTAATGACGGATGGCTCGAGTTCCTGTTCCTGGTCTTAGGGCAGTGATCCAGAGACATTCGACGGCCCTTCCTGGATACAGTCTGGCTCTTCACTGCTTCTCCACGTTTGAGTGTCACTCCATCTTGGCCACCAGCTGGGATTAAGCGGGAGTAGCGCAAACTGTGCCATTACATTCGGGCGTCCAGTGAGGCGGCTCAGTTTGACAGTTTGGCTGCTTGCCGGGGCTTTCCCCGCAGCTAGCCGGGTGGCTCTCACAAGGGCCGAGGGCATGCAGGGACCTTTGCGCTAACGCCAATCGATGTGTCACAGATGTGCAAAGGTCGTGCACTCGGGGGATTGGGACGCTTGTTTCTTGTGTATCACTGTGTTTATGCAAAGTCTAATAATGATTGATATAAGAATTTTGTTTATCTCTGTATCTCTGTCAAAAAGTTATACGCCCTTAACTTTTTGGGTGCCCCCCCATTGGGGCGTCCGTCTCCTCAAGTCCTCGCCGTGGTAAGTGGTACCCACTGTTTGAGTACGTTCGTGTTTCTCCTCTGCCGGGGCGGCGGCTAAATGCTGTAGTCGCTGCGTTTTTTTTGCATAAACATGCAGCGACTGGGTTGAGCGTGGCAGGTCTTCGGACGGGAAGCTTATTCCCACATGCAGGGGCTGCTGTTCAGACACAACGGCGCGTTGTGCTGAAGGAAGGCCCCGTCTACATAGGGACCCTTTGTTGTCCGACTTAGGTCTTGTGACTTCTTAAATCTCCGCTTGTTCCCTGCCCGGTTTGATCTGATCCCTTCCTGGACCGAACACCCCTCTTCCCCCAGGGTTCTGCTGTACGTTTGGCTCAGCGAAGCTGCTGGGATTTCTGCAGTTGGCTCGGTGATGCTTCTTGAGTATGGCCCCACTCCTTGTGAAACGTGCGATGTTTACTCAAAGAGGATCATTCCCCAAGCTGGAGGTGTGTGCTAGCGTCTCTCTCCAAACAAAGGACGCGCAGCGTCTCCTTGACGGTGCCCGACCCTCGCCGTGATCCCGTATCACCTCACGCAGTGAGCATCTGCTCCGTAAGGCAGAATTTGGAAGCGCTGAGGTTCTAAGCGTGCGCCGGGCCCCTGTAGGCCGCATTCTCTCCTGCGCCGCCATGAAATGGGGCCGAGAGATTAGATGGGAATCTTTTGAATGATGGATCATTCAGGTCTCCCTCTTGCTGGAAGCAAGGCATCATGGGAGCTCCTCCTGATTATCATGTTCATAACAACAGGAAGCCTGTGTACCGCTCAGGCACAGCAGCTGTATATAACTGACCTGAGTCCTTTCAGTTTTATACCTGTTGGTGAAATGAGTAGATCGATTTAATAATGTCTGGCAGACCTCTTTTCTGGTTCGCCTTTCATTAGGACGTAACTCTGAAGCTGAGCTGTACTTTTGTTCGTGTCCCGCTGTCCCCCTGTCCCGGCTTCTCCTTGTCGCGCAGACCCAGAGCCTCAGTTCCGTCACACGCCGAAACCAGGGCTTGCTGGACGTCAGGCGGCCCGGTCCCCTCCCTCTTCTGCCACGATGATCTCCCTGCTGTCTCACTGCCTTGGGGCTGTGAATAAGGTTCATTCAAGCAACCAAAGCGTTTCGAATGTCAGAAAATGGAAACACGGGTAAAGGTGCTGGGGCTCCACCCGCGAAAAAACTGGCTAAACTGGCCGTATTTTGTATCTTTGAATGACGCGGCTGCGGTGAAAAGGTCATCGAGTTGTGATATTTCGAGCACTTTCCCCGCTGAAGCAGATAAGACGTCGTAAATGTGCCCAGGCCCCATCGAAGGCTGGTGGGGGATTAAGGGGCAGGTTTGCAGGTTGTGTGGGGGCAGGGCTGGATTATGCTGGATAGCGTTAACAAAGGCCGCTTTGACTGCTGTAAGAAGTGGTTCACTGCAAGATGCTTAATGCTCGCGCTCAAAGAAAAAAAAGTGGTTACACTTTGCAGTAATAAATTTGCCCCACTTGCAAAAACTGCATTCTCTCATCAAATGGTGGAGGTAAAGATAGTGTCCCTTACAGTAAGGACTATTTAAAACAAGACTTGGCTGATTGGGCTGCAGGCCTGCCTTTCTCTCTCCAGCCGATCTATAGGTGCTTTCACACCGAAGTTCTGGAACCTGGTCCCCGTTTAGAAGTCATCTCGACCTGGAACTTTTGTAGCTTTTGTAGCTTCGTGTGTCTCTTTCACACCGCGCAACAGGAACTGGGACCTTTGTGCTAAGTTAGAATGGGAGACACAAAAAGTACGTAGGTTAAACTTCACAAATAACTTCATACGAAACTACACAGCTACACCAAAACAAGGGAGGGAAAATAAACCGTTTTGTTATTTGTTGGTTACCGGGGGGATTGAACGATATCAAAACGAGACACAGCCTTTTATTTATAGTTTACTTATTTGACCTACAACATGTTCGTGATTCTTATTAAATCTGGCTAGCAGATCGATCTTTCATTTTCCAGAGGATAAGAAGCGATGTAATGATATCCCCAGTAGTTTGGGTTTCAGTGAAAGGTACCAAGACTGGAGTTTGGTACTAAAAAAGGGTTCTGGAACTTCCTCCTAGGAACTACAATCAGGCAGAGGTCCTGTGGTGTGAACAAAGTCTCTGGTTCCAGGAAAAGGTTCTAGTTCTAGAAAAAAGTTCTGGTGCTGGAAAGTCCCTTATGGTGCTTTGTTTGCCATTTTAGTGCCTGCACTATTACCATTTAATGTTCATCTTCTCATTATAACCGTTATAACGACGAGCTGGATGCCTCTGCATTGGTTTACAGCTTCGTGTAGATCTTGCATTTCCTGCCGCGATGGACATTAATGGTAGTGTGTCTCAAGTCAGAAATCGGACGCCGGCAAATCGTCCATTTTAATTAGCGATGGAGCGTTAGGGGCTGCTTTGGCGTTGGTCACAGCTGAACGTCGTGGATGCGTGGAGGAATGATCTTGAGCTTTGGTTGCTCTGAGGTAGAACATCGTTCGAGATTTTACTTTAGGCTAGCATGAAACATAACTCAGAATCCAGGGCAATAAGACTACTAATTATCC
The DNA here is from genome assembly GCA_026781145.1 of Hippopotamyrus pictus. Lineage (NCBI taxonomy): Eukaryota > Metazoa > Chordata > Actinopteri > Osteoglossiformes > Mormyridae > Hippopotamyrus > Hippopotamyrus pictus. Next base: position 13,977,032 of record JAODLC010000021.1, read on the forward strand.
AAAAATCAACCCCCTTTTCTGTTTTTTTTATTTGTTTAACATATTTAAAGCTGTTCTGGAGAAATGGAGCCAGCTTCCTTTTACACTCTGAAGGCAGGATAAGCAGTTGGGAGATGGATTATTGTTATCATCAATAACAGTAGCTGTGTGTGTGAAATAAATTTAAAATGGCTGACTTTCCACTAGCTGTGCTGCATCCATCTTGCCTCGGTATTTCAACAGGACATTGGCTGCCGTTTGTAACATTGGAGGCAGGGGTGTAAATTTCAGTCTGTGTGATTAAAAGCCTCGGAGTCGCCGCACTCCTGGTTCATCCTACCTGCATTCGGACCGCTGCTCCTCTCTCTCTGCGCAGGCCATTACGGGAACCCCCTAAGTAAGTACATCCGTCACTACGAGGGCCTGTCCTACGACACGGACGACCTGCACGGCAAGCACCAGCGGGCCAAGCGAGCTCTGTGCCACGAGGACGGCTTCCTGCACCTCGAGTTCCACGCGCATGGGAGGTGAGTTTGTGGCATGACGCTTCATAGCGGTGTATTCTTTGACAGACTCTGTGGTATTTTAATGACTGGCTTTTTTTTTTTTCCCTTCCAAACTATATTGGGCATTCTCTGTCTAGGCTTCAAGCTGAAATGATTTTTAAATTGTAATGTGGCTCTTTTTGGTTCTGGATTGAATGACAGATAAAGATCCTGTCTCTTGAGACTGTGTTTGAGGGGGTTGTGATGAGATTTATGAGGAGTTTGGACTCGTGCTTTCTGGGAGGTCGCTGACTTCTTCCATCTAGTGTGGACTAATTTCATATTTAAGGTTTTGATTCAAAGAGGAGTTGCTTATAGTGGTGGGTGGTCAGGATTTCGTATTGGGGTGTCTGTGGGCCTAGAGCAGAGCTTTGTAAATGGCTTTTTGTAAGCTTTGCCAGGTTCTTCATTGCTTTCGAACATTTTCCCCATGGTGGAATAATGAGAGTTCAGTGGAATGACTGGGAGGTCAGCTGACCCAGCCCTGTGATGTCATCGATTGCAGCCCATTACAGTACAGCTTCTCATAACCGCAGTACAAGGCTCTGCTCAGCACTTTGAGACACGGTCTCCTCGCATAGTTGATGTACTTCGCTAAATCAGTCAGTCAGTATATATTTCAGAGATCCGAGTCGGAGTTTTATCCTATGCATGTACTTTACACAAAAGGGAACATGGCTGCCTGATTTAGATTCCCCCCCATATGATTATCCATATCCTCCATTTCATCATCTTCCATGCCTTTCCCTCTGTCTGGCCCACTTATCCATTAACTGCCCCATAAACAGATTCCCGCTCCCCGGTTTTTGTAGCCCCGTGACGTGTCGTGTGCTTCATGCAGGTTCAGTCTTCGGGCCACACTGTGCTTCCACGTGACCGAGCGCGGGGGGGGGGTCCTTTCCGGGCCGCAGTGTGGAAAAGCAGCTGTGTAGCACAGCACAGACCTTTCTACTGCCATAATTCCTCTTCCCGTTACTGTCCCATTCTGCTTTCGTTCGCTGTCTCCATTGTTCTCTCGGAAGATGGTCTCTTTAATCAGCCTGCCGAACAATTCCTGACCCCAGTACATCATGTTAGTCTTTGGGGAGGGGGAGTGTCATCTGCTTGTATGCCTGAAACTGACACCTGAGCTCAGGGGGTGCCGCTGGAGGGTGTGGAAAGCCGTCTGAAAAGCGGGTGCGGTGCTTTGCTTTTCTGGTGTGTGTCTGAGGATGTTCCCTCCGGTTCCACGTGACGCAGGCAGTAGAGGCTGCTCCATCTTCTGACTGCTTATGTCGGTCAGGTTTACCTGGAGCCCGTCCCGGGCGCAAACCTGTGGTTCCCCTAGACACGATTCCCGTCCATTGCGGTGCACACAGCCGCACCCCACGGATAGTCAGCCCAACCTCGTGCCTTTGCATTCTGGGTGAGACCAGCATGGCACGGCGAGCTCATGCCCACTCCTCACACACGGTGTGGGGGCGGGATTCAAACCCCCTGCAGGTGCCAGGCAGCGGCTCTTTGCCAAGCCTGCATGCCGTCCCAGTGCCGTAGGCTGTTTTTGTGATGTCAGGTGGCTTCCGACAATCTCTGATCGCGTGCCGATAACCAGTTATGGTTGGTTCTAGTAACGGATGATTCAAGATGAGGGGTCCGTGAGACTGGAAGGAGAACGAAGGCAAAAGCGGTCAGCTGGGCCAGGAGCATCAAACAGCTTCTATAACTGCTGCTTTCCTCTTTAATAAATCAAGGAGCTAGGACCAGCCTGGTGGCTGATTTGGCCCAGATAAGATCTGCTGCAGGCATCCTGAGGTGGGAAAGTAGAGCTTTCTCTGGCCTGCTGCATGTGATGTATATCTTGCTTTCCCAGATGCCGGCTGTATCAGTCATCTTGCAGCCCTGTCTCCCTTGCGGGTCTCTCTTTCTGCCTCTTCCTCTTGGTATCTCGCAGCGCTGGTGTCTCCTGGTGGTGGGTGTTGACACGGTCCCTGGTGTAGCTGCCAGGGCTCCTTGCCGTGTGCTGTGCCGTGATTGCAGCGCCCCGGCTAGTCCCCGCCTCCCAGCTTTCCGGAATGCACCATTCGCCTTTCGGCAGCGTTCCTGCTGGCCTAAACTCCGCCCCCTTTGTGGCTGTCCGTCCACGGACTCGCAGAGCTGTCAGGTTTACCCGGTAAGCGGATTTGTGTTTGCGGGGGAGGGGTGTACCTTTCCTTTGATTTAAAAGACATAGATGGATTCCTTATGAAATAAAATAATTTGCATAATTGCATACTGCTGTAGCTCAAGAAGAATTAGCCGTTTGGCTGTCCTTCACCCTGACTGGTGATGTCGATTGGCTGAGGTCAAGGGGTATACTGGGGAGAGAGGCCTTTTCGGGGGAGGAGCGGACTGGTCACCCTTCCCAGTGTGTGAGGAAGTGCCCATCATTCACAGGGTGTCCCAGGAGCTCCAGGCGGATTAAGCGCAGGGGACGGCCTCCAATCAGGGCCTTTGTCATTGCTGGCTTCTGCAGGCTCTCTGCTTTTGTGCCTCAGCTCTTTAATTGACTCAGGCCGGCCCCGAGGGGTCCCCGCCCCCCTCGCTAATGCTGGGCTGGATTTCTTATCAGGTGGACAGGGTTGGCCTGAAGCAGAACCCTGAAGGAGTGGTATTGATTGGGGGGCCGGGGCTGAATAGCAAGCGGGCTTGGTGAAACCACAGCACAGGGGCTGCGGCCTGTCACGGAGCCTCCCGGAACGGCGACAGCCACATCTCCTTGGCCGCTCTCTGGCTCAGGCTTGTGGGGGAGGGGGGGGGGGTTATTAGTGAGCTGAGCCTCTGAAGCTCAGGGAGAATTAGCCTGGCTCCAGATGCTGATTGGCTGAAGTCAAGGGGGTGTAATTTTAGAAGATGTACCCCAGTCTGTCCTGGAGGACTGAAGATGCTGGGTCAAGCATTTGATTGCCCACCCTGAGCAAATGAGGCCCGTCCAGCTGCATCCCAGCAGCAGCTTCGGTTGGCCGTAATTCATCTGCACAGGATGCAGCCTCTGGCGCTGCAGTGTAGGCGGCTGAGTGGCGGCAGTTTCGCTCGCCGCGTGGCATCTGGGCTGCCTGGGTTCCCTCCCCCAGTGAACGGCGTCAAGGGCCTCGTGAATGCCGTGCTCGCTTCAGCCTGCTTGGCTAATCATCACGCTTGTGAAAGTTTCAGCGTGACAACAGCATGGGAGTTAGTGAGAAGTGCGGTATGTCTGCTGGCGGTGGGGGAGGATCGAGACACCAATG
>JAODLC010000021.1:14008074-14018585 GCA_026781145.1 Hippopotamyrus pictus
GCCCCTTCTCCCCCCACAGCACGACTCTGGTACAGAGTGTACCCCCGGGGAATCCAAGAGCCAAGACCTGAAGGAGAAAGGGAACTACATCATGTACGCCAGAGCCACGTCTGGGGACAAACTGAACAACAACAAGTTCTCCATCTGCAGTGTGCGCAACATCAGCCAGGTTCTGGAGAAGAAGCGAGCTAACTGCTTCGTGGGTGAGCATCCAGGGGGGGTGCAACAAAGGCACTCGATAGTGCCTCTGATGGGGGAGGGCGCGGATCTTGTGTATAAGTGGCCAGCGGGCTGAGCCTCTCTCTCGTGGGCCCCCAGAGTCGGGCCAGCCCATTTGCGGGAATGGCCTGGTAGAGGCGGGCGAGCAGTGCGACTGTGGCTACAGTGACCAGTGCAAGGACCAGTGCTGCTACGACGCCAACCAGGCGGACAACCTGAAGTGCAAGCTGAAGCCGGGGAAGGTCTGCAGGTACGGGGGGGGGGCAGTGTGTGTGTATATGTGTGTGTGTCTGTGCACGCACACGCCTATGTGCCTTTGTGTCTCCTCACATGTAAGTGCCTAGCTTGGTACACCTATAGCCTCCTGTCGGGTTCTTTCTGCTCGCAGCCCCAGCCAGGGCCCCTGCTGCACCCCCGAATGCACCTACAAAACCCGGAACGACAAGTGCCGTGAGGAGTCGGAGTGCGCCCACCAGGGCATGTGCAGCGGGGGCTCCGCCAACTGCCCCGCCTCCGAACCCAAAGCCAACTTCACCGCCTGCCACGGAGACACGCAAGTCTGCGTCAACGGGGTGAGTCTCCTGGCCGGGGAGTGGTGGGGGGGGGGCGGGTGCCGTGCAAAGTGTGTGGGGGCCTCCCTCCATGGGCAGACTGATAATGATATGCTGGCTGCTGGCCCTTAATGTTTTTCGTTTCCTGGGGGTGGGTGGGAGAGCGAGTGAGTCTGGGAGGGAAAAAGATAAAATGCACAAGCTGTGGGATAAGGTGCGTGACGGAGAGTGAGGGCGGCCGATCTCCCCCCCCCCCCCTCCCGGACAGGGCTGCTCGGGCTCCATCTGCGAGAAGTACGGCCTGGAGGTTTGCACCTGCGCCAGTGTGGACGGCAAGGACGAGACGGAGCTGTGCCACGTCTGCTGCATGGAGAGAAGTGAGCGATGGCCTCCCTCCCCGTTACGGCCTCCTTCCCCGTTACGGCCTCCTTCCCCGTTACGGCCTCCCTCCCCGTTACGGCCTCCCTCCCCGTTACGGCCTCCCTCCCCGTTATGGCCTCCCTCCCCGTTACGGCTCGCACCCTGACACGAGCTGAGGCCAAAACTAGATCATGGGGGGCCCCTCCGACAACCCACCAGCACAACTAACCTGCCAGTTTGCACCTTCACTATATACATCTTCAACACAAAGAATGTCCTTTGACGACTGAAAAAACACTTAAACCAACCTGATGACAAAATACCGATAGGATATCTCTGCGCTTGGGCGCCTGTCGGTCCCACCACGTCGTGACGGTCCAGTTTCTCTCCATTCCCCCTCACAGTGAAACCCAACACTTGCAGCAGCACTGGGTCCGAACTCTGGTCCCGGTTCTTCAACAAGAAGGTCACCACCCTGCAGCCGGGCTCGCCGTGTAACGACTTCCGCGGTTACTGCGACGTCTTCATGAAGTGCCGCCTGGTGGACGCCGACGGGCCACTGGCCAGGCTCAAGAAGGCCATCTTCAACCCGGAGCTCTACGAGAACATCGCCGAGTGGATTGTGGTGAGTACACCCGGACTCGACAGAACCAGACCCGGCGACGGCACAGGTGGCAGACCAGCCTAACTGGATATAGAAGCCGCTCTGGGAGACCGTCGTTGCCGTCGGAATTCGATTCGCGGCGGAATCACTGTGTTTGCGTGTGATACAGGCACACTGGTGGGCGGTGCTGTTGATGGGAATCGCTCTCATCATGCTGATGGCCGGCTTCATTAAGATCTGCAGCGTCCACACGCCCAGCAGCAACCCCAAGCTTCCACCACCCAAACCCCTGCCAGGTAAGTCTGCACACACACACGCGTGCACACACACACGCGTGCACACACACACACACGCGTGCACACACACACACACGCGTGCACACACACACACGCGTGCACACACACACACACGCGTGCACGCACACACACACACGCACACGCGGGCGGCCGGCCGGCCATGTGTTGGGTGGCGCCGTGCTGATGACCTCTCTGCTGCCCCCCGCAGGCACGCTGAAGAGGAGGCGGCCGCAGCACACGCAGCCCCAGCCTCAGCCACAGCGCCACCATCGGCAGCCCAGAGAGAACTACCAGATGGGCCAGATGAGGCGCTGAGGCGGCCGCCCCGTGCCTTGGTTCTTCCTAGTGCCTACAGCAGGAAAACGTCACTCCAAAGAGTCACCAGTTCCAGCCAGTCATTGTCCCCCCACGCCCGGACCCCACTGCGCCCTCGTTCTCTAAGCAAAGCCCACAGTTCAACCCCTACGTCCCATTTCCACCTAACAGTGAAGGATTCAGAATCAGAGTGGCAAACGCCAATACTCCTGGACACCGGGGGGAGGGGGGGCAGACTTCATTTTTTTTTAACCGCTCTCTTCCAAACAGAGAAGTGGATGAGAACCTAACTCGCGTATGATTTTTTTCCCCCCCCCCTTTTATGTTTTATTTCTCCCCCCTGTATTTTAATTTTTTTAAGGAATGCCCCAGAGTCTAGGTCACGGTTTTACTTACATATTTTTGTTAATGACGTGACGTCCCAGGACAACACAGAATGCAGGTGACAAGGGTGTGGTTTTTTTTGCTGCCAACCGAGGCCTGGGATTGGAGGGGACCTGCAGCTGGACGTGACTGGATAGCCAATGTAATTAACGTTTGTTAGAGACCAACGACCACATGAAGTCCAGGCTTCTTTCTAACACGGATGCTCACCGATCTTCTGTGTGCAATTGTACAGATTGGCAATATGGACTTTTTTTTCCTCATTGTATCATAAGAAGAAAAAAAAAAAGGCTTTCTCTGCTGTTCGGAGATGATTAACTGTTTTAAATGTCACTCTCAGGATTCGAAAAAATAAGCGGGGGAAAGGATGAGAGAATTGGGGTGTTTGAGGAACCGGAAGCAGGGTCTCCTGGGAGTCCATGGCTGCAGAATCGGAGGGAGATGATCCTGTTGTATGTCACATAAGAGCATCCTGCAGACGCTGGGCTCTGAATCCCTTTCATTTTGGAATAAAGGTAAAATGTGAGTAACGGATAGGAGCCTTTCTTGGGGCAAGTGGAAAGGTTCGGCTTTGAAGGTTTTTTGCGACTTTCACCTTTAAAACGTATAACTTTGCGTGTAGATTGATGTTGGTTTTGGAGAAGCTCATTGTAAGCCAAGTGTTCTCCAGCAGACAGTGGTTTTTACCATAATTGATGTGTCTTTGTTTTGCTCCTTGAATATTACTTTTACTCTTAACACAACACAAAAAGTCTTGTCAGTGAATAAATGACCACTATATACAGCTGGGTGATGACAGCAGCTCTTAATCGGTCTGACTGCATTGGGGGGGGATGCAGATCATGTGACGTAATCTTCTGGGACCTGACTAAGTATGTTGGTAATAGGTGAATGCAAGGAGGATAGCTGGGGGGGGGGGGTCAGGGGTTGTCGCATCAGCGGTGATGGGCAAAAATTTTGCTGAAATGGTCAGAAAATGTCAGTATTGTCTTCCCTCTGTACAAACCAAGACTGACTGCTTCAAATGAAAACTAGACAGTTTAATCTCTATGACCCCTCCCTCCGTGCTGTGTGTCACGCGGCTCGCTGCCTAGTTACCGAGAACAAACATAGAGTATTTAGGATTGTTTTTTTAAGACGTACATAAAGAGCAAAAAAAACTAGCATCATTTCTAACACTTTCTTTTCGAGTTTCTAATTCCCCTTTCCATATGGAGATAGAGCAGTTACACGGTACTGGACTCACAGCTGTGATTGGCTGCGGAGTCCATGAGTAGGGTGGTGCACCAATAGCGAGCATCCCTCCTGCCTGAACCACCCAATCAGCTTCTCTGTATTCATGTATGATAGCTGGAGAATATAACTTACTCTCAATGACATTCAGACGCGTGTTCTGGCACACAGGTCTAATGCTCGGGGCTTACTGGAATATTCCAGAAAGAATTTCATTACATCCTTCTGTGGGCAACAAAAATAATGTAACACATGCTCCCATAGTTCAAAATGGAATTATTTTATTGTGCAAGTTGGCATGGTGGTTTGTTACTGGAAAATATATATATTTTCTCTTCACCTTTATGGAGATGTGATAGCCTTCAAATATTTTTTCTCATTAATGTATTTGTTAATCTGTGGTATGATCTGGGCCAATGGAAATTACCTGTTTTTCCCACAAGTCTCAGTAAGTCTCTGGAAAAAAAGTGCACTGAAATGTCCCATGTAAGCTGAAGTACGGTATCTGCTAAGTTGAAAATGACATTAAGACAAGGTCCAGTACTACTGTCTGATTTTAATGTCCGCTGTGTTTTATACAGTATCTGTAATTTTCTGTTTTGTTCACTTGGAAAATTTTTACTAAAAATTGCAAAAGGTATTGTGCAAAGATGTAATTTTTTTGAAGTACTTGAAATGCATTAATAAAAATAGAAATGGACAAAGAATTCCGACAAACTTAAGTTGCCCTGAAATGGCGTGAATTCAACGTAAAGGCGTTTGCCGTCTACAGCGCCCTCTGGCGGACGAGATATAGCTGGAATTTGTTGTCCTCAGTCTTGTAAAAAGAAATTGGTTGGAATTCATTTGAACTCGATAGATAATTATCCGTATTTTAACAAGAACTGGCACTGTCTGGTGTACGTTATACAAATACACTACAAACTGAAAATCGCTGAAAACTACAAAATTAAAGGACACGAATTCACTATCTCATTAGTTCCCATTTACCCGATGAATAGGAGGTAGAATAGCTTGCATTGATTGTACTATATTAAACAATTCGCGACAACACCCTTACATATTTCTTTAGTTAGAACATTATTATATCCCACAATGACCATTAAATATGTAGTTTGTAGACAGAGAATGTACAACATTTATTAAATGTTTGTCTTAATGCGTTGTTTCTAAGTAGGCTGGGTAACATTTTCAACAAACATCCTTAGAATCCGACAGTTCTCTGGATGCGAACCAAGCAAAAAACTAGTTTTCATTGCACCTTCTTCGTAGATGGAAGCTGTCCCTTTTTTAACTTATAAAACCCAACTCCCACTGACCACTCGTTGTATGCAAACAACGTTTTTAACCACAGACAGCCTGTTATGTATTATTATTTTTTTTTTCTTCATTTTTACGCTGGAAAATTCTTCAACTTCCTCAAATCGCAGTATTTTCAAAAAACGTGGTTAGATTAACCGGCCAACTCAACCCCACGCGTCCACCTCAAAGAAATGCAGCCCTTTAGAATCTGGGATTACAAATAATTCACTGGGAATTTCCTACGACTGATATTAACGGCATAAAACAGTAAAAATCCTACCTTCATTTGGCGATTTATTTTTATAGCACCTTGCACGCTCCGCGTCCCGGTTCACGCGAGTCTCCATGCCGGATGCAGAGGGGGGGGTCCTGACATTGAGCTCAGTTTGCTAAAAAAAAAAAACAACTCCACATTTCCGTTGTTTTGCTGTTTCAATACTACATGCAGATTCGGCTGCATCATTTTGACCATGATTCATTCCCGAATTCACTCCCCTGTCACGCAAACCCTGTGTGTGTGTGTGAAGCCGCTGGCAATCCGCGTTTCAGGGGTATAAAGCCGTCTAGTTAACGTCGGCTATACTAACACACTGCGCTATCCAGGCGTGGCTGTTCGGTAACGATGCTTATGTGAAATTGTCTTAGTCGTAAAGGCAGATGTGAACCGGCATAGGGGCTATGGAAGCGGTTAATATTCCCGAAATGGTATTGGCTGACCTCCGCCCTGTACCCGTGAATCACAGATCAACATCGCCTAAAACGTAATGGAAATAAGATATGAAACCTACTTATGATGGGATTTTAGATAAAGCATTCAAGAACTTGAAATTTTATTTTTTTTGACAAATCGCCTTTAAAAATTTATGGTCTGTTTCCATGCCTATATAACACGAATTTTCTGGTTAATATGTATTAAGCCTGAATTATGTAACAGGTTACGTGATGAACCAGAGTGCAGACTGCCGTGTAAGACGGCCGACGCCGCGCAGCCTGCAATAATCACCCTGCAAGCCGCAAATCGTCATCTGAATTTGCTTTGTTCCCGGCCTTTGTCTTCATGAGCATGCTGAATGGCAAAGTACACGCCATGCGTCTTTAGTCTGAGTCTCAAAAGTAAATTCATACAAATACGAGGCCCTAGATTAATTTGATGGAAGGGGAATTTTTGGCTGTTAGTATTCAGCAGCTGCTTTCCAGGACAGATGGAAGTTCCTGTAAGTTTCTCAGCCTTCCTAGGCAAATTCTGCAAAGCGTAATGTATAATTCAGGTCTGTTTAAAATGCAAAATCCCAGAAGCACATTTATTAATTTATAACACGGGTATGGTAAGTGGCATTTTGAAAACATGGACAGGCGCCAGAAGGCTTAAAGGCACAGGATCTCTCAGATTCCGTGAGGACATGGCACCCAAGGGCTCGTCTTGTCGTTACCGGTGTTTTATGCAAGTTCTGCATCCGCATTCTTGCATTGCTACGTGAGTCAGAGTGCGGAGCAGCTGGGCCCCCCGCTCGCTGCTCCGCTGCAGTCAGCTGGGGCCTCCGCTCGCTGCTCCGCTGCAGTCAGCTGGGCCCCCGCGCCTTCTGGCCGCTTCCCTCACAGCGCACAAACACCTTCTCCTGGGACGGAGGGATGTGAATTACATCGTTCGTCTCAGCGCAGAACGACGTCCTGAAAAAATAAAATTAAAACAGCGTCAGATCACTTTTGCAGTTCATTGCAGCTGTCATTTAACGTGATATTCCATTACGAGTGACTTTAAAATCATTATTTGTTAATGTGATTTTGTACATTTGATTTTTTTTTACGTGCTATACATTACTTTCCCAAAAGGGAAAACGTATGTGGTAAAATTCTGGGTACATTTAGATACTATATTTTTATATTGTATGTTGGACTTGTCGTGCTCCCATAATATTTTTAACACGTCAAATATTTCTTTACGCTGCAAATACTTTCGGCAATATATTACACGGTGATATAGCCATCCGTCTTTCATAACCATCCGTCTTTTACCACATAGATTTGAAATAAGCGAAAAAGCATGTGTTATGTGGTGCTGCATATTAAGCTGTAAAAGATGCATTTAATGCACAGTATAACTTCAGCGAAACAATTTCATATTAATTTTTAAAAGTGTTAATATTCTTTACGATACCTTATGTAATTCGTACGGCTCCTATATACACACATCAGCCGAACGTGAGGTATGACTGCAAGGTTAAATTCTATAATCCTCATAATGTAATCTCCCTGCACGACGTGATTGTCAGGAGAATTACCTACAGAACACACGTTTTCAGGGAGATGCCAATCTGAATTCTGCATGGCTTGCCGAGTCAAACTGCTATTCTGTGTATACAGCTCTTTGAACATTTTCACCGCAATTCCGGATTGATATCGGTCGGTGTGAACACTAGAGGGAGGTGAATGAACGCGTTACAGGTGTATTCCTGCACTTCGCAATATTTTCTCGGAAAAAAAGAGAAGCAGAGGACAATGGCAATCCCACAATGAGTCAGAAATGAGACACATTAACGGTATTTATGAGATATTACACGTAAGTCGGAGTGCACAGAATATTAGCTAAACAAATTTAAGACTTAAGGTAAGAATTTTGCGCCAAGCTCGACCTGCTGGTGTGTGTTGTTTTAATAGCAATCTCACTGTGTTGTGTAGTAAATGCTTGTGTCCACTGTGGGAGGAAGGAGCTTCCATACACCTCAGTATGTCCAGCCACCGTATCTTCATGCTGTATTTGTTGAGTGAGTACCCCTGGTGCCAAGCGCAGGCTGGCAGACGCCCGCGTCTGACCTTTGTCATTAAACGCCACCTGGCTTTCCTTGTTTCTGCTGTTTTCTGACCCAGCAGTTTGTAATCACTCCGCTGACTGGTCCCAGGGCTGCGGAATTCTGGGTCACCGTCGTCAAACGATGGAAGGCCATGTTCCGAACACGGTGTGACTGTGTACTTTTGTCCCTGAGATGCTTATCTGCCCGCCTCCCAGTCTAAATCGCTGCGGCGCTCAGCCCGAATGAAATGACTGAAGGAGTCGCTCGGGCTTGGTGGCCATTCAGTCCACTGTATATTTAAACAGCTAAAAGAATAAAATGGTGAGCATGACTGAAGTTCTGCACTAGCATGACAGCTAGAATGAAAGCGTATGGCGTCTGCCTACTTCGTCTGCGTCTCCCCCGCCTTGACGCGGATCTTGCCCACGGTGAGCTGGGGCCCCTTGCGGCGCAGGTGCCAGGGCATGATGGTCTGCATTTTGCTCCACATGTTCGCCCACACGGCGCTGCCCTCCCAGCGGAACCGAAGCGTCATCAACTCGCCGACGTCCTTGTCCAGCGTGATCAGGAAGGTGTAGGTCTTGTTCCCTGAGATCTCCTCGATGCTGGGAGACGTGGGAGACACGGACCAGCTCAGCATCTTGACAGTTGTTACCATGTGTGAAGGGTTAGACCCCCATATCCTACATTAGTAAGAGGTTTTAAAAAGGCAGGACCCTTGATCTATGGAGATCCGCGCTCGGTTAGTGACCCGGCGTGCTGTACCACCCTCCTCCTTCCGCTATACTTTAACAAGCTCAGTGCTTGCAATGATCCCGCTTAGCACAGAACACAGACAGACACTGGTGTCCGCATACTGCCCATTCACAGCGAATTAGGGATTCAAAACTGTATAGAACAGTAGTAACGCATTTTGCGTGAGATAAAACACGCCTCGACGTCACGGGCTCCCACTGTCCGGTTGTTAACGGACGGGAGTTGGGCCTTGGGGGCGCAATGTGCATTAGTGACCCCCGTCGCATTCCTCAGCCGAGAGCAGCCCAGTGCTAAGGAACAGGCGCCAAGTGCTCACAAGGTGATGGGCAGGTTTTCGCTCTCTTCCTTGGTCCCGGTGAGGGAGATGGTGAGGGACGGCTCAATGCGCTCGATCTGGTTGATGAATTGGATCTTGAATTGATAGTGATAAACTGCAGGAAGGTAGAGGATATACGAGTTACGCTACTCATCCGAGCAAGGTAAGATATGTTAGTGTGCGGCTGAGGCTAAGTTGCCGGGATCCAGGCCGCCTGCAGGGGGCGCACTGACCTTTGTAGGGCATGCGCGAGCGCGTCTTCAAATAGAGGCGTCGGCTGCTGCGGCCCGTGCGCACCTTCCGGATGTTGTAGCCCAGCGTGTTGCAGCGGTTCTTGCGGCAGTCCAGGCACATGCCCTTGTTGAAGGAGCTGTCGTCGGGGCAGCGGTAGGCGGTGCTCTGCATGTCCCCGTTCAGCAGGGAGTCGATGAAGAGGTGGACGGCACGCTCGTGGGCGCACTTCATGGTCTGCTGGAAACCTGCCCCAGGAAAGGAGAAGATGGGGGCGCAAAATCCACCTCTGAGCAGACAAACGTCGCTCGCAGGAAAGAAAATGCTACGAAACGGACGCCTCGAGTCGTTCTTTTAGAAACGTCATCTTTCCCGGTTTTATTCTTTTTAATTGTCCGCTACATTTAACTAGCTGCCGTGCCCTTGGTAAATGTCAGCGAGCATTAATCACTGTCTCCTAATGACTATTAGTCAGGCTGTCTGTCACACTGTACCACACACAGATCTGCGGAGCAGTGCGGCCTCACTGCATGTGACTCGCAGCAAATGCTCACCACCTGGGGAACACTCCGGAGTCCTGGCTAACGTGAGCTATTAATGGCGAGACTTAAACGTGACCTGATACACAGGGCAAACTTTGTAAATGACTCAAAACAAGAGTCCATTGCATATAAATGACTTGAGGTGAATTATTATTTTTTTATACAAAGTTGTACAAATATAAATATGGTGACACTGCAAAGGTGACACTATGAAGGTGACACTGACTGCGAAAGTGACACTGCAAAGGGGACACTATGAAGGTGACACTGACAGCAAAGGGGACACTATGAAGGTGACACTGCAAAGGTGACACTGCAAAGGTGACACTATGAAGGTGACACTGCAAAGGTGACACTGCCTGTTTGCTCCATGAATAATGACAGTGACAGCATAATAAATCATAAATAAGGAGCCGTGACGAGCACAGCAGTTCATATAATCAGCATCTGTACACGTTTCACACTCTCGTCCTCAGGATCTATTCTGCACACTGCAGAAGCCGTCTGCTCCCCACATTTGGACGTCACGCTTAATGTGTGAATTTATTATTTACACATCTTTATTTCTGTTTTACCAACTGTATATTACTTTTATTCTATTTATTATTTTTTG
>JAODLC010000021.1:14035123-14049741 GCA_026781145.1 Hippopotamyrus pictus
GCCTGTTGCTTCCGGGATAGGCTCCGGACCCCCCGCGACCCAGTAGGATAAGCGGCTTGGAAAATGGATGGATGGATTATACACGGCACACCTAATGCAAATATGCAACATGCTACTCAAAGTTTTTGAGCCCAAGGACCAGGGTTCAGCTGGAGGGGGGTGGCCTGATAGCACAGTGGTTAGCCCTGCTGCCTCCCAGCCCAAGGAGCAGGGCTCAAATCCCCCCCCCAGCTCCCCCTGTGTGGAACCTGCAGTCAGGTAGTCTGCACACCGCATGTGGGCTCCCAGACACTCTCACCCATAGCCTGAGAAAACAGGTGGCCAGATTTTAGTCAGGACATCACCCCTACTTTTTCCAAAAGATACCAAACAAACCTTAATGAGGCCTTACAGTAAAGAACCAGGAGCTTCACAGACTAACAACCCAACTGGGCTCTCATCCAAGCACTGGCCAGACCAAATCCTACTTAGCTTCACATAGACAAGCAGGTCCAAACTGCAGGCACCATGGTTGCTGACAGCATGAAACACTGATCACTAAGAATGTGAGCTGGAGCCTAAAGAAAGCAAATACATCAGTTACCTACAGAGGCTAGTTGGAGGGGGGGTGGCCTGATAGCACAGTGATTAGCACAGCTGCTTCACAGCCAAGGATGATCTTGATGAGAGTATGAGTTCCTGCTCCTGTACTATGAAAAGGAAGCGTAGATACTACAACGCTTTAGGCGAATTGCACACGAAAGGCAGCAATGAATTAAGGTATATTTGTCTTTATTCTCTCATTACGCAATGACGTGATAAACGGATATACCTACTTTTTAGCTGAACTGAAGAAGACCCGTTAACATAACATTCATACAATCCAAATGGGAATCCTCGTCACTCGGTTTTATATATCGTTTGAAATAATGTTAAGCCTAAAAACCACTTTACCAAAAACAGTCTCATTCCCTTCCAGACTAGGACCCAACTTCAACAGAGATACGCCGTATTTTAGGGGAATTAAACACCTTTTGTGTAAACATCACAATATACAAATCGTATACCAATCGGATACTTTCTGATATCAGTACTTTTTCTTTGCGCTGACTTCCGAATAAGCAATAAATAAATAAGTAAGCGGAGTGACGCGTCTTCTCTCTTATCGCTGCGTTGGCGGGGATTTATGGGTTCTACGATGCAGTGCATCTTTCTTCCCACAGAGGGCGCTCCGAGAACAGATAATAAAGCCTGGAGCGCGGAGGAGAAACAAAGACCGACGCTTCGATTGCTTGAGTCAGGATCGCTTTTCATGTGCTTCGCGTTTGAGACAGGTACTCTCAGTAATAACCTAAAGATGGACCAAAAATCATACACTTTTATCATATTGTCGGGAAACGCAAATGTTACTTAGAGGTCAATTAAGACCCACATTTGCCTTATATTTAAAAATTCCCCATCTGATATAAAAACGACTACTTTTATATCTACACTACTTTTTAAAAAGTTTTGTAAATGTGCATTGGGGTATATTAATAAATGCAACTTAAGTAACAGAGAAAAGTGGTGTGAAAATTAACCGCAAACATATATTTTTTAAAATAATATGTGAAGGTAAAATGTTTATTACCGCGCTGCATTAATAAGACGAGTGGAACCGAACACATGGAGTTGAGTGAAAATACGAACCCGAACCTGAGTTAATAAACGTTAATATACTCTCAGCGTAGACTAATTGTATTTAAATGCTCACTAAACTATAGGATTCATGCTCACTGACTTATCTGCATTTATGATTGGTTCTCGCTACACCGCATATAATTAAAAAACAAAAAAAAAAAGTTAAAAAACGAAGTGTTTCTTTAAAACACGCTACATTATAATTTCTCAAAAACCACCGTGGGAGTCTTTTCCTCCGGATGTAAGGTAGGAAATGCTGAGCCCGACGTTCCAGCGTCGCTTAATTCTCTACTGGAAAGCTGCAGGCTGACACTAAAAAGCGGCTTTTCAGTAAGGCGAACAAAAGACAAGTTATCTTCTGAAGGAAGAACAAAAACGTGGATTAAAGTAATGTTACAAATATTACCATAAATTACCATAATGTAATTATTAAGGCCT
Source organism: Hippopotamyrus pictus (assembly GCA_026781145.1). Lineage (NCBI taxonomy): Eukaryota > Metazoa > Chordata > Actinopteri > Osteoglossiformes > Mormyridae > Hippopotamyrus > Hippopotamyrus pictus. The sequence continues at coordinate 14,037,221 of JAODLC010000021.1, forward strand.
ATAAAATAGTATTTAAAAGTTTAAAAAGATTTAGTCATGCTTTTAAAACAGCGTACTCTCCCATAGCAAAGGGTCTCTGTGTTATGAGTAATAATGAATGTGGCGAAATGAAAGAACGTAAAAGCCAAACGATTAACGGTTCAGTAACGGCAATTTATAGCAGTGACTTGGAACCTTTCTTGCTCGTTCTTTCTTCATTTTGCATTTCTGCGTCTTTATGAAGCATAGGGCAGATTTTCACGAATTAGCCCTTATTTTAAGTTCCAGTAGATTACCATGTAAACGCAAGTCATGTTTTTGCCAGAGTAAGTGAAAAGCAAGTGAAGTAACAGGTAAAATAAGCAACATAACCGGGCAATGATAAGCATCCTCTTTATAAAGAATATTTATTGCAGCTATAGTCAAGGCGTGTTCAATTGTTATTTTCAGTCTTTCTTTTTGGCGGAGGGGGATGCTCTTAATTCTAACGGTCGGCAGGAGTGCTTTATGTAGATGTTCAATCTTAATTGTATGTGGAGGACGGCCCTGCTCGCCGCCCAATAAAAAAGAACCGGCGCCGACACCTGGATATAAACACAGGAAGGTTTCCAAAATCCTAATCAGAAATCTGCTGAGAAAAACATCAGACACATCTGCAAGAGGCTGCACGACGGAGGCGCCATGACTTCAAGTAAAATTGAACTGCCCGGGGAAGTGAAGACGGACGCGGCGGCGCTGATGGCGTCGCTCCAGCTGATGCCTTCGCCGGTGTCCAACCCGGAGATAAAACACACCAAGGTTTGTGCGCTAACTCTCCAGCCGACTTTATTATAATTCACATTTTTGCTGTTTTTCATGCGATCATTTTTTTTGTCCACTGTAGTTAAAATGCTATTCAATTCTGTTATCTGTCTTATATGTTGTGACGGGCCAATTAGTACTTTTGTGGTTTAACGAAGAGTACTTTAAAACAATAAAAAGTCTAACTATCGCCGCGATTCATATTAAGCAAAGTTGCCTGCGCTGTGTATACGGTTGGATTGACACTTGCACATTCAACAGTATCAAATAAACAGAAACAATACATAGAAAGAAATCACAACACCAATGAAAACGTAATTCTGCAGCCAGGTGTCTGTCAAATGGCTGGTATGACACCGAAACGCAGTCGTTCTTTATTGAGGTTTACATCCAAGATTAAACTGCGCGAATTGCCACCGGTATCACGTTGGTCTTTGACAGTTATTATATATATATATTTTGTCTCCCGTTTCAAATGTAAGTAGCTGTCTGTCGCACAGTTGAAGGGTTTTGCATGAAGCGTCAGAGACCCAGCGGCGTAGCGTGCAGGGCGCCGCCCGCGGTGATGCTGCTGCCGGGGCGAGCGGCGCGTCCCCGCGCTCCTGCCGTACAGGTGCCTTGTAACCTGGGACTGCGGACGCGCCACAAAATATTGTTCATAACTGCAAACGCGGAACCTGCTGGGTTTGGCCGGGTAACGAAGCTGAAAATTCTTACCAAATTAAAAATGCAAACTTATAAACTTCAGTTAGGTGGTCGCCAGTACAGTAATGAGGTATTTTGAAGTTGCAAATCATACTACAACCATTACTGACGGTTGCCTACTGCTGCAGATGAGTACATTTTGTTAGGAGCAAGTATTTCCCGTTGGAGTTAAGATTGTATTTCCGCAAATGTTCCTCGGACTTAATTTCAGGAAATATTTATATAAATAAAGATTTTGACACTGACTAAAACGCATCAAAAAAACGGATCAGTCATAAAAAAACAATAATTTACTCTATTTTAGTTAATGTATGTTAGAATAAATCAAGTCATAAAAATATACAGCATAACATCAAGCCACAAAAATATAGCTGGAAAAACTACAGTTGCTGCATGTGAGCTGTTTTCATATGCGCCTTGGCTGCAAAATTATTAAAACTTCAAAATTAACCTAAAAGATCCTTGGGATTCAACAGTAATGCACAGACATGTGCAAAGTGTGGTATTCATGAGTGAAAAAAGCCCTTCGTGCTGCACAGGGAACGAGTTTAGTGCGATACCACAGGAAGACCTTCAGCACTTGCAGTTTTCCCAGCTTAAATTCCACAGGCTGCTTTTGGGACCAGTAGCATATGGGAATGTCAGTGCTGTGCAGTGAGGCCGACACTGGCCTTCGCGCTCATCCCACTGCAGACAGGACACTGCTATGGGGTTTCCCTCGCTTCTGCACAGGGCAGACATGAGGCACCTGTTTCCAAAGCATAAAAAAAAGAAAGTTTTTCTAAGACCTTGGAAAGGCTCGCTCTGCATGCACTGTCGATTATCTCTTCTGCTTCCATCCATGCTTCTATCTTCTTTACACCCAAGGTTTTTTTTTTCCAAAAGAATGAATGGCAAGAGTGAGCACCAGTGATGACTTTGTGAATGAATCCCCTGGAATTTAGGCATCTGGCTAATCCAGGGTCTCGGCCTGCATTTACGTCTGTATGGCGGGAGGAGGACAATTTATGGGCGGCTTAACTATTCCTTAAACTTTTTTTTTTTTTTACACCCAGCTCCCACTGTCAGCACTTTAGCACCTGGCAGAATAAACAGGAACAATGGTACAGGGCACCGTAAATCAATTAAGGGGGACCAAGACCAATCACCAAAGACCAAGACCAAGACCTCCAATTGGATAATAGGGGCAGATGTGTGAAAGAAAACACATAATCAGTTTCACTGTTGTTTAAACGGAGGATTCCATAAACGTATGATTTATCCCTGATAATTAAGGAATGTTTTTGGGAAAGAAAATTTTTTTATTACCTGCGATTGCCCCATTCATTTTTGATGCAGCCTGTTTTCATGCATTGGCTTGATATGGATTCATTGTGATGTCTTGAATTCCATTCATTAAATTTTTTCAGCAGGTAGCTTATATAGGCAGGATTATCTATCAACACAACATTAAAGACAGAATTTTACGAAACACAGATTTTGCATTGGCCAAAAGTGGGTCACACACTTTCTATAAGGACTATGGGACTGATGCGATTTCCCCGATATTTGCTGCCATCTGAATATCATTCTTTCCATTGGCAAAGATATAAGTATCTGTGTCTAGTGTCACCCGTACCAGTCTGGCCATAAAATCTCTAGCCGACACCGTGCTTACATTAGCTTGGGGGGAGATCTCTTCTTGCACAGGGCGCCCCAAACTCTTCTCCTCGCCACTTGAGCAAGTGGACAGCTGTTTGTCTTAAACGGCACTCCGGGCGAGGAGCTCCGGGGTACTGGACCTGGAATAAAAACAATGGCTTTGAGCGGCCTCAGGAGAGAGCAGCCGTAGCTAAAGGGGATCCTGGTCCGGGCCGATCGCAGTGCCGCGGGGGCCATAAATCAGCCGCTCCTGATGGCTATTTATTGATGTTTTTCACTTTTTGTGGAGAAGAGGGACAGAAGAGAAGCGACTATGGGTCACTGAGTTCCACGCGTTTAAGGTAATTAATATGAGCCTAAGCAGAGACTTTCTCAGGCCGTCGGTGGGCATTATCTCGTCCGGGCTAGACTTTAGAGGTCTTTAGTGACAGTTTGTTATTACACCAAACGCCTACAAAAATAAATCCTGGTGTGCATATGAGGGTGCTGAGAACGAGGCCGTAAGGGCTTTTACGTGGTGATATACGCCTTATATACGGCAACAACATTTAGTTCGAAAAAGACGTTGGATCAATATTTTTTCACTGATGTGTGTTTGTGTGGAAATCCTGCCAGTGTCGCGTCACACGCCCACAGTTCCTCCCTGCCCCGCTGCCCTGGCAAGTAAGTCTGAGGTAAATGTTCAACCCAAGCGCCGTGGCCCAGATCCCGCTGAGTTACTGATAAGCTGGCCTGGACAGCAGAATGAAGTCATCCAGACCAGCAACTCTGCAAGGAATTTGGGCTGTGACTCAAAATTGGTTTAATTTTCAACTTGAGGAACATGAGAAAGGTTAGAGAAAAATATGATTTGTAAACCCTGATAGTTTGTAGGGTATAATTCCTGAGAATTGGGAGTATTCATAGCCGTGTGTCCACGTGAAGCAAAACTTCTACGTCCATCAGCGTAACTATTAGCTTCTAGGCTTTTGCGTTCCAGACACTGCGATCAAGTTTGCTCTGACAAGCTACTTAATGATAGCTGGGTGGAAAGCGTGTTTTTTGAGACAAAATAACATGTACATGTTTTTTCTGCGATGTTCTATTGTTAGAAATCCTAAGTACAGCGAGTGAGAACCTGACCATTTAGCTCATTCTGGCATTCTGAAGATACGTCCCATCTGTGCCATCTGTTGAGGCTGTAATTCTCAATCGCTGCCAGTGGTTTCCAATAGCCTGCCTACTATTGGCAAGTATATTCGTATCCAAACAGCCAGTGGAAACCAGCTGAAAATTCAACTGGATTTCAACTTCAGGATTCGCCCTGGAATAGCAGGACAGAGTTATGGAGGAACTGGAAAGCACAAATGGGGCACCATTAAACCCCTGTCTTCCATTTAACACCAGTCAGTGTTACGGCCATTACTAACAGGGTCTCTAGGGGTATCCCCAGAATCTAAAATTTTTAAAAAACGTTTCAGAAGAAAACCAGCAGATTGAGAGTCTCAAACGTTGTGCTCCAGACCAGCTATTCTTACCAGTGTGACCAGTAGGACTGCTCTGGTTTGCAAGCTGCTGATCCTATCCAGAGTTTCCCAGCTACAAACTAGGATTCTGCAGCAACAGGTCAAACAGCACCCAGGGTAAGACGCTTTTAACACTGACTTACGACACCCAGAACCAAATAAAACAGTGACTGCAGAACATCTCAGCATGCAAATGGCAGTAAGAATCTCCCTTATGTTTGGAAAATGGCCCAGATTGCATTATTCATTCTGCCTCCTGTACTGTAGTTCTGAATGAAACATCCAAAGCCTTTGTAAACATACAAGCAACAAACTGTCCATATGTACACACAGTATGGGGCTGCGGCAGCCTAGACTGTGATGCAGAACAGGCTTGATTAAGCCTGAGCATGTTCAGGTACATTCAGGAACATACACATTACTCTGCTTTACTCAGCCATACTATCATTTTAGATGTCTTGCTCCATAGATTGCCTCACTGCACAAACTAATCACTTTGGGCATACAAACAAAAAGACATCCTTGGATAGACTTCCTGAGAAACGTCTCCCCCTACGCCAAGCAGATAAACAAACAGTCACCCTCGCAAGTGGGGAACTGCTGCCCTTTATTATTGGGGAACAGAGTAAACAAGCATTTCTGATGAGTCCTCTGGCAGTGAATGACGTCGGGCTGCTTTCGCCCCGTCCGTCTTTAGCGTGACGCCCTGGGAGTAAGAATACTGTCCCGTGCCCTGCGGCTTAGCGCTTCCAAGCGGAAGGTATGAGAACTAATGCCTGATTGGTTTCTCTTCTTTGTGTCAGATGTTTTGCAGCTGTTTGCGGCCTACATTTGAAAGTGGGCTTTTCTTTTGAAGAACGAAATGAGCGCGAAGACAGACACTTGGCCACTGGGCCTCCAGCTGCAGTTCATGGCCTGGTCCAGTCTGTGGCGCTGTAGCGCTCCAGTGCATTTTGCTTGCTGCACTTAAAAAGAAAACATTTTACTTCGAGATATCAGACCTATGTGAAAGTGAAGACTTCTGAAAGTCCTTTTTTCAAGAAAACACTTGTCTTTGAACGTAACAGCATAAGCATCTCCTACCCGTGACAAGCGATGCATCATGGTGTATGAATGTCAATGGAGTTAGGTGGCTGAGAGAGAAAACGTAGCTATGCTGCTTGGCGTTTATGTGTTCCTGACAACAACTGTGTTAGCTATTGTTCTATAGCTCCAAACTATCAGAGGCTACACTACCCCTCCCACCAGTGAACTGTCAGCGGCTCTCTGTGCGCGCCTGAGGCTGGATTTAGGCAGGTTCCACAAAGAAGAAACAGTCCATGAAAGGACCATCCCAGACAACTGTCTAGAAATCGCTGAAAAATGTTATAAGCAGATAGACGGATTTCCACTACGCACTGATGTTTGTCCATTTCTTCAGGCTTTTTCTTGCCATTGAAAAATAGATGTCTGGCAGTTCTGACGGGGTTTATTTACCAGGAACCTGACACTTATCCTCAGCAGTGTATATGTCTGTAGCATGTGAGGGATCTGGTGTGTGTAGGGCCTTCAGCTGCTAAGGTCTGCGTTAGAAGAGGACGTGGCACATGTCCACGGCTGACACATCTGCAATTCCCAATGAGCGGCGTGTTTATCAGTCTCGACGCCTGAATTCCTCAAAGCCTTTTTACACCATAAACAAAAACAGACTGACCATATCTTCTTGTTCTTTGTTGCGCTTCATGGCTTTGTGTGATAACCCCGGCGTAGTGAGATGCAAAAGCTGAGAAGTTTTACTCGCAGGGACATAGTAAATCAGAGGGATGGATCCTGGATGTGTACAATTAAGTCAAAGCAACACTTGCGGGACAGGAGCGTTTTTACTGTGTATGGTGCCAAAGGCCTGTTATGCCTGTTTGAAGAACGGAACAAGAGCAGTTTTGCAGTTTCAGGGGGTGGGTGGGCAGGGGGGGGAGGGATTTGACCTCTGGTATTTTGCACTTTTAGCTCCATTCCTTTTTTATTAAGAAAAAAAAACATATTAAAAGAAATCTCAAGAATTGATTTACTACACAAGCTTGTCCCCTTAATCAAGTTCCTCAATGGGGGAAAACAAAAGCTCAAAGCTCCCGTTGGCTGCACAAAGCTGCGGCTGGTGATTGTATTTGTCTGGCCGTGATTTAGATGGCGGTCTCATCCACTGTGCCCCTTGTTTGGGGAGACATGTGAGCAGGGTTACGTCGGGCCCACAGCTCCCCACGCTCGCAGTCTTCCCCGGCTGCCAGCTCATCGGGGGACCGCCCCTGATTTAAGGTGGTCCACAACAGCGCACCCTATAAATTAAAAAACTAATTCTGGAAAAAAAGAAAAAAAGAACTAATTCTATGCTCTCTGGGGCTTCCTGACTCCTGATTGGGCTTCTGGGGTCGTCGGAGCCACCAACAGTTTTACGAAGTGCCCGTAATGAGAAGGAGAGTAAAGGTGGCTGGGGCTGTGAGCTGGATGATCCGCGAGGAAAATCGGGGTCTGTTTGTTGTCAATGCAAAAGCAGGTCTACCATTGATTAGCCAGCCATAAATCTAAGCCAGGGTATGAATATGGTAGGAATGTGTTACAGAGTGTTACCGGCTGATACCACGTAGCTGAACCTTTTCATATGTTGCTGACCAGCTCAGGATAAAGCAGGCAGGCTAGGAGAGCAGCTACTGGAAAAGAGCTGCGTGAAATCCCAGCCTAGCCACTGGTGATTTATACACACTTTAAATAAAACACCCAAGGTTTACTACCAATTAAATGGTACTTACAGTTTGCAGTGACCATAAACCAAGATGATTAATAATCCATATTAGCCAGTGGTGAGCCAGGATCTGTTATCGGCCTATCAGTGAGCACTTCTGATTTCACCACACCTTCAAAATGCGTGAGGCGAGGAGCTAAAGCGAAGGGAGGTGTTTTTAACAGCTCATCCATCAGAGGATCTGGGGGGAGAGCTAGAGACAGGGGGGCGATGGCCGTGGGGCAGAAGTTACTGCAGGGCTTCTGCTCTCTCGCACGGCTGGCTCAGTCACGCCACACGATAACTTTCCCGCGCAGATATCCAGTGTATACAAACAAAGACCGAAACGAGCTCATCGTGTCCCTTTTCTTTGTTGTTACCAAACCTACAAACAGTAAACCTGAGAATCCGCCGTGGCTGTTAAACGCTTGGCTGCCTCTGATGGACTGCAGAGACCAGATATATCACATGTTTTACAGTCTCATAAAGCGAGTTGTGATGTCGCGAAACGCGTGTTTGAGCGGCTGGGGGTGGGGGGATCGTCCTGGGATTTCTCCTTCACCCGGATGTTACTGGGCCGCTTGAGCTAAGACTCCAAAGCCCGGCGTCCCAACCCCCAGGGTAAGGCTGTGCCCCTTCACCTCGGACACCTCGCAGATTCCTTTGAGCGTCCGTCCGTTTCGACAGGCTAATCGTCCTTATCTGGAAAACGAGATCCAGCATCAGCCAGCCTGAACACGCTGCTTTAGATCGTAATGAAAGCAGGTCCCTCAGAGTTTGTGGGGCGACGGCTGCAAACAGAAATGCAGTGTAATGGTTTTATAGACGTGGGTGGGAAATACATATTATTCCAGGAATGTATGGAAGCTCTGATCTGACATCACTGTAAAACAAGGGAGTGAAGCCCTTTGGAGAGGCTATAAGGAGGTTATCTATGGCAGTGGACACCGTGGCTTCGGGGGGGGGCAAGAGTATATCCATCCATCCATCCGTCTTCAAGCCATTTATCTTGGGTGGGGGGGCAATATTGTGTTGACCATTAATTTATGCTTTTATGTTTTGCATATTTTTCTGTTACAGACGCCCACAGTTGCCTCATTGTCTAGTCTATTTCAGCCTGGACCTAATTTGTTTGAGGGAGGGAAAGTTCCAATTAAACAAAAAAAAAAACCATCAAAGACACCACAACAAATTCCATTCTCCCTCCTGAATCCCCCCACCCACTTCCATTCTCCTCAAAGGTAGCAGTTCTCCATAATGAAAGGCTCTGAAATAAAGCCAAAGAATAAAAACAATAAATGTGACGAAACAGAAGAACCAAGTGTCATATTTTACTTTTCATTCATACATCTTACAAATATGACCTGATTTTTCTTAAAGCCGCACTTTTAAGCGGAAGAAGAGACGCTGCTGTCAGACTCTTGTGCCGGATAATTAGCCTGAATCGCTTCAGTAAGCATGCAGCTGGTAAACACATTATGTGTAAAGTTCTGAGCTCTGGATTAGATCAGTTTACAGCGCAGGAGCACATGACATTCTGACTGCTGCGCGCTATATTTCAGGGATGTCTATATTTAAATAAAATAAGTATTTTATTTAAACTCCTTCTGCAGATATTCATAAATAATGAGTGGCAAGCCTCAGTAAGCGGAAAGGTGTTTCCTGTATACAACCCTGCTAACGGAGAGATGATCTGTGAAGTTCAAGAGGCTGACAAGGTAAAATCTTTATGTCTGTAAGCATCCTTTAACCTGTTCATCCTGTGTATGGCTTTCTGCTGCCTCTCCCCTAAAATCAGTCAAGGAAAAAAAATGACTTACCTCACCTTCACAGTCCAGCATGCCGATAGCAGATAAGAACACTGATACGGGTGATGTAAACAGAGAATGTTCTGGCAACTCTCTACAGCTGCAGAGGCATGGAAGTTCATCTGATTTCCAGTAAAGCAAAGTTAACCTTGTAGAAATCTAACAGAGACTCCCCACAGGCCGACGTGGACAAGGCAGTGCAGGCCGCCCGCCTGGCGTTCTCACTGTGCTCCGTGTGGCGAAAAATGGATGCTTCCGAGCGTGGGAGGCTGCTGTCCAAACTGGCGGACCTAGTCGAGAGGGACAGCACTTATCTCGCCGTAAGCATTGCCACACACTCACACGAATCCTCTTCTCCTGCTTAATCGCGACAAGATGCAGTAGAAGGTCATTGTTACAGTCTGTTACGTTACTCAGCCTGTTAAAGTCATTTAACAGTGTGTTCATTTAGATACAATTATTCATCAATGTGTAAAAACTGTTAAATGCTATTTCCACAGCCCTACAATGTGCCTTAAAAGCTCACAATAATCTCTTCATGTTCTTTCAGGGTCACTTTAGCTCCTTGCAAAGACTAAGAAGTGCTATCTGTCCATCTTTAGATCATTTAGCAGCTAAAACTGACACTTCTCTGCCCTACTGTCGTCAGTAAAGCTGTTTCTCTCCCACGTGCTAAACACCAGCATGCCCAGGTGGCTGGGCTCAGTTTGTAGTGTAAATGGTTTTTTAATGGGAAAGGCTGAGTTTAACACACATGCTCCCAGTGCTAATGACAGCTGGTGTACGGGAAATATAAAAGGAGATTGTAGCAAGGTTGGTGTTGCATGAAACCCTTTCATCCCGTTCCCGAAGACACATGCACATGCTTTTAATACAATCTGGGGCTAAGGAGAGACAATTAAAAACAAAAGCAGGATGACTTATGCAGTTTAGAGCCAACTGAAAATATTCTTGACCGATGAAAGAGATCTGCATTTCTTGATATGTGAATTTACCTGCAACAAGGCAGCCAATAAACAGTGTAATAAGGAAAAGTTCTGAAGAACAGATGAAGATCTGAGGTGGACAGTCCACCACAGCACAGTCAGAGGATTATATTTCCTTCTTGACAAGGTATAAACACACCGGTGCTCCAGCAATGTTGAATTAGACCTGTGAGAGTCTGCAGAGATCCAGATGTTTCTGATACCTCCAAAGCATCCGTCTTTCCCTGTGTAACCAAGACCCTTCAAGTCTTTTTACAGCTTGCATATTTCTTAACCACTACTCATTTACACCCCCCACCCCTAACAGACACTGGAGTCGCTGGACAGTGGGAAGCCTTTTCTCTCTACTTTCTATGTGGACCTTCAGGGCACAATTAAAACTCTACGATACTTCGCTGGATGGGCGGACAAGATCCACGGCCAAACCATTCCCATGGGTACGTTTAACGCGGTTCACTCATCGCGGGATCAGTCGATTATTTAGGTGGTAACTAACAATGGTTGGTGTCATGCGAGGTTAGTCCATGCTTTTACTTTATGGTGAGAGTGGAGCTGAGATGCCCTTTAAGATCAAAAAGGGGTATGGGGGGGGGGAGAAATTTGGGGTCATTCTTAGGGAAGAATGCAGAAGATGTGATGAGTAAGTAAACAGACGTGCTCCCAAACTGGTAATAAATCTGAGTGCGAATGGCTACCCTCCTGTTGGGGCCCCCCACCAAAGAAGTGCAGACAAAGAGGATGGGGGTGGGGAGGTCCTGAGCAGCTTGGCTAGTTTAAAGGAATTCTCAGCAAGTCGGAAGTGATGCAATCTGTGATGTCACAACACGGCCTCTGATTGGTGCTTGCGGAACAGATGGATGTATAGCTGAATGTATTGAATATTATAGGATGGAACCATTTATTCCTGTTGTGTGTCCATAAAATGAGCTGAAATGCTGTAGGTGGGTGTTGGACAGAAACCATTGTGCCTAGCGGAGCAGTCTTGGGGGGCACAACCCCCCCTCGGCCATCTATGTCACATCTTGTGATCGTTTGCTCGATTTGTCTCCTACACGTACCGTAACAGTCCCACCACTCAGGAAGGACGGTAGAACGTCAGCAGGGTTTCTGTCTGACCACCAGAGTAGATATGGAGTGGTGCTGCCCTTGAATGTGACCCAGCCTCGGAGCTCCACCTTACTGAGTATTTGTTAAGTCAGCTGGGGCCTGTGCTGTCCGCCTCTCCCGCTACTTTCGTCATGCGTGAGGAATGGGCCTGGCGGCAGCCCACTTGGAGGGGACCGTTCCTGCTTTCGTCTGTTTTTACTGAATTATTCCACAGTCACCTGTGTTTGTTTTCCATCGATGCAAACTCTTGTTTTTCATGTTTTGGAATCAGGATCAGCTTTCAAAGGCCCAGGCTGCTTTTATAGTTGTTTCTTCATTGCAGACAGAGAAGGGAGAAGAGTAAGTTTGAGCAAACAGTATGGAGGAGCTTTGATGTCCCCAGAGCCGGTGCTGCACTGTTCCGCTGTTAACTTGGATTCTCCCCACTTCCTTTTCATGTGGTGCCAAGCCCAACCGGACCACCAAAAACAATGGTGTTCCTCTTTGTTCACCCACAGATGGAGATTATTTTTCATTCACCAGAAATGAGCCCATCGGTGTTTGTGGACAGATTATCCCAGTAAGTCAACTTCGATCCCACACACACAAAAACAGGCTAACATGAGGAACAGAGCCAGGGGCTTCAGATTTCCTTGGTGGACCTGGACCTCCAGGTGTAAGAGTTAGGTACACTATGGCACTGGTCTACTCTATGGCACCGGTCTACACTATGACATCAGTCTACACTATGACACCGGTCTACACTATGGCACCGGTCTACCGGTCTACTCTATGGTACCGGTCTATTCTATGGGAGCTGATTCCTTTTAGAATTTAGAGGATGAGCGTTTAGAAAGATCAGTTATTGGTGAAGCCAGAATTCACTTCTCACCTCTGAAGGACAGACAGTAGAGAAATATACTATTTCTGCCACACTAACAATAAGCTGCGCAAAAGGTCAAGAAAGAACTTCTCTACCAGACATGCCTGCAGAATGGTTCTTTAAATATGACTGAGTGCTACGGCATATGTGCTTTGTAAGTGTGTACCTCAGACAGCCTCTGTGAGTGTGTACCTCAGACTGAGCCTCTGTTAATGTGTACCTCAGACTGAGCCTCTGTGAGGATGTACCTCAGACTGAGCCTCTGTTAGTGTGTACCTCAGACTGAGCCTCTGTGAGTGTGTACCTCAGACTGAGCCTCTGTGAGTGTGTACCTCAGACTGAGCCTCTGTGAGTGTGTACCTCAGACTGAGC
>JAODLC010000021.1:14049841-14061637 GCA_026781145.1 Hippopotamyrus pictus
CTCTGTGAGTGTGATCGCAAGTGTGACAGAGACCATGAGGGAAAGGAGTGCTGACTTGCTCAATGAGTGTTCAGTGGCGAAGCCACTCTGGAGGCTGGGCATCTGTTTAAGAGGTAGTACCCGTCTCCTCAGGTAGTACAACACTGTAACTACGCTCTGGAATTAAAGGTAACTACGCAGCTGCCTTATCAGCAAGGCCGTGCCTCTGTGCTAAAGCAGCAGAGAGAATCTCAGGCCGGGAGTGAGGAATGAGGGTGGTTGGAGGGGAGCGTGTGCATGAGTGAGGAGGCGAGGGCCAGTTTGAGGGGAGCGTGCGAGCACACGAGAGCGAGGCGTCAGGCATATGTGAGGAAGCGTGTGAGAGCTGTGCCAGTGCCCAGTGACCAATGCCCCCCCCCCCATCAACAGTGGAACTTCCCCCTGCTGATGAGCGCCTGGAAGCTGGCCCCCGCGCTCTGCTGTGGGAACACTGTGGTCATCAAGCCTGCTGAGCAAACCCCACTCAGCTGCCTCTACTTGGGAGCTCTCATCCATGAGGTAACACCCCCCCGCTGCTCCTCTGCTCCTCTGCTCCTCTGCTCCTCCTCCCCTTCCTCTCTCCTCATCTTGAGGATGAAGGGCCGGGCCCCGAAACCGCTCTCCGTCTGCCGTTTAGCTTGGCACTGCGATCTCTTCTGAAGCTTGTTTCCTCTCGTGTTGTTTTGACAGGCTGGGTTTCCACCAGGAGTTGTCAATATTTTGCCAGGATTTGGGCCAACGGCCGGCGCCTCCATTGCCTCGCACATGGGCATAGACAAAGTAGCATTTACAGGATCCACGAAGGTAACTTTTTGCCTCAAGAAGATCTCATGGTGCTCATCTAATAGTGAAAAAGCAAAGAAACACGTATACATCACACAGACTTACAAAATAAGTGAAATACAAAATAACTCTGGTACTCCGCATTGCAACATGTTTGGTTTGCAGGCTCTATCCACAGAAGGTTCTAGAACATTTTCCCATACTCGTCTTTACTTGATGAACTGTTTCAAATAAAGGGTACACAAAGAATGGAGTGAGGGGAATTAGACCGAAAGCCCCGTAGGAGTCTTTTTGAGACGAATATGAGGCTCCTTAAAGCTTCTGTGCCCCCCCTCCAAGAATAGAGACATCACATCAGCTTCAGGCCCACCCCAATACCTCATGTTAGAGCAACCCCTCCTCTACGCGCTCTCCTGCTCTGCTGGTACACTCTGTATGGTGGGCGAGCAACCCCTCCTCTACGCGCTCTCCTGCTCTGCTGGTACACTCTGTATGGCGGGCCGTCACTCCACCTGCCGGAACATGACAACTGCTTTGCATTTTTTTTTCCAATCCCATAATTAAGGGGAAACCATGTTATTGGCCTTGAGGTCAAAAAGCTGGTAAGCATTAAATGTCAGCATAAGCTAGAGCGTTTACGCTAGCTGGCAAAATCTTGCAGTTAGTCACAGAGATTCCATGCAATAAAAGAAAGAGTATAAGCTTCATATACTTATATAACATGCATGTTTTCCACATCCTGTGAAATCCTTCACGCGTGTCTCTGCCATGGTGTTTACAATGAACCTGGAGCGGCTAGCATTCCTGTCTTTACTCCAGCAGCTGAGGACATGTTTACGTTCATTGTTGGGCAGACATGGAGCAGAGCTTCTGCAGGCTGACCGATACTGAATGTGCTTTCTACAACACTTAAGAATTTGTAGACATAACAGATTGCAGATTAATGGTAACAGCTAAAACACTGTAAACACAAACCTATCGTCACAGCTTTATGGTTCTTCCACAGTACTGTCAAGCATTCTTTTCAGCAGCAAATTTGGTGCAGCCTACGACGTGCAACATTCACACTCTACTCTAGGGTGACCATATCTCCTTTTTTCACCAGACTTGTCCTCTTTTTTGGGACCAAAATTTTGTTTTACAAAGCACACCACAATTCATGGTGGTTTTCTACCCTAAGATCCGCTGGCAGTGTGCAACTCCAGTCTGTAAGATGGTTAACGTCGTCTAGCCCACCGCCAGGGTTAGGAAGGGTGAAGAATTCTGGTGGGAATTGGGAGGTTCCTGGTTAAGGGATGCAAACAGAACAAGTTGGAACAAAGTTCTCGCGATACTTCCATCTGCTGAGCCACTCAGTATAAAACAGAGTCACCATGTCAGTCTCCAGGTTCCAAGCAAACAGCAGGTCCTGCTCCTCTGAAGGTAACCATCAGCAGGTTAGAAGGCACCCCACCATTAATTCTGCCATCCTGTAATATGGAGCCAATTATGTGCAGAGCAGTCTACCCAGCAAGCGCATGCAAATACATAGACAGTGAGTCATATTTAGCCCTCTGTTGTTTATGGAGCAAGACATAAAATCCTGGTTCAATCAGAAGAAAATGGTTTACATGGCAAGTATATGTGTTCTCACTGTTATTGGACACTAGAGGATGGAGATGCTGAAGAAACACTACCCAAGACACCACCCAAACATTCTCCTTTTCATCCCCAAAGTGACATTAATGCCATTTCTCATTATCATGAAGGACAGACATTCCAGCATCAAGGCACTCAAGGTAGAGGTTACGGCAGGGAAGACCCTGCTCTTCCACTCCACCTTTTCTCAATTCAGACTTTTAGAAAGCAAAATGCCTCCATTCATCCATGATACATGCTAAGCTTCATTTAGCTGCCCCACACATCTCTTCATGTAGGGTATATAGTGATGTGGAACATGACTTCCTCTTTACTCCCTTAAACACGTAATAGATGTTCCACATTTGCACATCTGGTCCTTTCTGGCCTTTGGAGTGTTTGCTCAGGCTGCCAGCCGTCTGCCCATTCTGCTGAGCTGTTCCATCCAGAATCGTCCCGAATTACCTCCTGAGCTGCCAGGCTCAGAGTATCCAGGCCAAACAAGTCATACTTCCTCCCCAGGTTGGGAAGCTGATCCAGGAGGCAGCTGGGAAAAGTAATCTGAAGAGAGTGACGCTGGAGCTCGGAGGGAAGAACCCCAACATCATCTTTGCTGATGCTGACTGTGAGTGCCAGTGTTTGTGCACAAAAAAGAAATATAGTTTATGAAATGCTAATAAGTACACTGCAGGAAACATATCAACTGGCAATACTGGCAGTATCAACTGTATGCAAAAACACCAGTCTGGGTGCCTCCGAACCCTCTGCACTGGTCCAGCCTCTAACTTCTGCTGGTTTTCTAACACTGAGCTCCATAAATGACTCTGGTCATTTAGCCGACTGCATGCTGATACTGAGGCCCACATCTCATGTTAGATATAAAATTGACAAGAAAATGTTCAGAAAGCCGTAAAAAAGAAGGATTAAACAATCATTGATCCACACCTTGACAAATGGTGTGACAAACCCAGCTCATGTTGTAGTAAGTTACCGCTTGCTCTGCTATCCACCATCACACAGCCATGTACTTTGAGACCTTAATCGATTAACTGTTGTAATATCTGAAAACGTTGTGATTATGTAATATGCGGACTCTGGTGAGGAGCAGCGGTTCAGTTCCTGTAGAACACAGTCAAACTTTGGGAGCTCCAGCTTGCACCTCCTCACTCCCCTCAGTGGACGTGGCCGTGGAGCAGGCTCACCAGGGCGTCTTCTTCAACAACGGCCAATGCTGCACCGCCGGCTCCCGCATCTACGTGGAGGAGCCCATCTACGAGGAGTTTGTGCGCCGGAGCGTGGAGCGGGCCAAGAGGAGGGTGGTGGGAAGCCCGTTTGACCCCAGCACAGAACAGGGCCCCCAGGTACTGGGCCAGGCCGAGGGGGAAATCTTTGGACGACCGTGGAGACTCTGATTTAAACAGCTTATGCTAATGAAGATGCACACGGCAGCCTTTTCAGTCCATTTGGTTCGCGTTTGTTCCTTTTTCGTTTTTTTTCCCCGTGAGACGCATGCAGTGGCTTACAGATTAACTAACTCTCTAAACATGAACTGTGCTGCCCGCCATCTCTAGATCAGTCTGGAGCACCAGAGCCGCGTCCTGGAGCTCATCCAGAGCGGCATCAGCGAAGGGGCCAAGCTGGAGTGCGGAGGGAAAGCCCTGGGGGTGAAGGGCTTCTACATCGAGCCGACCGTGTTCTCCAACGTCTGCGACGACATGCGCTTCGCCAAGGAGGAGGTTAGGCTTAGGCGACTATGCTCTCTGTGAGCTTCAGCTTAGCGGCACCGGAGAGGTTGAGATGATACCAAGTTGTACACAAATTCCAGAAGTACTTGGACTGCACAAAACGTGATATTTACCCTCATAATCATGTACAACATAAATGAAGCATTCCTACCCCTCCCCAAATGAGTTCCCGCCCCCACACCATGGAAACACCCCCTTCAGATTTCCTTTAATCCCACTATACTGTTATCACACCAAATAACTCTTCAATGCTTTGCAACTCGATTATTGAAGTAACTCTTAAGTATTTTGATCATGTAACCACTTCATACTCTGTGCTACAGATCTTTGGTCCGGTGCAGCAGATCATGAAGTTCAAAACCATCAAGGAGGTGATCGAAAGAGCCAACAACTCTGACTATGGGCTGACGGCGGGCGTGTTCACGAAGGACATAAGCAGAGCCATGACTCTGTCCTCAGCTATACAGGCCGGAACTGTCTGGTAGGAGCTTTGAGCACCGGGGAACCCTGCTCTGAGCACCGGGGGAACCCTGCTCTGAGCACCGGGGAACCCAGCTTTGAGCAACGGGGGAACCCTGCTTTGAGCACCGGGGAACCCTGCTTTGAGACCGTGCATCACCATCATTGGCAAATGGCCATAGTGCTTGATAAAGCTGGTGCAATGGTTTGTTAAAGCTATTTTAACTACTTTAACTGAAAAGAAATCATAATGTAATTTTGATTCACAGCCCTTTCAGATTTATGCAAGGTAAAAATACTGTCAGTCATTATAATTTTCTACAATATAAGCAAATTTTAAAAAGTAAAAAAGCATTTTGGCGTTGAGACCAGAGCACTATATCAAAGATAAGAAATAACATGAATTATGACTAATGAACTAAATGCCTTCTTTTCCTTTTTGCAGGATCAACTGTTATAACGCTCTTGGCACCCAGTGTCCGTTCGGTGGATTTAAGATGTCTGGCAATGGAAGAGAACTGTAAGTTGTAAGAATACTAAGGATTTAAAGTCAGAGCAACACAGTAACACGGTGCAGCTTCCTACAAAGGTGGATGGGGTAGACTTTTCTAACACATTTACATTCCATTATCATTCATTATTATTATCTGATACAGACGCAGTGTCCCCTATCTCGTGCTTAGTGTAACAGAAAGATGTTCCCAGGATGACACAGTCGTTTCTGGGTTTACGTTGTTCCAAGCCGTACGTCAGACAGCAGGCCACAAGTGGAAAGAGACGGTGAGAGCGCGGTGTGTGTTTGCAGGGGGAAGTACAGTCTGCGGGAGTACTCAGAGGTCAAGACGGTCACGGTTAAGCTGCTGGAGAAGAACTCCTAAGCTGCGCGCTCGAGGTGGAGGTGACTCGCGGAGAGGCGCTCGTGTGTCCACCAGCCGTAGCGAAGCTTCTGGGACGTGAAGGACGATGTCCGCGTGCTGACGGCGCCTGCGAGCGGAGGCCTCTCTGCCGAAGCCCTTCACTTTCTGTCCACACTGGGGAGGAAGTGTGTAGGAGCAAGGGGACATTTCAAAGCACGCACACCATTGAAGGTCTTCCGTGTTCTAACTGCCTTATTTGAACATTAATGCTTAATAACCCAAGTTTAGGCTGCACCTAGTCTACTGTCCTTGTTAACCTCCAAAGAAAAACTGATGTACTCACTCTATCCAGTCTAATCCTGCGTATGTTTTTTCCTGGAACACCTAACACTGTGCATCATCTTCTATTGATATTTAAGAAGGACATTTCATGCCACTGTAAGGAAAACCAAGAAGAACCTCCAAAAACTTATTGGGTTTCATGCAGACAGACAATGTTATACTATTCTGTTTATACATTTATGAATGATGAAAGGATAGGAATTAAGATATAGAAAACTACTAGAGTATTGTTTCCATTAAAAAAAACAAACAAAAAACAAAAAGACTGTGTATATTTTCTGAGGCCACAACTATAGACCATCCCACCCCTTTTAAGGTCCTCAATTCCGAATCTGTATCTTTGCCTTCACTGTTTAAGATGTTATCGCCCATAAGGGTGCGCAGTGCGTTTGGACACGGATCTGAGAAGCAATTGTTGGCCAGGTCCTTAAGATGAGCTCCAAGAGTAAGATTTAGGAACACATTCTTGCTGCCTTCTCTCAGACAACCAGAGCAATTCTGAGGCTCACAGATAATTTCTCAATGGTGACCAAAGTCCCCTATAACTATTACAATCTAATAAGTATCAGTGTCATTGCAGCAGTAAAACCTAGATGGCCTGACCAAGTGCAATATAAGCCTGTGAGACAGATTCCTTCATTTTAATGTTCCTCACTTTATTGCTCTTTGAAAGTGTTTGATGGTGCGATATATAACCAGTGGAGATCGAAGGCCATGAAGACGCCTCAGAAACTGTAGTCTATGACGAAATAGCACTCTAAATACTCACACGAATAAGGAAATACAACTGACACGATCAGGCTTGGCCTCCAAACATTGACAGTCCCGTGGGTGGATCTTTCACAGAAAGCCCTACCGTAGGTGCTATTGTTCGGCTGAGTGAGAACGTCCACCGAGAAGTTCGTGAAGAAGAACAGCTGTGTGCGGCCTGTGCTGTGGTCCCCTGATGCTCGCTTCACAAAAACACTGAAACGCACTCTCCCAGCAGCTGCCCTGCCCATCAGGATCCCGGGCCGGGGGGGGGGGGAGGGGGGCCAACGTTCCATAACGGCGGTTCGGGGAACACGGAGTTCAGGAATAACCTCTAGACGAGGACACAGGCTTGGAAGCATACCACTGTCTGTGAGTGTGGGGGGGGAGGGGGGGGTTCTCCATATGCTGGGGAGATACCCAGCTATCCAGGGCTCCGGTCTGAATCCGTGCGCTCCCCACTCTCTGAGCGTGGCCGCACGGGCCGCATCCAGAGCCTCGGAGCCGGCCGGCCCCCGGTAACCGAAGCAGAACGATGTGGTACGTTCTGCCAGACAAAAAGCAGACCAAGCACACGGTTACCCAGCTGCCGGGGTCTCTGGTGAGCAGCCCCTGCGTCACGGGACGGCAAAGGTAAAGGGAAGCTTCATAATGCATAAAACGTGATTTATGAAACTTTGTACATTAACACACACCAGCAGTTTTAATCAATCCGCCACACTGATAAATCTTCTCACATCATTGGTCAAGCTTTTACTGGACACATTAAGTATGATGGGCAAGTTGATTTAAACGGCCTTGGATCCCATCCAAGGTTAAGTGAAGATTCTATACCCGGCAGGATTTGAATCGCAGTTTCGGATTTATTGGGTCGAGCACTTAAGGTTTCTGATGTATATCACACACTAACCATTACCCTATGCCATTTCAGATGAGTTATGATAGGGATTCATCCATAACCATTTATCTGTAGGATAAGCTGAAGGATTCTGAACGGCTGGAAAATTGCATTAATTCACCCACGGAAATGGATCCCCACAGATTAACCCCGAGGAGACATGCTATGTCCTGATTAGCACATTTACACTGAGCACAGACAGATGAGTGCAATTAAAGCAAAAATGCAAAAGAGATTCTGGAACAGAGTCAGGAGTTAAGTTTAAAAGTTTGACACACTTTCCCTTGGATTCAGCATTTATATTTACATGTGACTTAAGCCTTTCAGACAAAAACCATGCAAGTAAATGTTTGCTACAGGCAGTCATTAATAAAGACAAAACAAAGGGATAAAAAACAGTCTAGAAGACAATATCCGCGTCCTATTAAGCCACTCTGTGATATCCACAAATGAGAAAAACTACAAGGGGCTCACAAAAATTTCACTGTAGGTAATTTAAACACCTGCAAAAGTGAGACAAAATCATTCATTAAGTTCTCTGTATAAAATGAGATTGCAAAAAAACAATAACTTCATTAGGCTGAAACCTCCTCACCTCCACACACACCTGCTCAGATTTATGTGGCCTCTGCCAATACAATCCCCCCACCACCATAGTAGAGTGGTATCTTCCGTACTACTAGCCATCATCAGCCCGCAGGTGCCTGACAGACCTGTAGGAGGAGCTGCTGCAGCGGCCGGCCCAGGCAGCCTGGCTGACTTACCACTTCCTTCCTGCAGTGGAAGGAGGCCAACTGTGTTCCAGTGCTGAGGGACTCCCAGCCATCAACGGACACAACCAGAGCTACAAGAGCAGATAAACAATCATACATGAGTCTGAAACAGAGCCCTTTTCAGTGAGCTCCATAAGAGAATGAACCAGAGACTCAATTAGCTTGAAAGAATCACTTTGATTCCTAAACTCACGTGTCTGCAAACTGCACAGGACCTTACCTAAAGCTAAGGACAGGCTCCTGGGAAGCGGGCTGAACTTCCACTGCCATCCATCATCTGAACGACAGATCTCACCCGCACACGGCGAAACTGACAGTTAGCTTAATACCGACAGCCGGGGGGGTAGGTAGCGATTCTGGGTCCCGGTAGAAGATTGTGCCAAGCGGGTAGGTGGATTCGCAGGAGTCCCTCTCAATAGATTTTGGCAAGTCGGGGGGAGAGATGGCCCCCTTGGTAGCCTTTGCCAAGCGGGGGGCCCCGTCAGGACATTTTTGGAGCCCCGTGAATCCGCCCCTCCAACACCCCCGCTGACAGCACACAGTGAGATATAGCGGCCAGCACTTGGTTATATCAACCCTCACTCAGCCAGAAACCACTGCAGTTCAAACAAACAATACCTGGGCAGTTACCAGGTTACGCAATCATATATTATATTCTAAGTCCTAAAACTACAAAATGTAAAATCAAGGTGACCGACTCGGGTAAGAAAAACTGAATGTAGAAATGGAGAACAAAATGGATTTCACAGGATCATACAGGAGGGTTCACACAGATATCCAACGAGAAACAGACACAACACCGCCCAACAAACACACACACAAAATACTCAGATACTCACAGAAAAAATGTTACAATGTAACAAACGCAGTAACATGGGAAACTGAGTCTCCTTCATTCTTTCAGTGTTACGTCTCCCATTTCTGCCCATAGTCGGGCCCCAAAGTGCCCAGTGGGATTTCTGTAATTCAGGGAAAACATCACAGTATCCAAACGTGTTTGATTACGAAAACAGGAAACAGGAGTCTCACTGCATGCGGTGCGGAATTTATTATTTTTTTATTACGTCGTGTCAGATAAGACATCGACCGACGTGAGCTGGAGATGTGTAATGCCTTCTGTTACAGCGGAAACTCCGGAGCCCGCGGTACTTCTGGATAAAACCACAGAGAAGAGCCTAACGGATACATTTAAGGGGTATTGACAGCGATCAATCTAGACGTTCGACTCCGGGAGGTCAGGACAGGCAGGGGGTCGGGACAGGCGCGTGAGGTGGTCTGAAGGTGATGGCGTGAAGCTCAGCCGCACGTTGTCTGTACGAGAAGCTGGCTAATGCTCCTGGACCACGAGGCCAGACCGGGCACCGCAGCGCGTGGTGGGGAAATCACCCTTGAGTGAGGTCCCTTTACTGGCCGGATGGGGTGAATTTATGATCTGTACATTTAAAAAGAACAGCTTTCTCAGCCCAAATCTTTACCGAGGTATTTTTGCAGGCCCTTATTCTACAAAGAAGCATGTACTCATATCCATGACAAAGCTGGGCTCTTCCCTAGAGCCATTTATCCAGCTGTTAAAACTGACAAAAAAAATTAACCATGCAAGCTGCTCTGAAAAGGGGGGGGGGTCATTCCTACAGTGGACATTTCGCATGTATAAATCAAAAACCTTAAATGGGCAGACCATTAAGGACTGCGGTCTCGGGTACGAGAAATATAAAGAGCAAAACATGAGAATGAAATCAGCCAGGGAGTCACGCCCATCTTTGAAGCCGTCAGCAGCAGAGGTTTCCATGGGACGCCCCCCCGCAGATGAGGGGGCGTGTGGACGCGCCCGGCCCCGATACGTCAGTACCTGGGAGATACGCAAGCGGGAAACGCGGCCCTTTTCCGCGCCGGGTGTGACTCACCGCCGAAGGAGAGGAGAAGGGAACAGAGCAGTGGAGAAAAGCTTAAGTCAGTCTGGGAATCTGCCAGCTGGAATCTGACCCCTGCTCCTTGGTGGGGAGGGTGCTGCTTTCCTCTTTCCTGTTACATCACTTTCAGGGATTCATACAAAAATAATATAGTCACAATTGCATGACATTATAGCTTCCATGAATGCTCGGGGGAGAGGTCTGTAAAACAAAAAAAAACACACAACTAGAGGCAGCCGGCCTGAAGCCCTACAGCTGCTCTGCTCACGGGAGGGAAGGGGAGAGGGACCCCGGCTGTCGCAGAGCCCTCCGCTAAACGCAAAAACATTTCCAGGCACCTAGATTTCCTGCTGGAATGAGGTGCCAGTGTACGACATGCACTGCTTCCAGAGCGCCCTGCCTGGCTGACTGCAGTGGTTTTGTTCTCCAGCAAAATGGCATTACACATTTTTTTCTTTTTTGAAAGTGCTATTCGACAGATTTAATGAATGCTGTCATTAAGTAAAAACAACTGAAGACGGGAAAGTGCAGTTATGACACTAACAAGGACAGATCATTACTGCCGTGATTATGTTTGACTCAGGGCTATAAAATTAGCACGGGGAGGGGGTGGGGGGGGGGGGCTGGAAAAAAAATAGTAAAGCTAGATGAATTAAAATTCCAGTCCAGATATTAGCCTTTAACAAAAAAATGTCTGCTCGTTTGTTTTGAAAAGCACAACTGCCCTCAGAAAGCAGTGCTATTCTCCAAGTCCTAATTTGTTGTTGCAGCCTATATTGGAAATTCGAGCTGAAAGCTAAGGCCCTCAGAAGACATGTACCTTGTGTGCGTAACGTAAGCCAGATGTGAGCAAGGCCCACGGAAACAGGTGATGGTAGCATTCTGATAGCACCACACCCAGACAGACAACAGCTTGAACCGATTCTCATCTTTCTGTTGGGGTCATAAATATATTCCCCCTCTCGATGATGAGAACTCCTCAAAGGATCCCTGAGCTGCCGCAGCTCTTAGTTTTGTGTAAATCTTGTGGACCAAATGGCCAGGTCTTCAGCTCTGGGCCATTCCCACGCAAAACAGACCAAGCCATTCATTTTTTTTTTTAGTCATGCTTTAGTGTTGAGCAGAGGATTGCCGCGTCTGTGTCATGCATTCTCCTCTGGTGGGGGGGCCACCTTCAAAACAATGTGGCCGAGCGTTACGTCAACCAGCTGGGACCCAACAGAAGGCTTGACACGCAGACACGTGCCACCCCTGCTTTGTGAAGCTGATATATACATATAAGTTCACGGATACGGAAATAAAGGTTAGGGGGACCGCTGCCTTATCACAAGGTCTGACTAAATCCAGGCTTCTTAGTAACAGCCTGTGATCACAAAACTCGTCAAAACATACATTTCTGACTGTACTCTGAGAGTAAAATGGCTCCCTGTCTCACCCCCAATAAGCCTCACTCTGGCTCCCATTTGGTGTTCCATATCCTCCAGCCCACAGAGCTGACACTCACTGAGGCGTCTCAGCTACTGAGTGCCGTCTCTCGCTCGGACACCGACAAAGGCATTAAGCTGCAAGATTGCCCAGCTGTCTACCAGCAGGGCTCCCCAATCTCCCTCCACAGGGTGCCGGGGGGGGGGGGGGGCAGGGGGG
>JAODLC010000021.1:14085228-14117197 GCA_026781145.1 Hippopotamyrus pictus
GGCACGGAGATAGAGACAGAGACAGGCACGGAGAAAGATGCTGGCCGGTAGTGTGCCGTGTGTGTGTGTGTGTGTGTGTGTGTGTGTGTGTGTGTGTGTGTGTGTGTGTGTGTGTGCGCACGTGAGAGATGATGAGAGACGGTGAGATGTGAGCATGCGGAGGACGGCTGTGTTTTCAGGTGCCCCTGCACTCACAGGATCGCCGGCAGCTTGGCATTCCTCCTCTGGTCCGTGGGCGTCGCTGGCATGGAGGGTGAGCCGCAGCCGGCGGATGGTCCTCTGGACACAGACAGAGAGACAGGCAGACTCAGGCAAAGCTCTGCAACACGGTACCCAGTGTCAGGCCCACTTCTCCTGGGCCAAGAGTGTTTTCATGGGGGGACACAATGGACCCCTGGATTCCAGAATCGGTTTAGTGGGTGAACAGGATGTCATGTCATCAAGGGGAAACCTGCCAACCAAAGGTTTCTATATACTAAAAATAATCTTTACCGACAGAACTACCTACGGCACATGGTATCTTGCTAGCCCCCACGTACTCAGGCTGGGGGGCGAGGCAGTTAGAAATGACGATGAGCAGTTTTTTTCGTAGGCCACACCAGTGATGACGTGCAGTGAGAGAGAACACTGCTCCCAGTGCTACAATCACCTTCACCCTTATTTATACTGGATTTTCCCCATTGGACCCATTTGGCAAAACGGCCCTAACACCTGGGACTCCTGGTTTAAATACTCACACACTCACAGCTGAAATCGTGAATGCAGTGTGCCCCACTGCACGAAAACATTCCTGAAATAGCTAACACCCCATGTTTAACTTCACATCCCACCCCAAGAGTCCTTTCAGAGGAAGTTAGGCCACTGTGTTTCATTATTTCTAAGATGCCAAGACATTTGTCCTCGCTGTCAAGCCTCATTGTTTCCTGAATCTAACGCGCACGCGTGAAATGAATTTACACAAACCCTGAAAGTGCACTGAGCGGCACAGGCAGAATGAGAAGTATGTTTGATTACAAGGCGTTGACCAGAGCTGTGGCAGATAAAATACCACTGGCTTGGTCTTTCAAAACCTGGATATCAAAGCCATCTTACTAAAAAGCCATAATAAGTACAACTGAAGAATCTTCTTCATCTAATCTTGTCATTAAATATACCTTTAAATGTTTGTATAAGAAAACAAATGCCGATTGCTGCAGGCCAAGACTTACTCAAGTTATTAGAAAGGAAAAAAGAATTATGTTTTGAATGGCTGGTTGTTTACTGAAAACCTATCTCAGTAAATATGAATAGTCTCAGTAATACCCTCCAAGGCTTTTTATGGATGAGAACATGCAGATTCCGTAGGCTGGGGACTCATCTCGCGGCATCGCCTCCAGCTGGCTGCTGCCCAGACGTTTTTGGATCTCCACACTATCACTCCCCCTGCCCCACACACGCAAACAGAGCAGGGGAACCTCCTCTCATTTCTAACCTGGTTTGGGAGTTTCAGCGATAAATTTCAATGAACAATTTGTCTGCTTTAAATTCTAAATCGCAGAGTTGTCTTCTATTGCAGTGTGCAGCTCCCGGTTTTAGAAGCAATAATTCGTTACGTCGAGTGTCACAAATGCAAAGGGCTCTACATTATAGTAATGGGGGCACGGCAAAGTCATGGGCGCAGGACTGCCAGGGCCAAGGAGGTGAGTCTGCACCTTAAAATAGCTGGTCAGCCAGGCGGCTCAAGGAGGATCTGGCACGCCAATGAAAAAGACATGAAGGTCCTAACGGAGTGAGGCCATCGGAGAGCACCTCTGAAAGCAAGCAAGCGCGCTTCAGCTGAGAGCCCAGCGGTATGGAAGCAGATGTACGAGTAGCAGTGAGGTGGACGGGCTGAGAAGGAGCAGTCAGGAGCCACAAAATTTGAAACTGGGAAGGGGGACAGTAGGGAGGCAGGCCGAAGGAAGCAGTGAGTCAACACTGCAACTTGGATGCAAGAGAGACGGCGAGTCAGAGGTGAGGGTGCGGGACAGTGCCTGGGGGGGCCGCTCCATCCACGCCCCTCGCTCTTACCTCGTTTGGTTGCTCCGGGGCTCCTGCCGCGGTGGAGGTGACAGTGCTCACTTGGGAGTTGTAGCGCAGCATGTCGGTCCCTGGGACGCGTCGCTGTCCTGCTCGCTCACAGCTCCTGAGAGGATAGCTGCCCTCACCCTGTCCCAGGCACCCTGGGTGGGGGGATAGGCAGGGAGGGAGAGATAGGGTTAGGGACAGGCAGAACTTTCCACGCTGACGGCT
Source organism: Hippopotamyrus pictus (assembly GCA_026781145.1). NCBI lineage: Eukaryota > Metazoa > Chordata > Actinopteri > Osteoglossiformes > Mormyridae > Hippopotamyrus > Hippopotamyrus pictus. The sequence continues at coordinate 14,087,500 of JAODLC010000021.1, forward strand.
AAGCGGTAGAACTCCCCCCCCCCACCCGATAAGCCTCTGGCACCCTGCAGTTGCGAGTCCTAGTCCGAGCCCGAGTCTGAGTCCCAGCTCCGTGTGCTGCCGAGCGCAACCTCTGCCGCAGGCGGCCACACCCGGCCAAAGGGGACGTCCGTCGCCAAGCAACCACAACGCATTACCGGGCGGGGCCGCCTCGCCAGACAGGTCGGGCTGCATTTTGGCTGTCAGCGAGCAAGTATCCAGCACTCAGAGGCCCCCAGGGTACAGGCGCGCTGGGCTCGCTGGGTGGCCCGCGTAGCCGGGGGGGGATGATCTGTCAAGTGAAAGGTTGTGCTGCACCTTCACCTGCATCTGCATCTGCCTCCAATCCTCTGGCAGAACGTCAGGCATACAGATGTGCCGCGGTGAGACAGCCAGTCCTTTCTGTCTGTCACCAAGTCAACCAAAGGCGACCTCATGGCATGTTATGAGCTGTCAAGAATGCATGTCTTAATAAGGCTTGTCAGCCCCCCCCCCCAAATAGCCAAAGGGTGCCAGGCTATTCGTGGAGATGATGGGAATGCGTGAGCTGGCCAATGAGCCAGTCAGACTGCCCTGTTTGGTGCGGCCTCATTGTGCCGGTCGGCGGGGGCAGTCTGGACCGGAGGCAGCTGTGAACGAGGAGCGTGTCAGACAAGGCGAGTGAGAGAATTCCTGGCGTGACACGGTCACTCCTATGACAAGATTCCTCAGCAGTGGCGGTGGAACAAGGAGATAATGCTGAAGCGACAGAGAGAAGCTCAACCCAAGGTGACAAGGGGTACACAGACTGTCAGGGGTACACAGACTGACAGGGGTACACAGACTGACAGGGGTACACAGACTGTCATGGGTACACAGACTGTCAAGGGTACACAGACTGACATGCACATTTTCCAGATCGTTCTCAGGTCCGACTTATAGGTCCAACAAACGGCCACCACGAGACCATGAGATTCTAACATCAACCTGCTGCTTTTGATAGGATGGAATGTTATTGAACTGCATATAATCATCCTCACCTGTCAATCTTACCAGAACTCCCAGGCTGAACAAGAGCCGGAACCAACCAGGTCATGGAACATTGATACAGTGTCTGTGTATCACTTGGTTGACTTTTTTACATATTTATACGTCTACATTGAAATTACAGAAGGTCCAACAAACGTCCACCATAAAGGGTTTTATCCAAAGTTATGCACAATTGAGAAAGCAGGGTCAGCCAGTCCCAGGAGTAATTAGAATTAAGAGATTTGCCCACCTGGTACATCACTCTATCAGTCCCTGCATTTGAACTGGCAACCTTTCGAACACGGAGCCGCACACCACCCACACGAAGTATTTTTACAGACATTTTACTATGGCTAAAAGGAATCTGCCGTTATCAGTCAGCCCATCCCTTGATTTTCCGAGCAGTCTAATGTGAGAGAAGGTGCTCAGCCCCCTCGCAGCAGCACCGAGACACACCCCAGCTAGACAAACAGCCTGCGGTGATAATGAATCCAGCGGCGGACGCACGCCGGCCGAACTCCGCAAACAGCGGCGTTACGGCTCGCGTCTGCTTTGGAAACAACAACAACGTCAGTCTGTTTACAAACACAGTCACGGCTCCGCTATGCAGCCCTGCGCTTCAATGGGGGGCGGGACGGGGCGGGGGCGCTGCGTGCCTTTCAGACCTTAGACCTACAAAGGGCACCTGCCTACTAAAAGGCCTAAAAAGTCTTTCTTACACATTCATAGCATAATAGGACTCTTTAAGCAAAAATCCTGATAATCAGAAATACATACATTAGCTATGCGCTACCACCACCTGATGGTAAAATATAGTAGAGTCGCCTTATCTGACTGCCGCTTTCCTGAATCACAGCCTTAGTGTAGAAACAGAATCTCAAACCAGAATATCTGTGGCAGCAGGGGCGGTGGCAGGGGTGACCCCCTCAATAGAGCCCGTGCCACCCCGCTGAAATGGTAAACATTAAAATATACCAATGAGCAAATCGGGCAAAGATTTGAGAAGAAAAGTGTAATTTCCGAGAGCTCCTGAACGCCTCCAGACGCAGCAGTATCCTGCGCGTGCTGCTTACTGACACGTCATTGGCTAAAAGCTCTGGCAGCCGCACGCGTTCCTACATGATCCAAAACACACCCGCGGTATTGATAACAGCTAAGTTAAGCAGGTATTTATAACATATTACACTGTATTACCTACCTAATGAGAGGTGGTCACACACTTGCAGTACATAAAAAATAGCAGCATGAAAGCGTTGCGCACTTTCTGCTCCATGTCTCATTTAAATTAGCCACGCGCCCCGCTCGTGCTGATATAGATCGTCTTAGACAGCCTCTTTGTACGTATGTATGTTTTAGTGCACATGCTGAATTATAGTGTTGTTTTATTATTTTAGCAAAGCTAGCCCTTGCTTGAAGTCTGTGTGGTAAGTGTATATTTGGAGAACCAGTCATTAGTTTTCCACTGCATGTAAGCAGGCTATGCGTGTCATATTAAATTAAGCTTTGAATCAACTTCACTATACTGTAATGTGAGGGTTTAATTAGCTGCCTAGATTCATTAATTTAATTAATCTATTTAAATAAATAAATTTATCATATTTATATGGGCCCCTCTGAGAAACCCTTGCTCACCCTTTGGCCCCCCTCAAATAAAAGTCTAGCTCCGACACTGTGTGGCAGTGCCGATGACTGTTGAAAAGGACGGCAAAAACCAGGGGGGTCGCTCAAGCGCCTCTGGATTAACGTACTTTGAGAAAGAGCCCGTCCGCATCCACCACGCAAGCCTCTTTGAACTGGAACCTTCTATAATTTATGGTTATTTTGGCAGATTATCGCTAGAGGGCAGCAGAATACCAAGAGTCAGAGTTCAATGAAATACAGTGTAATTGAATATGGCATACAATATTTATGAAAGACCCCAAAATATCAAAGGCAAACAAATTATAGAACAATGGCTACACTGTACAATGCTTTGGCCGACCTGTGTATTTCTGCTGCTCGAGCTATCGTGTTTGCGGCACACATGGGAAATGCGGGATACAAAGCTTTCCCTCTGAAGTGCCCCGAGTGCCGTGTGCAAATCGAGTTTGCACGCTCCATTTTCAGCGACACACAACTGCACCATTCCGATGAGTAACAAGGCGTATATAGGCGCCTTTGTTTTTATATCATGCCGTTTCTCCTTGTTTAACAGACAAAAAACGAAATACAGTTTTAAAAAAAAGTTTTCTTTTGCTAGGTAGCGTCCATTCATCTAAGTACCGATGTTAAATATAATTTTCAAGGTCAGTGTCACTTAGTTTGCACCATACCAAGATACAAACATTACCTTTGCATCTGCTGTGTTTTGAATGGCTGGTCATTCACTGAAAACCTGTCTCAGTAAATATGAATATGATGGAAGTATCAGGACAGTTTGAGGGTGGTATGAGGAGAGTATGAGAGCACTACGAGAGCAGTATGAGGGCAGAATAAAGACATTTTGAGGGCAGTATGACAGCAGTATGGGGACAGTATGCGAGCAGTATGGGGACAGTATGAGGGCAGTACGAGAGCAATATGAGAGCAGAATAAAGACATTTTGAGGGCAGTATAACAGCAGTATGGGGACAGCATGAGAGCAGTGTGAGGGTAGTATGAGAGCAGTATGAGGGCAGTGTGAGGGCAGTATGAGGGTAGTATGAGAGCAGTATGAGGGCAGTGTGAGGGCAGTATGAGAGCAGTATGAGGGCAGTGTGAGGGCAGTGTGAGAGCAGTATGAGGGCAGTATGAGAGTAGTATGAGGGCAGTATGAGGGCAGTATAAATAAGAGTAGTATGAGGGCAGTATGAGGGTAGTACGAGAGCAGTATGAGGACAGAATGAGGGTAGTACGAGGATAGTACGAGAGCAGTATGAGGGCAGTATGCGGGCAATATGAGAGTAGTATGAGGGCAGTACGAGGGCAGTATGAGGGCCGTACGAGAGCAGTATGAGGGCAGTATGAGGACAGAATGAGGGCAGAAGGCCTGCAGGGCCCCACTGGGCACCCTGTATCTGCACAGCTGCCCCTTCACCTTCACTGGCCAGTGCCTGAAACATAGCAGGTACTTCACACAAAAGCGGAAATAGCAGCCATGTGTCCAGGGTGGCTGTAGGGTCACCAGACACGTCCCTAAAAGGACTGTGGGCAAGGGGTGGGAGTTTCTTCTCAACATTTGGAGCACTGTCTCTGTGGGTAACAACTGGGCATTATGGGATGTGTGTGCATACTCAGGCAGTGTCATTGTTGTCTCGACTTCTCTCCCTGATAATAGATGGTCTCTGTGAGTAAAGCAGGGCTCACACACCCCCAGAGTGCCCCCTGCCTTATTTCTATGTGTATGAACTCCCCCCATCCAGAAAAAGTTGAAGATGACATTCAGATGACAGCTAACCAGCGAGAGAATGGTTTCTCAGAGCAGACAGAAGATTCCAGAATTGTCATATTGATAATCGTCTGATCATGATCGTCTGATCAATCGTGGATCAACTGGCCAGTCATCGTTAATGCATGTCACAGAGGGAAGTGACGACCTCCTCAGTCTGACGCAAATACCACTGGTAACCAGTCTCATGCTGAGGGATTCTGTTAATGAAGACTTTACAGCTTTGTTTGTAGGGATCACACTTAAAACAATGTACTTCACATTTACGACAAGCGACAGACTTACAAAAAAAACACAACAGCTGAAAAATGAAAATTTCCATCATTGATCATTGTTTACTAATGCAGAATGACAATACGTGTTATAAATATTTGATCTTTTTTGTTTTCTTTGATACACAGCAAACTTACGTAACATGTTTAGCCTTGATTTATATACCTGAAAATTTAAAAATACATCAAGAAAATACATTTTTAATACATTTCTTATATGCAATTTGGATCTGATATGTAAAAAATTACGTATTTTCCTTTCTAACATTTTCCCTTAAAAAAATGTACACTTCATCTTTCAAAAATAAATAAGGAAAAGGTTTAGTTTTATCTTCTTATTTTCCATTTTAACAGAGAAAAAAATTGAGCTTCTAAAATAAAAAATGCACAGACTTGAACTGACAAAGCTTCAAAAACTATTAATAAAGCTTTTTCCTCCATTTTGCCACAAAAGGAATGACAAGATGAGAATGAGATGAAGGAATTTGAGAAGGTGTTTCTGCAGAGGTGTTGTGCATTCTTGGAAGTATCTGGAACATTAGCATACGCTGAGTTTGAAGGAAGCCTCAGCAGTCACACTTTCCGTTCTCCCTAATAATCTCCTCCATGACGCTCCACATCATCCCGTCACACGATGGCTGCCGACACGGACCTTTTGCTGCCGGAACCTGAAGAGTAGTACGCCTCCCCATCGGTGCTGATGTCATCCTCATCCTCATCATCCTCCAGATCATTCAGGATGGGGGCGGAGGTGCTCTTGCGCCTTAAGGGACAACAGTGTGAGAGTTACCGCAGGGATGTTAGGGTATTAAAGGTCATCAGCTCTATAGCACAGATTTAACACAAACACACAGTGCTACACACTGTCATCTGGCCATACCCACACCCATAAGTAGGTGGGACTGCCCAGGAAGTGTGACCCCGCCCCTCACACCAGGGGGCATGGCCAGCCTCTGGTCTCCGGCCAGTCCTCACCTCATCTCACTGCGCAGGGCCTTAATCTGCGCCTGCAGCTCCTCATTGGCCTCCAGCTGCTCCTCCAGTTCCCGCTGTAGCTTCTTCTTTCCATGCTCCAGCCGCTCGATCTCTTCCTCCGCCTCGTCCATCTGCCTCTTCAGCGTCTTCAGGCGCAGGTTGAGCTGCGGCGCGGGTTACGACGGGTTAAGGCACAGCAGCCAGTGGACCAGGCTCCGCCCGCCAGGGGCAGCGCGACATCCGCGTGGCTTTCCAGCCGACTTGAGGAAGGGATTCGTTTAGTTTTGGAACACCAGGTGAGGTGAGTATGCCCAAATAATGACTGTAATTAACCAATTAGCGAGGACGGAAATTGAAAGGCAGCAGGCCGTGAAGAGTGGCTCATCGACAGGTCTAGACAAATGAGTGTTATTTAAGGAGCTGGTGTTCTGGTTCAGGTGCCAACCAGCCAATCAAAAATCCCTCAGTAAGAAAGGTGAGTTTACGGGGCGGTGATGACCGCCTTCGGCATGTCTGTTCCTGCAGGATCTCCATGGCGACCTCTGCACTCACCTGGTCCTTCTGGTCCTGCAGAGAGTGGTGCTCGTCATCCACCTGCATCATCATCTCCTTCACCTTCCTCTCCAGGCGACGGTTTGCCAGTTGCAGGTTGGCACGGTCCCTGGCAACAGATGGCACCCCGGGTGAGCCCTCTCCTGCCAGCTAGCCCAAGTGCCCAGATTTTAATGGCACACAGCCTCTAGGGGTCATTTCACAGAGAACCGGCTGTCCTGATTCCGTGTACAGGGCCCCTACCCATCATCAGCTCTTAATCTACGAAGAGGGGAGCGTAGATGAGGCAGGGAGCCGATACAAGCGCTGATCCTGTGCCTTCCCCGGGGCCCGAGTGTCCGCAGGACCTACCGCTCTTCCGCCTCCAGTCTTTGCTCCAGCTCTTGGACCCGCTCTTCCAGCTGGGGCACCATGCCCCCCTTGCTGGATTTCTGAGAAGCTTCCAGATGAGCCACCCTGCTCCTCAAGTCCTTGTTCTGTATCGGTTTGGAGGTGAAGTACAACTCCAGTCGATAATCTGCGCGGTATGACAGTAGAGAATACGGGCACGCGACGGCGTGCTCCAGCTGTGCCACATGGCGGGGCACCCACCTGCCTCTCCAGAGCAATCTTGTCACATTCCAAGTCCTGCTTGGCTGCTCTCTCTTGCAGGAGGTCACTCCTGATCTGATCCAGCTGCCAAAAGTGCATGAAAGGGGTCAAAGAAACAAAAAACACGCATGCATGAGAGCTCAAGAGAGCCGGAGCCGAATGGATGTCACTCAGCGGCGTGAGAGCACTATTATCTGGGCCTTTATGGAGAAACCCAATCCAGCTGCATTCCTCATCCATGGCGCGCAGCTCTAAGGTTAATGAATCTGTAGTACTAAGAACTGCCTTTTAAACACCTGAGCAGGAATATGCTGGCATCACTGCGCTCCCTGGGTGCGAGCCACTGAAGGTCGGACCGAAATTAGCATTTAAACGTTAGCGACGGGGCCCGGCTTTTCACGGCAGCCCTTTCCGAAGCGAGGGCGACACACTCAGCGAGATCATTTTAGGCTGCGGGTACGAGGAAGCACCATGACCTTGACATGGAAACAGAACCCAGGCTGTTCAAAGTTTAATCACATCCTGATTAAGTAGTAATGACACGATGTTTGAGAAATAACTTCCACGATCGGAGCGACGCTAAAAGTTAGACCTGGAAGCCGCCGCGTATGATGTGAAAGCGCCCTTTCTTTAATGAGCCTCTTACCCATACAGAATAGATGGCTTTTTTCCCACAACCCGGACCCGAATGGGCGATATTTTATGCCAATTAAGGGCTGGCCTCAGCCCCGTCTGAAGAGCGATGGCCTGCATTAGGGGCGCATACAAGTCAGCGCGTCGGGGATCTGAGTCAGCAGACACGGCGGACAGGAACACGCGGTAAAAATAATCAGCTTTGGGAGCGCCGGAGAGTGACGGGGGGGGGGGTTCATTTGTACGGGACGCGAGCACCTGGCGCCAAGAAGGAGACGCAGGTGTTCATCGCACGGCTGAGCCCCCCCACCCCCCACCATCGTTCGCCTCCCCCAGAAAGCTGAACTCTGCTGTTTCCGTGGTAACTCACCCTGGCAGCCCTCCCCTCAGTCACAGCTCTGTGGAACCGGATTCCTTCCCTCACACCCCGGGATTAGACGTCAACACTTGTGCCTTTTCTGACTCGCCCCCACCCCTGCCCCCCGCCACCAACTCTTGTACTTTCTTTCACCTGATCTCAGGTCAATTTTAAAGGGAACCCTTTTGACTTTTTCAGTTCATGCACGTGACTCAGAGTGATGGGTGAGATTTTGTGGAGAGCCCCCACCCAGGCTGGCTCAGGGTACAGGTTATAAGAGCCTCACTGATACTTTATCTGGTTAATTAGCTCAGGGAACCTGCATTCCCCTCCAGATAGCTGCGTGTTCCTGACCTCTTGCATCTGCCCCTCTGCCTGCATCAACATCGCGATGCGGTTAAAACCAGCCGATTCGGCAGAATTCAGCCACATTCTGCTGATCAGCTCCCATTTTCCCAGGAACCGTATTTATTCTTGAATTTAGAATACGGGACATCTTTGAAACTGGGCCGGTGCAGCGTTTACAGAAGGACGTTCAAACCACTTCCTGGGCCTTATGAACAGGACCTTCCTACATCCTGCAGTCTCCTTCTCCCGCGTCGTCCAAGTCGAGCATCTTATTTGCCGAGCAGACGCTTGTTATCTGGGGTGACCCTCACGTATCACGTTAGCGCGCTGCCTATTAGTACAGCCTCAGGTTTGCTAAAGGGAGATAGTCTCAGAGGTTTTCTTAAGGACGCGACTGTGAGGTCACGCACAGGATGGGAACCACTCTACGCATGGCTGCTCGCACTCGCTGGACTGTATATTGTAAACAGGTACAATCCTTTATACTGTCCCGCATAGGAATAAGTAAGTACTGAGTAATACTGGTTTGGGGAGCCAGTGCCTAATGATGAAAAACAGCCAACTGGGAACTCAGGCTCAGTATCAGCACTGGCTTGACTGGATGTTTTGGGTGCTCAATAGCAGCTGGCGAGCTGGTGTGGATGGGAGCTGGGCGACACTGCGTCCGATCTTCAGCGTGGCTGCTAGGTGAACTTCACGGCTGAGGAGTGACCAGGACCCTGGTGGGTGATTCAATGAGCTCCCAGCCTGACCAGAAGGGGGCAGTGCGTGACTGTCCAGGACTCACCTGCTCCTTCCCTCGTTCGAGCCTTTCCATCAGCAGGTCTCCGCTGCCACGTTCCTCCTCCAGCTCCAGCTCCAGCTGTGAGATCTTCTCCTGGGTGGGACAGAGAATCCACGTCATTCAGGGAGGCCAGCAGTACCAGTTTTACTTCTGCGCTTATCACAAACACACGCCTCTGATGCAGCCGCTTCGGTGGTTCTCTGTGAAGGGAAGCGACCGTGCAGCTTCTCTCTGCAGGACAAACACAGGAACTCCTTCCTTTTTGACCTTTTCCCTTTATCCCAGTGAAGGATGGCTGGTTCCACACCAGTATGGGGGAGCCAGAGAGCACACAGACCCCCCCGCATGCGTCCTGTCACCATGGGCTGCAGGCCCCACAGAGTGAACGGGGATCGCTGCTCACTCGACACCACGCAACGCACCGGGAGGGGGGGGGGGCTATCAACCCCCTGGCCTGCTGTGCTCCTGCTTTGACCTTTCAGGCTATCAAAGTGCTCTGCACTGTTTGTGGAAATGTTTGGTTTCCATTTGTAGTGTTTTGCCATCAGCGGGACGTTCAACCGACAACGAGTGCAGTTTCACACGGTCAACGCTTCCGTGGAACTCATTTAAGTCTGACTGACTTCCTATATGCTAAAGGGCGAGGAGAGGCTCCCTCAAGGACGCGGGCCCGAGGGGATACATGCAAGACATCAAGCGCAAAGAGCCACGTGTCTGGACTGGAAAAGAAGAAAAACAACAAATGGGACAGACAGACTCACACTCGGACTCGCACTGTCCAGCAAAGCAGGACAACGTCTCCCAAGGAAGGAGAGAACTCAAGGTGAGTCGCTTAGATTCACTCCGAACGGGCAGCTCATAAGCAGCCTGAACGACGAAGCGCCAGCCGTGTTCTTAACTCTCTTTGCTGGACTCCAGTGTCCGCTTCTTACGCCGGCCGCGTACCTCTAGCAGTTTAATCTGCCGTGAACGCTCGTCTTTGGCCCGTGCTTTGGCCTCCACCTCCAGCTCCAGCTCCTGCCCCCGCTGCTCCAGACTCCGGCCCTTCTGCTCCGCCCCCTCCAGCTCCTCCCTGCTCACCCTGAGCTCTTCCTCCAGGCTGGACAGCTGCACACAAGCAAACACACCGAAACTAACCTGAGTGCCAAAAGCAGGCCTTGCGCACTGCAGCACTTACCTGTCTTCTCATCACCAAACTCGTATTCATGCAAACACTCATATTTCCATTTACGGGGAGAGTGACAGCAGTAGGTCTGCTGCTGTTTCACATTTGGTCGCAGTGGCTAATCACTATGACATGTTATAAATAAATAATCCTGCATGTTTGTGGGTAACATTGTTTCCTGTTTTTAGTTATATGGATTAAGAATTTATAATTGATTATTATTCATAATTTATCATTTCAGAGCTATGATGAGATTAGCACAGGGAGGGAATCTGCGATGACTCAAGGCCGGCAACACAAGCGACAAAAATAATGACACGAGTTCACCAGGGCAAGACCTGAGGTGACACATCAACAGCATGTGTCCTTACTGCTCTCCCAGCCAGGGGACATTAGGGGGGTGTCTGGTGGCCGGAAGGCTTCGAACACTCATGTTACAGCCTTAGCCAGACAGATCCTTGATATCATCAGCTGCTGGAGCTTCACAGACAAGCCAGAAAGTGAAGGAATTAATGCAAAAAGCAAAATTGTACCCAAGCAAGACAGCGCTGTCATTAGGACCCCAGCAGTGGCTTGACACATTAATGCAGGCCTTCACATCAGCAGTGGCCTGACACATTAATGCAGGCCTTCACATCAGCAGTGGCCTGACACATTAATGCAGGGCTACACATCAACAGTGGCCTGACACATTAATGCAGGCCTTCATATCAGCTGTGGCCTGACACATTAATGCAGGCCTTCACATCAGCAGTGGCCTGACACATTAATGAAGTCCTTCACATCAGCAGTGGCCTGACACATTAATGCAGGCCTACACATCAGCAGTGGCCTGACACATTAATGCCTGCCTTCACATCAGCTGTGGCCTGACACATTAATGCAGGCCTTCACATCAGCAGGTTACGGGTCATTCTGTGACAGCCCCAATGCTCGTATCAGTACACAGAGAGGCAGCTTTCAGCACAGAGGGACTGGTTTGACTTCAAGGACCGTCTCTTTTCTAAAGCGCATCACTTCCTCCAGAATTAGGTATGAGTATACAAGCTGCTTAATGAGTGGCATTATCTCTAGGGTTTTCTTCTTCGTGATGCTGTGGACTTTCACCTTTCACCAACAGCCCTTCCCCATGAAACGGTCACCTGACATCATCACGAGCCTGTGAGACCAGCGCCTCCCAGAGGTCGCACCTTCTCCTGCAGCCTCCTGGTGGCCTGCTGGGATTGCTCCAGCTCTGAGACCTTCTCTCGGTGCTGCTTGTGCAGCTCCGCCTGCTCCCGGCGGCTCTTCTCCTTCAGCTCCTCCAGCTGTCCCTGTAGCTCCTGGGCAGACGTCTGAGAGGCCCTCACTCTGTCACTTAGCTGTGGGAGGGGCGGTGAGGAAGGTCACTCTGGGGTGTCTACTACTGGGTAGTCGGAATTTTCTGAGTTCCGAGTTGGAAATTTCAACTGGAATGCCCCCTGAAGTCAGAATTCTGACTCGGAAAGTCGGAGGAGCCACTGCAACGCCAACCTCAGAATTCAAGATGGCGGCGCCCTTTATCAACAGAAGTGAATGGTATTAGTTTTATGCTGTTTATTAGCACTTACGTCTTATTTGTGGCTCATTAAAAGGGCCGTACGCACAGTACTGTCCAAGTGTTATCTGTGGACTTTTACGCGTAAAATACCACATAATATGTCATTATCAACTGGTACTGCTAACAATGGTTAACAATGCACCAGGCTAGAACTGGGGCCTGTTTCAGAAAGCTGGATTTCTTGCTTAGCAGGATAACTTGTTGGATTGAAGGTAGTCTGGCCTAAATGTAAGAGAATGAAGATAAAAGGCCATTTAAATGAAGATACCTTAAATCCAGTTTAAGTTATCCAGCTAAGCAAGAAATCCGGCTTGTTGAAACACGACCCTGGTATTGCTAAATTGTTTTTCAACTTGTTGTACTAGAATGTGGTTAACTTGGGTGTGTCATTCCTAACTCTGACGTCCGACTTCCAAGGTAAATGGAACGTGGCATCAGTCACTGCTGTAGGACGACACACACAGGGAGCATTTCACAGCATCGCCGGACAGAGGCTAACTGGGGGGGGTCTGGCTTGCACCCACCTCCTTCTGCAGCTTCTCCATGGCTCTTCCCAGCTGATTACGCTCATCCTCGACCTTGCTCGAGGACCTCCTCAGCTGCTCCTTGTGAAGCTGCTCCTCCTTCAGCCTGCTGCTGAGCTCCGTGTGGTCCTGGCTCAGTTTTGTGAAGTCCCTCTGCAGTGATTTTTGAAAGATCAGCCTGAATGACCCATCACCATATTGGAACAAGCCATGAATTCTGAAATGCCTAAAATTTGAACTGAGCTAATTTAGATAAAAAATATATAACGAAGAACCTTCTATCTACCACAGCATTTCCCCAACAAATCTCTCAGCAAAACTAGCCAACCTGCTTGTCCTCCAGACGTGTGGCCAACGCGCTGTTGGCTCGAGACATCTCCTCCTCCTTCCCTTTCATCTCCCTTAAGGCCTCGTCCAGCTGCTCCTTCTCCCTCTACACACAGACAAGATGTGGACACCAGCCAAAGCCGGTGATGTTGCTGCCATTCTGCTAAAGCGCAACAATGTAGCTGCATAGAGAACAAAGAGGAACTCCTCCTACTAATCAAATTTCAGTGCTTGATGTGGAAAATGTTGTAAGTAAACCTCCCAATCTGGTAAACCAGCTATCCGGTTTAGGACAATCGATTCACGTTAATTTATAGAAAGTGTAAGGTGAATATTGCTGTGCCTGCTTGCACTCAGGATGGCCAAGTTTGCAGTAAACAGGATCGGAGCTGAACAGCACGCCCCATTGCGGTCATTCTGCTCCCAGTAGATGACCTCCTTGAGGGCTGGGGGGCAGGATGTCTATTTGGGCCCTAATGGGTTGGGATTACCCGCCCCAGACTCCCGAGCTGAGCCTGGCTCACCTCCAGTCGGGCCACACGGTCACTCAGCAGGCTCTCCTTCAGCTTGGCCTCGTCGATGACGTGGTTGAGTTCGGCCACCGTGTTCTCCAGCTCGTGCTCTCGCCTGCGCAGCCGCTCAAGGTCCTGTGCCAGGCGCTGCGCCTGGCCCGCAGCCTCCCCCCGCGCTGCCTCCAGGTCTGCCTTTTCCTGGCACGCCGCGGCACTGCCCTGGGGGCGAGGGGGTAGATGAGGTCTCATATCAGGACACGGCAACGGATACTGGTCGTATGAAAGGAAGTGCACAGCGAGGCATTAGATGGCTACATTTAAGCCATCTGTGTGACCCAGGGCGGAATTTCTCTGACAAACTGACGACATTCTTTATATAACAGACTACGGGAGACTACACACCTACACACTAACTTCACACAGAAGAACTACTGCTGATTCAAATCACCATTTATGTTAAGGGAAGAGCACCATTGCTGGCAGAGCCTCCCAAGAGACCCCCAACATATGTCTCTGAAGCACATGTGACCAACCATGTGACCCACCATGTGACTAGCTTTGATGATGAACCATCTGACATCATACAGCTTGATGTTGGCATGTTTCCCCACTCAGATTTATGAAAGGGCTACATTCCCCAGCCATCTGCTGGAAGAGGTTGGAAGAGATTCCTTTATGTCATCTTTATATGTGCTTATAAATTCTTCGGTATAGTTCCTTTTGTAGTTTCTTGCTCAACAAAAACAAATTAAATGTATGTGGGAAAAGTTGTCTATACAGTCTGCAGCGTGTAAAAAACTTAAAATGAGTGGTTCAGACCAAAGAGGCACATCGATGTTGAAAATCCACGCTGGGATACGAGTCCAATCTCCCAGTGCTTCACTTTGACAAAAGCGGCAATTTGCAGTAAACATTCTGCATGACTGGTCCAGAATTCTGACACTACTGTAACAGTAAGTTTCCATGATGCCTGAGCTGGCAAAGGTCAAAGGATTGGCCTTGTTTGTAGGCGATTATGCGCGTGCTTAAATTACAGCCACTATGCACACTGCTGATGCATACCGACGTACAGCTGCACGGAGCACCTTGGCTGCTCATTACCCACTTCGGAGATGGGCTTCTCTCTGATCTCAGGAGAGACCATAGTCCAGACTAGGCCTGTACCTCCGCCGGCCGCTATTACGGCCCGGCATCCCTCCTCGAGGGCCCTTCAGCTCTCAGAGTTCAAGCCGGACACAGTGTCAAGTCATTTATCAACCCGCAGACAGATTATTAACCACAGCGAGACAGCGAGGCTCCCCTGATTCCTGGCCGGCGAGGTTTCTGGAACTTGGAATAGTTTGGGGAGAAACGTATGGTCGGGTCGTGTTCTGCGATGGTGACTGAATACAACCTCAAAACAATAAAGCACTCGATTAACCTGAAGATGCAGATGGTTTCCTAATGAGGACATTCCCAGCTGATGAACTCCCCTGTTCTACTCTGAACTTGCTTGCAGACGTTACATGACGGAGTTAGGTTATCCTACATGCCGACCCGCTCCGATCTGTCATTAGGCCTGAATGCCATTAACCCGCCTTCCTCACCTCACCCCGGGCCTTCGTTAGGCTTAATTAGCGTGAACCGTCTATATAGATGGCAAACCTCCAAGAACTCAAGCCCAGGAGTCATACAGGGATGCACCGGGGCTGGGACAAGGAAGCAGTGAACCAGCCCCCCCCCCCCGCCAAGCATTACAAGAAGGAGTGTCCTATGTATTTGTTGAGTTTCACAGACCCCACCCCGCCTGGTCTTCAGGTCCAAGGGCCACTTGTGTTTTCTTACTGTTTATTTATAGTTTAGCATTAATCATTTCTACTGCGAAGGGGGTGGAGCTAGAGGGGGCCCCTGGCGGACGACCCTCAAGGCCCCACATCACCCACCCCCGCGTGTCAGGCTCCGCCTGCGCGTCGCCGCGCACAATGCGGCGACCTCACTCCCACTGCGTCACGCATTTGCCGAACACGACCGTGAACCTGCTCACAAGGACAAAGTCATGGCCGTGTCGTTAAGTGGTTAAGGTGGGAGCTGATGGTCACAGAGATAACCTAGTTAAGGTTATTTGTATGCATGAATTATGGTAAATTAAATTAACCAAATTCAAACATTTTATTTTAATTGCTATAACTTACAATATCAAATACCGAGAAGAACTGCGCTAAGCAGGACAGGCGGTTATTCACGCCTCTCTGAAATGACTGCGGACTGATCTCACTTCGTCCGTCGTGACTCGCAGTCGGGGAGCTCAAACGAAGCCTTCTCCGTTTGTCACAGCCGTCACACAGAGAGAAAGCTGTCAGAGAGCATAACGACAGCACACGTCAGCTCTGCTCATGGACGTCTTGCGTGCACGCCATTATGAGTTTGACAGTTACCGAAATCTGACACAGGCAGTGGTGAGCCTTAGGGGTGCCAAGCTTACTTCATGATGGTGCTATCCAAGAGAGAGACATTTTAAAAGAACAATACAACTATTAATAAACACTAATTAGGTCATTCATTCAAGATACAAGTGAGCTCTATTACTGAGATGCAAATGAATGAACTCCCATTTTAAGGTGTCCACAAAACAGAGGATTCAAGCCCTCAAGACAGGCTTAAGATGCATTTGTTGGGAAAAATGCAGATGACTCGCAGCCCTCGGTCCCCGCTGTCTCTGCCACAGCACGGGGCTTTTCACTTTGTACGAGGATCACAATGGAGGAGCCGCGTGGATTTCCTGACCGCTGAGAGCAAAGGCATGCCGATCACGGAAATACGCGGCACACGGTCGAGATCCTCAGACAAAGGGCTCTGACCGGACTCAGATGTTTGCTTCCGCACAGATGTTCTGAGGACAGGAGGGCCACTTCAAAAGCCCAGCGGAAGCACTGGCTTTTAAAAATACGAGTGGAGATCTCGACCCTCGATGCTAGAGTAAGCCAAGATAGCGAGATAAGGTGCAGAGCCGACCCCGAGTACCCTGGGAGACGGAGCAGCAGAGGACGCTGCGGAGGAGGCAGGATGCGACCGAGTCAACAGCCCAGAGCCGCCTGCAAAATGCCTGGACAAATTAACAAGTAGGCCAGGACTCGGGGTCTCGTCAGGCTGCGGAGTATTTCGGCACGAGTGCCTCAGATGGCAGATGGAGTTATCTGAGGTGCTGATCCTCTCCGCGGCTCTCTGGGACCAGCGTTCCCACAGTGCCACTGTTGCCAGCAGTGAATCGCCTTAACAAATCCAGGCTCTTCACTAACGCCCGGTGAAAGCTGTGTAAACCCCCGGCTTTCACCTTGCAGCGAGGAGTAGTCCGTGACACACAGAAGCGGAGGCCGCCCTCCCCGGCACCGAGCACCACCGCTCAGAAGAGGGTAATTGTGTGTCCCAGAAAGGCTTGCGGGCAACTTGGCACCTTAGTCTCCCAGTGCTGCCAAGTCACAGTCCGGGAGAACAATGGAGAGAGGGGTATTCAGGCCAGTACTGCGCAGAGACAGCTCTCACGAGGTCCGAACAATGGGCATTCACGCGCACAAACAGAGGCCATTGTGCTCGGAGAAATGAACAACAAATAAAATGGAATATTTTCACAATACACACACACACCTGCCTCATGGCCCCTGTTGCCGTCTGTAGATGATATCCATGCATGTCCAGCGGGTCACCAGTCTCGGTACGAGTCTACCCCACACGGAGCAGCAATGGAAACATTCTCACATGCATTTTCCACGTAAACGGGAGGAACACGCAGTGGATGATGTAAGTGACACCATTGCTGATTTGGTGCCTTGATCCAAAGCCAACAAGCTAAGAACAAAAGGCACTACACACCCAAGGGGAGGGGCCCTTATGTTCCAACTTAAGTGGGGGAGGGAGACCAGCGGAGACGGAGGAGAACGCAGCTACGGGTGAAACCCTAAAGGCTAAGGATCTGATGCATTTTAGTTACAGGAGTTAAAATTTGGAGCAGTTTACAAGATGATCTAAAAATGACTAAAACATTTGCACAATTTAAGAAAGTGTTTATGATAAATTTGTGTATCAAATACAATATACAAGTTTTGTGTGAGATTAGAGAATGGGGAGTTTTTATTGTTTTTTCGAGTGTATTATAGTTAGATTTTGCATTTCGTTTTGTATTTGTATTTGCTTAAATTTGTAAGCAAATACAAATACAAAATATAAGCAAATGCATTTGTATTTGCTTATATTTTGTATATTGTACTTTGAACTGATGTTTAAAATCAAGGATTAAATTGTAAATTTGGTTTGAAAATACAGGGTAGGCCTGCACCTTTCTGGATCTCAGCTGTTGCTGGATGTTATTTGTATGAGGTTGGATTTGTAATATGTGGAAACTGTTATTACTATTATGTTACTATTATAATTTTGAAATTACTATAAAAGAAGCAGAATGGAATCCATTCATTCATTCATTAATTAATCATTCATTAATTATTCAATCACTGATTGATTGATTCATTCATTCTTATAAGCAGCTCCTCACTCAGACTTAACTGCGCCCCTGCCAAGCCTAAATCTCCACTCAGACAAAACTCAGCATGCTGTATAAGAGTCGTATGAGCGTTTGAAATAAATGGCTTCAAAAATGAGTTGTCACAAAAAATGGTGTCATCATAAATTCTAAGGCGATGTAACAACGAATGATCCAGGTCAGAGACCTCAGCTTGCTAGTGTCGTCTTAACTGGTCGAGAAAAATCTCACCAGCATCGTGGCCATTTAGCAGCTTGCTGCGTGCAGCCCTCAGCTGACATTCACAGCCTGTCATCTGCTGTGTGCTTTGTATGAATTTCACATTCCCAGTTGGTAGTCTGGTGGGATGAAAATGGACCAAATTCACACAGCATGAGGGGCTTGGGCAGGACCGGGGTCACACCCTTGAGAAAGACAGTTATCCTAAATTGCTTCAAATATTCCCATGTGCAAATGGGTAAAAGTGTAAGCTGTTAGATTTGCTAAACCCCTGACAAGGCATCCCCTGCTTCCCCTAGAGGCTTTGTGGAAACTGCCAAATTTCATTCCTAATTATCAGTTGTTCAAGGTGACATGTATTTATCTTCTACCAGGTGTTTCTTGAAAATAAGCGGACAGCTTAGAACATTTACAGCAGAACATGTTGGAAAAACAAAGAAGGCTAAGATGATCTCTGAAGGTCGGTACAATATGACCGTATCACCTCCAAGGCCAGTGTCCCTTTATCAACAAACATTCTTTTAAGTACTTGTCTGCTTTGAATTATGTTAACCTCAAATGCTGTGATCTTGCTCCACCAACTCAACGCCACTTTGTTCTGACCTGTCTGGCCTCTTGAAGCACAGTCTGCAGCTTACAGATCTCCTGCTCGTACTGTGCCCTCATCGTGTCCACCTCTTTGTCGTGCGTAGCCACCTCCTCCTTCAGCGCCCCCTTGAGGGCCGTGAGCTCCCGCTCGCGCCTCCGTAGCAGCTCCTCCTGCTCCTCTTTCAGCAACAGCACGTCCTGGAAGTCCAGTTTCATCTGTATCATGTCCTACAGGATAATTAGAGTGGGCTGGGTCTTACTTTGGCCTATAGTAATGTAACATAGCTCCTAAAGTCTTTGCTGACATCATATGGTTATTTGCTGAGCAGATCAGGCTCTTTTCAAACATGCAAAAAGACGCCCGTTTCAAAGTTTCAATAACCTGCAACCTTTTAGCCTCAACCATCACCAACAACAAAGTCCCCACAATTCAATCAATTTCTTTTCATATTGCTTATAGTAACAGGGAACTGGTTTACTTCAATGATGGCGTCCTTCTCTCCAAGGTCAATCACGGCCCTCTTGGCACCGTCCAGCTCGTCGTGCATCTCCGACAGCTGCTCCTGCAGGTCCCTGACCTCCTTCTGGCACTGCTCCCTCTCCAGCTTCACCTGGAGGAGCCTAAAGAAACACAGGCCAGTCCACCACTTACGACACAGCCAGTCTCCCCAAAAAGCAAATCACTCTTTGGGTCTTTCTCAATATGTTTACTTGACCTTACTTGTGTTCCTGATTAGCCGTTTTACATCATCTTCCATCGCCAAAGACCAGTTCCAATACTCAAGAACAGAAGTACAGAGGACGGTGAAAATCCCCGGATGTCATTCATGCCTCCCCAAATATCAAGGATACATCGGCTGCATCCTCAGCAAATGAGACCAATCCCATGATTCATTGCACCCCAAATTTATTCTTGGAAAGCAGGTTAGCACGACCAGTCTTGCCAAGACCACAAGTACAATTTTCATGTACTTGGTATTGAGAAACACGCTTTGTCTTCTGGAAGCTGTACCAGGTTACAAGTAAAGTAAGGCATCGGCAGACAGTGAGCTCATTGAGCTGTAGAAACTTCCATCTCATCGCACCCCTAAGAGTGACCTCTAGGGGTGATGCAGGGTGAAGCGTCATGGATCTCCTTACTCTTCTGTGGTACTCTGAAGGTCAGTCACAGCTTCAGACAATTTCTCCTGAAGCGCCGTGCTCTCCTGATGCCTCTTGGATAGTTCCTCCTTCATCTTCTCCCGTTCAGCCACTTCCTTGTCAAATACAGCTGCCAGACTGTTGAGCCTCTGCAGAGAACATCATAACCAGCAGTCAAGCATAGGTCTGCATATGAGAAACCATCAGGTCAATCAAAGCCAGACTAACCAGCTCCGACTGTCAGTCTAATTCCCAGTTCAGTCATCCCAATAACTTCTCCAGCATCAGATTTTTGTGTTCACATTATTTCCAAAAATGACTGTGCATGTTCAAAATCTACACTCCACAGCTCTCAAATCATGTCCTGGTGAGAAACCCAGGAGAATATGGCAGAAGCTTGTGGACAGCAACGTTACCTCAGCCTTCTCCTTGAGCAGCTTCTTCAGCTCGGAAATGTTCTTCTCCAGCTCCTCCTTCTGAGTCTGCAGCTCCTTCAGCTCTCTGGCCACCTCAGAAGACTGTGACAGGTGGAAGCATACCACAGCACTCATCACTCATCACTCATACCACAGCACTCATCACTCATCACTCATACCACAGCACTCATCACTCATACCACAGCACTCATCACTCATCACTCATCACTCATACCACAGCACTCATCACTCATCACCGTCCAGGTCTCATGCACCTAAGCGGCCCACAAACTCAAGATGTAACGTAAAAGGCCTGAAGCCCCACTGTTTGAGTTATCCGTCTTGCCCTTCGTATCTAGGCAATTCTAAAAAGAGGGAGATCATTGTAACCATAAACACAAACAAAACAAACAGAACTGCATGTGAGTTTTCACCATTTGTTCATCCCTTTGTTAATCCACCCATTAATCAATCAATCAATCCATATCCATTCTCAATAACTGCTCATCAGGGTCACAGTCAGGGTTGTGATGATATGGAGAATATCCCAGGAGGTCTGACACACACACAGAGCAGATAAAGGTCACCAACTCTTTCAAATCTTTCTCCACACTATGAATCAACACCAGAGTACCACACATGTCATGAAACTGCAGAATCCACAAAGACAGGTGAGATTCTAACCCACACAGAGAAGTGTAACGTGACAGCAATGGATGCATTACGACAACCTAACCTTCATCATTTTTACTGAAAATGCCAATTTTTTTATATGCTTGCCAGACCGGGCAATTTGGATGCAGTAGAGCCTCACCTGGCTACTGTCCTGCATATTCCCAGCAGCTCTAGATTTCAAGGTCTGGATCTTCTCAAAGACCAGGTTCACCTTTCTTTTGGTGGCATCATCGTTGTCAGTGCTCCTATTCAGACACAAACTCACAAAATTAGGCAACCTGAGATGTCCAATGGTTGTCACAGATTGATGTTTACACAGCACAAAACCAAAACCCCTGATGAAGACATATTCAGAGGTAAGTGGGATTATATGTTTAGTTTCCTACACAGTAGGATTGCGGTCCATAGGTGACACATGTCAGGAGAGAAGCTATGCTTAATTCACACATTCTGCTGCATCACTGAGAAGGAGAGGAGCCTGAAACCTGAAGCATCCAGGTGTCCAAGAGCAGCCCTGAGCTGCCTGGAGGCCTTTGCTATCACCTGCCAAACCCAGACAAACCTGGAGCAACTTATATCAAAAGCTTATAAATTAGCTACTTACAAATGTTGATACTTCCTTAGCAGTGCCTCAGTCAGTGACACTGTTTACTGGAGGGAAATGTGACCATGTCATGTAGCCAGATTCCCAGAAATACTGCAGGACATGCGATATGTTCCACCTGGGTGCTGGCTGATGATGTCACAGAAACTCCACGACTAGCTATGTTTATGTTGACAAAGTGAAACCATTGTCTTTTCTTAAAATGATGATAATGAAACTGATCTGGCTGCTATTCTCTGGAGCACAAATCAGACCTTTATCTCACTCTGTTCACTTTCTACATAGATGAAGATGTACTTGCCCGTCCTTTAGGTAATTAAACAGTATTTGTTTAGCCGTCTCTTCGTGTGTTTGTTGTGAAAGCTCTTGCTGACCTTTCAAAAGATCAGGGGTTACCTGGATGATAGATAAATGATAAAATTCAATCAGGTTGCAAATATTTACAGTTATATCTTTCCGCTTTGTATATTTAAATCTTCCGTCTGTTATACTGTTTGTTCCCTGGATGAATGTCCAGCAGTTCTCATGTCATAGCTGTGTTACTTCGGGAATGAGGCTCAGGGGATCTACGACATCTACTGGAGGAAACAAACTGTTTACCTGAGCACGGCTTTCTGCACTGCTTCTTTTGCTGGGTTCACCAGAAGGCTTGGATGAAGATGTCATCGTTGTGCTCGTCAGAACTTTCACAGACCGTAGCGATTTCTCTGCTTCATCTCCAGGGCTCTCTGCTAGCTTTGTGAAGGATTTGCTCACCACCCTTTTATAGCCCAGGACAGAGGTGGTTGCAATTGGAGAAGTGCCTTGAGGGGAACTAGAACCACTGCTGTCTCGTGGGGAACCTCCAAGGTTGGGTTTGCCTCGGACAGAGGAAAGGCTAGAGGGGGACTCTGTCTCTCGAGGGTCCTGGTGATGTGTCCACCTTGGAGACTGCAGCTGCGAGGGTCGTAGCTGGTGCTCGACGGACCTGTCCTTGTGGGACTGTTTCCCATCTTGGCTTAGACGGAAAGCCAAGGCACTGTCCACGCTGCGGGACCGCTTGCGCTCCTCTAGTCCAATACGGTTCCGATGCCCTGCTCGGCCTCTACGCTGCACGGCACCCTTCCCATCGAACTTGTTAATGAGCTCGTCGACCCCGGGGATGGAACCAGTGTCGATGTCACGGCCCGTCCCAGGCAGAAAGGGAATGTAGCGCCGGTTCTCATGCCGGTTGATAGAATCGGCATAGAGTGCTTCCAGCTGGTCGTTTGAGGGAGGTCTGTGTGTGCTGCTGGAGGTAGATGGTTCCAGTACTGGACCGCTAGAGCCATGCCTGCGTAGGGGAAGCACGTCGGTGCTGGGTCGGCCTCGCTCCAGGCTGGAGCTGGCGCTACTGCTGGTTGTGCTGGTAGACCCGCAGGACCTGGTAGGCTGCCGGGGTGCGCCGATGTCATTAGGGGGTGGAGGTATGGTACGCTGATTTGGGCTAACATTCCGGGGGTGCGAAAGTACAGGGGAGGTGGCCCTGGGAAGGGCAACCAAACAGGAGGCACTGGGCTCCGCCAGTGAGGCTGGTCGGGATGAACGGCTCTGATAATCCCCCAGCCCCAGTGCATTGCTCTCTGGGTCATAAGGCTTAAGCAGCTCCGGATGCCTTTGGAAGTTCAGCAGGGCTTTCTGCTTTTGGGAGCGGTACTCCACAAACGGGTCATGCGAGTGAGACACGCCATTCCTGCCTGTGAAGTCATATTCTTGGTAGTTATCAAGGAAGGAGCCGTCCATGTCCCCATTTCTATCAGCCGCCCTGTGGTCTTGGGACTCCGTGTCTTGCTTATTCAGTATGACAAAGGGATGTCCATCGATGCCCTGGACTCGGACACTCAGCCCATACACACTGTTCCCGTTGCCCTGAACCCTGTCAGATTGGTCGTTTCCTCTGTATCTATACTGCAGCCGCTGACCTGGGATGCTGCCAACTTTGTGGGACGCCATTGGGGGCAACGGGGGGGAAAAAAAATTACACAAGACCCCTCTTTTTGGACACGGTTCCCAGCTGCAAACAATGAGAGTCTCATTATTATTCTGGAATAAGATGGAAAGATTCTTTTTTGTAACAGTTCTGCGACTTAGCAGAGTTACACTTTTGTGCTGCTATCCACTCCAGTTTTTGAATGATTTGTTTGCTTGTCAAACCATTCACATTCCTTACAGTAGATTCAAGAGATAAATCAGTCCAGGCACACGGAAAGGAAGATAGCAGCACACAACCAGATAACCCCGTAAAACAGCTCTCCGTGCCAACATCAAGCCATCTAAAGATAGTTCAAGTGAAATAAGAGTTTACATGAATGAATGCTATGTTTTGGTGCAGCTATGCTGTGCATGCCCCTTTAGCCAAACCTCCAATGCACGACGCCACTATAGACTAATAACAACTCGGTGGTTCAGTTGTTACTGCTTAGGATTTCCTAAGGACCACACAAAGAGGAAAAACTCGTAGGCATTTGAAAAAAAAAGAAAAACAAGACCGACAGGCAGCAAGAATGCAGCGAGTGACAATGTACAAGACTAAGGCATGCATAATTTTATCCTCATGAAAGAATGACCACGAAAGAATGACCAGAGAATGACCATAACGTCTGACCCTCGTCTGTTACAGAGCGCCACTGGAAAGCATCCACAGGCAACACAGGCTACAACCATCAGAGGCATTCGTCTCGACCGGCCTCACTGGCAGTGATCTGGGTGGTCAAAAGGTGTCAGGGGGAGTAAATAAAAGCAGGACAATGCCTGCGTACACCAGTCACACCTCCCGCCTTCACGCGACACACGTCACGCTGAGCGAGACATACCGCCGTCTCACAAACACAATAAGCCGTCTGAAGAGGCCCTCCATAACGCCCTGTCGCTTGGCACTGCTGATAACACTGAGACGTCTTTGCTGACAAAATTCTGTCTAAAACAATCACATCCACACTCTTTCAAAAGCTCACCTGGTTATGTGAAAACCAGGCATTCTGGTTTGTTTGCTTGAAACGAAACAAAAAAGAGGATATTACCGCCGAAGGCTGAAGGCATCAGTTATGCACCAAGGTAAAGGAAAAATGAGTGACTGCTCACCGACGTGTAATGCATGTGCGAAAATTCTTTGAAAGATTCCAAAGAACGCGGCTGCGTTCTCAGACTGCGCAGAACCTTCTCATTAGCACCCATCTGGCCTCTAAACAATGGCCAACGGCGTCACTGTATTTCAGAAAGTCTGGGCCTACTGCCTGACCACATAGACAACCAGGTTCTGCGTGGAGGTCTTCATCAGCTCCTCCTGCTGGTACTTCTCTGTCACACGTCACCTCTCAGAGTGCAGACATCCTCCGCAGACCACGCCAGCGATTCAACCCTTTATACCTGCTTGCTGCTTGGGTAAGATAAGGGAATCGGCAACAACAGCGACAAAAGGCCACTGTGATCTCTGACAATAGAGAACAATTAATGTAGCTGTTAAAGACAAGGGCCAGAAGGTCGGGGGTTCGAGTCCCAAAGCTGCCTGACTACCTGTTTTCTTACAGCCAATAAATATTCAGTCGTATCAAGGCACTTAAAATACAAATACATAAATAACACGTTGTTGATCCCCATGGAGAAATTCCCTGCCTTCCCATGACACACATGCAGGTGACAGCATCGCATGGAGCTCAGGAATAAGGGCCCAGTTCAAGGGCCCATGTACATGATGACACGGGGCTTGAACCAGCAACCTTCCACTCACAGGCACTGAGCTACACGCTGCACTCATTGTTACTGATGGTAATTTATAAATGTCAGCAAAGCTATTTTTATATATTAAGCCTACAATCAACACAAATAACATAAAACATGTAAAACTGATTATTTGCCCTCCACTACCCTGTACAGGATAAGTGGCTGATAGATGGATGCAGGACTGAACTAGCCATCTGGCAAATGGCGCGTGTTTCTGGTGGGCCGATAGGTATGTCGGCAGGCAAAATTCATCGCGGGGGACCCCCTCCCGTCAGAAAAAGTTTTCATGTGGGATCCAGCTCTCCACCCCTCAGGTTGGCAAAATTCACAGTGGGGGACCGATTTTTAATTCCAGTACAGCCCTGGAGGATTCCTGAGGAACACATGGAACATGATAGTTCACTTAATCGCTCATTTTCATTTTAACACACCGACACAGACAGTTAAAGCGTATTGTCTGAGACGCTGACAGTGTAAGCTGAGAATCCGCTAAGGCATATAGCGCCGTAGCATGTGCTGCGCGGACCGACAGAAGCCGCTAATACGAAGGCAGCAGAGGGTCAGGCCAGGCCAGGCCAGGTGGAGTGAGCTGCGCTACAGCCTCGGCCACCAGCTTCCCCTCCCAGCCTGACGCGATCTCGGCGCTTACGGTACCGGACAGAGCCTCTAACGTTACAGATCACCGAGCAGCGCGGGGGGAACAATGCGCTTAGTTAAATGCATAGTCTTGCTTCCAGAGGAATACTGTTTCAGTTCAAGGGAAAAAGAAAGAAATCGCACAATGGTCGCATTGAGTTGAAGTATCACATGTATTCAGCGCAGAGAAGATCTAAACAGCGCTATTGCCCCCACCCCCCGTGTTTACTCAGTCCCACTCCTACTGCTCTCACTTCACACTAAAGCCACCTTCTGTTTTGTTATTTTTTTAACAGTACCCCTTTCTCATGCACGCCTTAGAAACGACACTCCACATATTCTGGTTTAGGATTTCTGGTCTAACGAGTCGGGTGACAAAATCATACCTACAAGACGGAATGAACTTTCATTAAGCAACACGGGCACCCGGCGCGGAACGCACCGCTTTATCTATAGACACATTACATAATCCCGAAGTCTGACAGTAACTTATTTTACACATAAGTAATATTCTCACGGTGCATATAACTGGTGCGAAAAGGTAAAAACTTCAAATCCGATTCAAAGCCTGGGAACACGGGTACAAAATTCAAAGTCTGTTAAAAGTCGAGTTTAATAAGGTCTCTGTTAAACTCATCAAAAAGTCTTGAGGTATAAAAGTATAGATGGATTAATTGCCACATAAATTAATAAATATTGCATTATTATTTTAACATCTAAATAATACAGTTACGTTTTTTTTTTATTTTCAAAAGTAGACTCAGCACCGACTTAAGATTTTAACGCACTTCATTTATAACCTACATGACAGGCCTGTGTCGTGGTGTATTTCTTAAAAACATATTTTCTGTATGGGTATAGGTACATAGCTAAACGGAAAAATATTTTAAAATAACATGATTTGTAGTTTAAAATACATATACAAAGCCACCGGAGCTTTGCTAAAATAGAGGCAAAACATTTTTAAAAGAACTTTTCTTTGAAAGCATGAGGTTTTGGCTTCCAGCTAATTCGACAGGTTGTCATAGTATCAGCTTCCCGGGAAAGTGGAGCAGATCGGAGACATGTCAGACTGACAGTCTGGAAATGCGAGGACGATTATAATAAAATCATGTTCCCGCAGTCCGACACCGCACGTTTAACTACAGAGGAACGGCGACACACTCACCGGTGATTTACTCCGGGCACATGCGCACAACTTGGATAGAGTTATCTCGGAGTTAGAGGGTGCATGCAAACATCCATTCTTTCCCACAGCAAAGTACTGAGATCACTTGTTGCAGACTCGCTGCGCCAGATCAGTTCAGCTGGAGCTGGTTGCGCCATGGCGCTCCGCCCCTCGTTGAACGTTAACCGCCCATTTCCAGCGCAATGTAGCAGCACAGGTAAATCTCTAATGTAACAAACTACACAAGACACATATGAGATCGCGAACTTACTTTATGTAAAAGTGACCTATTTTTCTATGATCATGTTTTCTTACTTAGAAGGGCACAACAAAGGGCACTTCATCATGTTTCCTTACTTTGAAGGGCACACCGATGGCACTTCATCATGTTTCCTTACTTTGAAGGGCACACCAAAGGGCACTTCATCATGTTTCCTTACTTTGAAGGGCACACCGAAGGGCACTTTCTTCCCACCAGAGCACCTGATATGGCATCACGTTTTCTCCATCCTTTAGGACAATTACCTACATTCTCAGACATGGCCGGACACCCTATACAGCACTGAATCCCATTTTATCCACTGGAGGGGCAACTATTTGAGCACTTCATCATGTTTTGGCGCCGCTTAGGATTACCCTTTATAGCACTGCATCCTTTGGGACCTTAAATCATGTAGGGGTTGCATGGAGGTCATTTTATAACTGTGCCATTTTCCATTGTAAGGGCATCTTATAGGACATGCGTCATGTTTTCTCCACCAAAAGGGCACTCATTAAGACACTTAATCACATTTCCGTGATCTATACACTGCATCATCACCCTATCTCACACTGAGGGCGGACCGTAGGCGGTGTTCAATCATTTATTACCTGGAAAGAAATACAGGGAGGCTAAAGAGGGCGACATATTTTTTATGTGTATCCAGTTAAGCAACTCACAGCGGGCCATTTTAGCTGTTTCTATTCAACTTTTTTTCATTTGGTTTAAGTGCATCACATCACGTGAGATTTAGATTTGAGTTACAGGGACAAAAACCGTGAGTCTCACGGGTAATATGTGAGACTTGACACCTGTGATGTCGGCACATAAAACTGCAGGCAAAAATTAAAATGACAAATCCCAAAGCAACTATCTATCACATTTTAGTAGACTGAACAATACAGAATAAAATGTGTGATACCAAACTGCTCCGCCGCGCTCGGGGTGAATGACAACCCCACATGACTACTCTTCCAAGTTTAGAAACCCTTGAACAGACAGCACCACCTAGCGCCAAAGAGCTCCGTCAACGGCACCATCACCACAGGGCCGCATTCATAAAAATCCTACCAAAGTGAAACAGCCCCAGTATTTATTGTATTTATACGTTCAAATTGTTTTTTGCAGGAGCACAAATAACATGTAACCACAGCGTCCCTTTTACGACAAAGTAACAAGACTGTAAGGCTGGGGTGCCCAACTCCAGTCCTGGGGGGCCGGAGCCCTGCACATTTTTGGGTTTCCCCTCATTTAACACACCTGATTCAACTCCCTGTGCTAATTATTACTGAATCATTTATGGTGGAACAGGGAAAGAACTAAGCTACACAGGGCTCCGGCCTTCCAGGACTGCAGTTGGGCAGCCCTGCTGTAAGGGAACGATATGATTCCGGTTGATGTTCACTTCACATCTTAATTTTAAATAACAAATTGTGTAAATGCAGTGGCATCTCGCTCCAATAAACAATTATCAAGAATTGGTTTGACCCATCAGTGTATTCCAACAAAAGTTGATTACATAACAGCAAATGAGATTTTAGTTAATTCAAAATCATATAACGAATAATAGTAATAAATCCCTGAGGATTTTATGGCCATTTAGAGAGTATAAATGTCATGTTGCAAATACCGTTAAATGAACACATTTTTCGTGCGAGCGATGCACTAAAAATATGTGCACAATTCTACCCCTAGGGGCAGTGTGGTTACTCGCAGTGGCGGGTCTCCTAAATTTTCCTCCCAAATGGGAGCCATTTTTGGCAATGTAGAGCAAATTTGTTATCCTAAGGCCCTTCATAATGGAGTGTTTGTTCAAAGCAATATATGTTTTCACTCAAATATGTGTTATGCAGCATTAGAAACATCTGCAGTGAGGATATTCAGCTCAAACTTTGTACACTGATGTATTTTCTCACAGCAGCATCTATTAGCGGTCATGGGGGGGGACTGGGTGCATGCAACTGCACGTGATGACGATGCCCACAGCACATAGGAAGATGAGAAGCAGACTGGAGGAAGTGTGTGCAAATTTTCACTCCTATCAAGTCACCAGAGTTATGTGCTGAGGGGGAGAACTGGAAAGCAAACGAAACCATGGTAACTTGCTTTGCGTTTTTTCTAAATGATAAACAGGTTTCATATCTCATGGGAAAAATGAAGAGCAGCAAAGGAAAGCTGCGGTTTAGGCTACTTATCTCCACTAATATGGTGGCAATATAAGTGTACAAAGACACCTTAAGCCCAGCATTAAGGAGCTTACACTGAAAAAACACCATGGACATACTCAAACTTTCAGAACAAATATGCTTTAAAGCTGAGTTAATGCTGCATTATAATAGGCCTATCTATCAATGCCCGCTTTTAAAATAAAAACTGAAGTTATGGAAAACAAAAAGCATTCATGGTCATTTTGTTCATATCCCAACAAATACACCAACAAACAAAATTATCATGCAAAAATATTTAATCTATAATTACAATTCCCTGAAACTGTTGCAGGGTAAAGTTCGTAATAAATGTAATCTATTCAACTGTAAAATACAGGAAACATCATGCTAAAAAATACACATATGATATAAATACAAAAGGACGCTAAAACATGAAATAAAATCAAATGTTGATAGATAGATAGATAGATAGATAGATAGATAGATAGATAGATAGATAGATAGATAGATAGATAGATAGATAGA
>JAODLC010000021.1:14117297-14131917 GCA_026781145.1 Hippopotamyrus pictus
ATAGATAGATAGATAGATAGATAGATAGATAGATAGATAGATAGATAGATAGATAGATAGATAGATAGATAGGGAATATCTGAAAGCAGAGCAAATGTACAGTTTAAATAGCCTCCTCAAAACGACAAGTTATAAGAAATAAAAATAATATAAATTAAACTATAAGGCTTTGTTATCTTCATAGGAACGTTATATCGCATATGACTAGGTCTGTTACCAGCATTGTATAACGCATCACTTAATATCCTATTATGTGGGATATAAAAGCACAGCTTAATAATAAATCGTGACGAAACGAATGAATTTTGCAAATACGCATACATACAAATACGATTGATTATTTTAAGTGTGCATAGGTTACACATTTTACGTTAGCCTTTAATCTGAAAGTGATCTACTCTTAAAATTAGAGTTGATACAGGGATTTTTATGGGCACAAAATCGAACAAAAACATCTATAGATTTTATTATAAACCGCGCTAATACAACGGAACAAAGTGTTAACAGTGTTGCAAATTCAGAGTGATTTAAGGCTACCGCCTCGCTCACTGCAGCCTGCACCTTCCAACGCAAAGCAGCAAACGCATACCCAAAAAAAAAAAATCGCTACATGTCGTCACAGGCTAATTTGCATAACCTGTATTTTTGTATTAATATTTACAATATTAATAATACAGAAATAATATAAAATATAAAAATTATATAACATTTAAGAGAGAGAGTATTTTAGGATATATCATTACGTCTGTTATTTTTGGAAGGATTTTTGTGTAGTCAAGATCAGTGTAGTGCAGTGTAGTCATGTAATGTTATCTCAGTTGTCGCTCCTTAAATATCAGTATAGTCTTACAGTGTATACGTGTAATTCAGTTTCAGCCTATTCACAGGGTTTAATGTGTACCGTATCTTATACAGCTCATACAAGATACAAATCACTATTTCCAGATTTATCACAAAGTCTAAAACTAATAGTAGTTGTATATTTACAAAATATTTACTGATGTACCAGATAGATTTCAGAGATAGAGGAAGAGAAAGTCAAACTATTTGGGCGACTTATTTACAAGGTGTACTGCACATGTCTATGAGCCTACTTGCAGGGTATATGTTCTAAAGTTCTTGCTCAGAGAAATCATCACCTTCCTCAAGATCTGCAACATGATTGCGTCATTTCTGGAATCATGGCTTTGGGTGCAGTGCTAGCTTACGACTGAGGGATATTAAAATGTTAGCTTCAAACCCAAGAGTCTCTATGGACATTGACTCCCATAGTTTGACTTTCACCAAACACATCTGACTGAAATTTCTCTCTAGTATTTGAATGTGGCATAGATAGCTGAGAGACCGCAGCAGCAGTCAGTGGGTTTAAGCTAAGTGCATTCAGGGGCCGCCGTCCCTCACGCTACAATACCATGGTGGCAGTATTTCCCTCCAATTCCAAGTGAGGGATCGTCCTCCTCTGTTGAATAATTTTGTCAGCATACTGTCAGAAAAAAGTAACAATTTGTACCTTTACTGGTCCCTGGGGTTGTACCCTTAGCTATAGGTACCTTTCAGGCTGATTTAAGCTATATGAATGGAATGAACGGGATGTACATTCAAGGTACAAAGCCAAATGTACCCCCAAAGGTGCAAAAATGTTCCTCATAGTTAATTTCTGTATCTTGAAAGGTATATTTTCCCTTGAGGGTGCAGACTCAGTGACAAGCAAAGGTACAAATTGGTACTCATTTTTTCTGACAGTTTTGTGGCAGGAGTGTCTCATAAGTGTGGTAAGTCTCAAAATTTCTGCAAGGCTCTAGTTGTATTTCAATGTCTCTTGTGTGCTGACCAAAGACATGCTGAAGTATTTCCATGCTGCCATTCGCAGGGCTTCTGGCACATCTCCATCATACTTCACTCTCCTCCTCAGGGGAGAAGCTCAGCTTTGCTGCTTTTAGTGTCAAACATGAAGACAAGTTCTGGCTTTGAGCTGATGTGTCCATCAACAGGCTCTTTGAGCGCATCAATTTTAGCCACTGGGTTTATCATCCTGCTGCAGACTGACCTTGTTAGATTAATTAAATTGTCAAGCAGCTTGAGAGAGGTTCTCCCCGTCTAAGGAACACTACATCTCACTAATATGAACTTTGGGATGTGGGGTTCACTGGACATGAACTGCAGAACATCTCCCTACATTTCATTATCTCAGAAAGCCTTGGGTGCCTCTCTATGCTTCAGAAAGATAGAGATCCAGTTGTAGGTACATGTTGAATTGTATCTTTGCAGGCAGAACCCACTGCTAGATAGTTGGCAGTGACACACATAATACAAGAACTAGATTGTTTAAGCCACAGTCCTCCCTTAGGATTTCATACATACCACTGTCACCCTTGTCATAACAGATGCAACAGATCTGTGTCAAGGCCAAACAGATTTTCCTTCTTGAGGGCACATCTGCCATGGAAATCCAGAACTGCTCTTGTCATTCACCTTGCATCACTGCCCTCTGCTAAGTCAGGCCAAGAAATGCAGGGAGCACATTTTTGTTGCAATGAGTGCAGTGCAAATAAAACTGTGTAACTACAACAGTATCTGCAAAGACAGCCATCATGCCTCATCAGTGTGCTCATGTGTAAGTATTAAGCAGCGCTCAGGAATTACCACTGCCACCTGCTGGGGGGGAATCTATTTTAATTATAAAAAAAAACACTGATTACTTTGCTGATATATAGTTGTGATTTTTTCATCGCGATTGAGTGCACTTGGCATAGAACTCTATTTTACATGACAGACAGTGACCATGAATCATTACCCGTGTAAGACTTCAAGCAGCTACTGAATTTAGGGTTCGATTCCAATTCATTCCTGCACTTTCATGAGTATAGTTCTGAAAACAAATCAGTGTTTACGATTTGTATGTAGCTTGTTTAGTATGTAGCCTGTGTAGTTATGGGTCTGTTATATACATTCTATCTAGCCATCCCAGGCCAACCAACTCTCACGCTTTCAGACTCTCACGTTCACCGTAGCAATCTTAAGGCAAACCTATGTTATTCCATTACGATCGTAAAATTAGCTACGTTGGGGTAGATTGCAATCCCTACAGACTAGATGTAATATTTATAATGTAATTAAATTGTTACATGCATGTAAATGCGTGTGGATGTGTGTGGAAAATCTCACGCCAGTCAGCTGACCGAAGTTGGCAGCCCTGATCCATCCATCCGTGCATCCATCCATGGTTGGCTTTTAACTTTAATTTAAAAATAGCCAAGACAGCATACGCATTCGTACGTAGGTCGGACTAACAATGGCAATCAGTGACTGCAGTCGTTGCACACAAAAGCTCGCACGAGTCTCCGCCATTCAAACTGCGGGTCGCTTTTGACTTCTTTTTGAGTCAGCGGGCAACGCTGGGTTTTCTTATTCCTAACTCATATACCCAGCAGCTAGAGGTCCGTAGGGAGCGCAGAATACTGACTTGGGTGTCAGTAATTCGCTAAATGTGTCCCAAGCTTGTTAAAAATAGTGGAAAACAGGTCTGAAAGTCGGCAAAAGCAGCCCCGCCTCCGACGGAATGTCTCACGCTTCCTGAGGCTCTTAATTATGACGTAATAACGCGCCGCCGCCCTTCCAAAGCAAACAGGAGAACAAGGTAGTGTTCAGAGTACTGACTTTACGTTTCTTTATTATACCTTGTATATGACTTCGAAGCGAGACTCAAATTAGTTAATTTGGCATATTAAAACGATAAAATACTTAAGCGATAGAATAAAAGTAGATCTATCATTTATCTTGTTGGCAACAATGCAAATAAAGCAAATATTTCCAAATGGTAAATATTTAATTTTACGTGTACTACTGCGTGGTAATCTGTGCACCGTTGCTAATAGTGAGTCGCTTAACACTGGCATTGAGAACACACTAAAAACTCTGCCAAAGAAAAAAAGGAAAAAATATACACATGGAAACTCCCTGTCTTCCTCTTGGGAAGAGAGATTAGCGGATGTCGTTACTCCCCTGTGGCGGCTGAGTTATGACGAGCAGCTCCGTCTGAAACAAATGCAGCAAAAGAAGATCCTTCAGGAACTGTCAGATCTTGTCAAGGCAGCAGTGCCCGAGGTCTCACTGCCTTTAAACAACGATAATCTGAGTTTTCCTCTTTTGCCGATAAAGCCTTCACCTGTGATATATGGATACCGCAATAAGTCAACATTTTCAGTCAATAAGGGTGTGGATGGCAATCCAAAAACAGTCGGATTTTATGTGGGTTCTGGTAAGCATAAGAACATTGTTTGTATTAATGACAATCACCTGCTCAACACACCAGCAAAACACAAGATGGTTGCAAGACATTATGAAGACTTCATTCGTACCTCCCCACTAGACCCCTGTCTCCTCTTTCACGAAGGAGGCCACTGGCGAGAGATTACAGTGAGGACTAATTCAGCAGGTGAAACCATGGCGATAGTCTTCTTCCATCCTCAGAGTTTAACTCCAGAGGAGATCTATGCTCATAAAGCATGTTTAGTTGATTATTTCATTTATGGACCTGGAGCAGACTGCAAACTCGATGCACTGTATTTCCAAGAATCATCGATGACAAGGTGCAGTAACGAGGTCTCCCCCTATCAGCTCTTATATGGTAGCCCGTACATCTATGAGGAGGTGCTCGGATGCCGATTCCGAATCTCTCCCGATGCCTTCTTTCAGGTGAACACAAAGGCCTCAGAGGTTCTGTACCACACAGTGGGAGAGATGTGTCTTTCCTCTGTGGGAGACACCTTACTGGACGTTTGTTGTGGCACCGGAGCCATTGGCATCTCTTTGGCATCCAAAGTCAAAAGAGTAATTGGCATTGAGGTAATTGAGCAAGCTGTCATGGATGCGGGGCACAACGCTTCCCTGAACGGCAAGCTGAACTGTGACTTCCTGGCAGGAAAGGCAGAAGTGCTTCTCCCCAAACTGATCCCATCACTAGGTACTGAGTCGTCCATCATCACAGTTGTAAATCCATCCCGCGCTGGCGTACACCACCATGTGATACGGGCTCTCCGGAGCAACCCTGCCATCCGCAAGCTCATCTACATCTCCTGTAAACCTGAAGGGGAAGGCATGAGGAACTTCAAGGAGTTGTGCTGTCCACTGGAGGGACAGCCCTTCAGGCCAGTTATTGCCATTCCAGTGGACATGTTCCCTCACACTGCACACTGTGAAATGGTGCTTGTTTTTGAAAGATAGTTGGTGGAAGGAAATACTGTAAAGATGTTAGAAATGTGTTTAAAAATGGACAAGGCAAACTGGTAAACAGAACTGATAAGAACTAAGTTTTTGTAACAAAATAAACCAGTCATCTAGAACCTTGAACTATGTGATGGAATATTGATCTATGAGATATGTGGCACTGTTATGTTTACTGATAATACATTTCATACTATCAGTTATAACTTCAGCTGCTCTCCATACAAGACAGAGGTGCTCCTGGATGCATCTTAATTCACGAAACACACATACAGCATAAAACCTTATTATTGAAATGCAGCCATCCTCTATTTTGCATTTCTGGAAAGATTTAGGGTTGTGTTTCCCAATCTGGTCCTCAGGGGGAGCCGGGAGGGAGCAAAAATGTGGACTGTGGGCGTCCCCCAAGGGCCAAACTGGGAAACACTGGCTTAGGGAGTCATGTGATTAGTAACAAACTGGTGTGAGATTCCTGAATGCTGTGGCAGCCACAGAGCTTTATAGGTTTCTGTTCCTCGGCCACATCGGGGTCAGTGACATTTTAGGTTTTCAAATCTATGACATACTGCAACCACAATGTACAACTGCACATAAATCCTAAGTGGGTGTAATGCTGAATAAAAATATGCCAAATCTGTGACAAATGGTGCCACACATGGAAAAGGTGAAATTCTCCTAAATTTAGGGTCAAAATTGTACACTTAGCTTCAACTTCGGTGCTTGTTAGCGCTCTGACTAAAATCATGTCCCTGTAGTTCAAAATTGCCTCTAATCTTTCTTTTTCTGTGTGACATTCATGAAAATGTCTGCAGAACATTTTAGATATTCAGTTAGGAATTTAAAGGTGTTGCCTGTTTATCTTAACGTAAAATGCTTACCAAGAGCCTTAAAAAAATGCCAGAGAATAGTTCATGATTTTTCATTTTTTTTTAAAATTATTTTACAAACAATTGTCTTCATTTACTAAGTGAGGACTGCTTTACCAAATAACACTTAGCCATTTTAATACTATAAAAATCACTCCATTTAGAACTATTCAAATAATTATGAATAGCGGTCAAGAAAGTGACGCAAGATGCCTTTGAGCCATTTTTATACAAAAATATAAAATTAACTGCTTGCAGAAACAGAAACTTAGGCATCATAACATTGACCCACCCCTTGTGTGTGTGTGTGTGTGTGCCAGACAAAGCCTTCAGCTTCGCAGTATGACTGGTCCCTGAGAAGGTTCCTTAATTTAGGCACTACATATGGCAATAAAAAAGTCTGTCGTACTGTTGTGTCACAAAGTAAGACCTGCCCATGGCTTTGACATCCACCCACAAATACTACTGGCAGCCTGGCAGTTGATGACAGACACACAACCACAGCAACGTCATAACAGAAATTCTCCTCCTTGTTACTGCACTGCATTTCCCAAATACCAAGTGATGTGCACGTTTCATTGCTAAGAAAGTCTGTGTCCTTCGCGCTCATGCCACGCACAATGATCCGTGTCATTCCCCGATTAAGGATCCGTCTGCTGCATGAACATCTGCCAGATTCCTATCGTCAATGCATATGGGACGTTGAACTAATTTATCTCATGTAAGGAAGTGCCACTATGTTTGATGTGAAATCAGTGTAGGATGGCGTGTTGCAAGTTCTCATCTGACCTGCCGGGTGGGTCGCTAACCCAACACAAATCGGCTTGGACACACGGAATCAAAAAAGAAAAAAATCACAGAGCTGGTATTTCGTATTTGAAACAAGAAGGTGCTGCACACAAAATAGTAGGTTAGTACTTACATAGATGCAGCGGTGTATTTTAAAAGTCTCTGAATCCGGTCCTCAGGGACCCCCAGCAGTCCATGTTTTTGCTCCCTCCCAGCCTGAACAAGATTGTGGACTCGAGGTCCCCAGGGGCCAATTTGAGAAACACCATTTTAAAACACTTTGAATAGTCAGGGAGAAAAATAAACGCACAGGGGAGCTCTTTAGAAAATGATGGCACATTTATTGCTACATTAATGTTATGTACATATTGTGTTTCCTGTTACAGAGACAATTTTTTTTCCCTTTTTTTTTTGTTTTTGTTTTTTACTTGTTGCTGGTTTAGGATGTGCATCAACAATACCTTGAATTTTGACACAGGTACAAATCTTTAATCAACCAACAATGAAGACTGAGAAGAGGGAGCACACCTTCTGGAACACTGAGCTCATACACGACCCACTAGGCTGCGTGCTACAATCCTACTCTGCTCTTAAGATGCTGTTTGTACATTTCTAATAGAAATTGACAGGTTATGGTAAATAACCCTAAATTTTTACTACCTAATATAGTAAAATAAAGTAAGAAACTTTTTACTGAAAAGTTTTTTTGATTTCAAAAATCTAGAAAGAGTAATATTTAGAATTCAATAAACTTTCTTACAAGATTATCGTATAAAAGACTAACTACAGTGAAAAATAAGCCAAATGTTTTTTATTTCATATTTTTCAGTATTTTAAGAAGGAACGTAATTGGGCATAGGCCAAGACTAAGGAAGCTGAAGGAGACGCAACATAACAGAGAAGGGAGTAAAAGAAAAAGTAGGGACAGGTAGTAAGACGACCGCTAACACTCCCCAGCGACGATGATGTCCTCAGAAACACTGAAAGACGACAAGGCCGCAGGCAGATATCTTCACCGACATTTACCTCAAGTGGTTTGTTTAAATTTTGAATGTAACCAATTGTAGGTCAGGAAAATGCAGCCTTGTCTTTAGAGTCAACAACACAAAATGGCCATTGAAAATACAAAACAAAAGTTACGAAATTAGCAAAATGAAAGATTTACAGAATGAGACAAAGAAATAAAGAACAGGGACATGGCCTGGTCTGTGGCCATCGCACAGAGCCGCTCACTACCTGCCCAAGAGAGGCGTGGACGGTCGACTCGTCACAGACCTGTTAGCCTTTGCACTCGCCGATAACCGAAGCTGCTCCTCTGCCACTCGCAAGAAACAAGAAACAAAAGCCATTCTAAATAACTTAGAATTACTTTCCACTAACTCACACTCGACGTTACAAGCTTGACTATGAAGCCTAGTGAAATGATTTGTATACAATTACAAATAAAGCAATTAACTTGTGATTACTTTGAGTAACATACTTTCATACATTTTCAGATTTTTTTTTTTCAATTTTTTAAGACAAGGAAAAAAAAAACACTAATTCTGGCCATATGACGTTATAGTCATCGTTTACATGTTACCAGTCGTCCCACAGATGTATGGAAATGGCCACGGAAGGCCACTGCAGGAATACAAAGCGTGAACGCAGGATTGCGGAGGCCGCCTAGACACCCGGAGACCAATGGGTGACGATTCTTTTACACCGAACACTATCTGGCAAAGGAATGAAAGTGTACAAAAGTGCCCCCCCCACTTAAGACACTATCACCTACACAGGGAATGCCAACTGGTTAACAAGGTTTTGTCCTCCGCATGTGAACAGCACACAGATGAGAAACTGGTCAGTTGAGGGGTTAATATACCAGGAAAGCTGCGAGGGGCAGTTCCTCTCTCGCCCCCCCCCCCTCACAGGGCAGGGCTGCTCTTCTACTCCTGCTATCGCTAAAGCCTGAGGAACATCGATCCTAACCAGACAGGTGAATGAGCAGGCAGGCTGGCCGGCTCAGCTCGCCGTCTCGTGTGCAACGGGTTAAACGTGGACAGCGCGTGTCACTGGGATGCCTGGAATCTTCAGCTGCAGTCGTGCGATTCTGAGCTGAGCTTGGTACTCGACAACAAACAGGTGAATAGTGATTTTCTATGACTATCCTCAGCTATGCCGGGTCGGGGGCAAACGGCAACTCTGCTGCTCCAACGTAAGCTTTACAAAAAGAAATTGTATCACTTTCCCTTTAGATAGACTTAGTTATAGCTCAGTAACATAATAAATAATAATAATAAAAAAATAAAAACAGAAGAGCAAAGCAATTGTGGATACAATGCATTTGTCAGCTTAGGCACATGTCAACGTCCGCATGTGGCGTGGAGACGCCCGCCACAGCCTCCGATTGTTGGGGTGCGCCACGCCACGCCACGCCACCTGCTGGCACTCACTCACAGGCTGAAAGTCGCCGGCCGGCACTGGACTCGCTGGGCTTGATTTTCTTTGATTTCAGTATTCCCACCCCCCTCCCCCAATCGCAGGATCGCTTTGTTTTCCCAGATTTTCTTCTTCAAGTGGTTCATCTTTTCGAATCTGCATCACAAATTGTGAATCCCGCCCGTCCTTGAGACGCCGGGTCCTTGAGACGCCAGGTGACCATCTCTCCATTACGCGCAAGCGATCCCGTCGTTTTGATCTGCAGGCGGGAGGAAGAATGTGTGATGATCAGCGAGCAGCACGCAGGCTGAGCCAGGATCTCTACCACGCTGCAACGCTAATCTGACATCATCTTTACGCCCTGCAGGTAAAAACACACGTTCAGGTCTTCTGTTTGGTCAGGGATAGCTGCAGGTACCTGGTTGCTCAGAGGTGGCCCATGGGATTGACACCTTCAGCCAGGCCGGGGTGGGCCACACTTTGGACCTGCTGGGGGTCTGTGGAGACGACGGAGGCGGCCGACACCTTCTCCTCCTCCCTCCGCTTCAGGCAGGCGGCTTTGGGGTTCAGGTTGCGCTCTGTGGGCCCCACACAAACCTGTTGAGATGAGCTCAATCCCCTCTCCCCCTGCACAGGTGCCCCCTAGAGGTCGCTCTCGCCCCACACTGACCTCGAACCTGCTGCTCCAGGCTGAGGATGACGGCCACGGCCTGGTGCAGGATCAGCAGCTTGGTCTGCGGCTTCTCGCTCTTCAGGTGCAGCTGGCACATGCGGCCCAGCTCCTTGAAGGCCTCGTTGATGTCGCGCACGCGCAGACGCTCCCGCGCATTGTTGGCCATCCTGCGTTCCCGCTCGCGTTCCGCCTTCTGCTCGGGGTTCAGGTCCTCATCCTCGTTGATGCTACTGTGGGGGGGGGAAGCAAATCACTGGCTTCACAAATGTCCGACCAGCAACCCTTGAGGCATGGTGAGCACTAAACTTCTCACGAAAACTGCCGGTCAGGAATGCGGTTTCCTGTCACCAGATTTCACGTCATAATGAACCGGTCCGGGTGCCGGCAGACTGTCACTAATGGTATTTCCAAAACCAAACCTCCACATCTGGGTTCTCTGGGCATCAGCAGAGTCGGCCTTCGCTGGGAGCTGACAGGCGGCCTCACCTCGTCCGGGTGCCGCCCCGCGGAATCTTGACGTCCCGCTTTTCGCTCTCGTCATCAGAACGGAGATCGTCGGAAGAATGGTGGTCTTGGTCTTCCTTCTCTTGACTCTCCACCTTGAGCTTCAGGCTAGTGGCACCCTGGTTGGCTCCTGGGGCACAGTTATATGGGTCAGATGTGTAAGACAGAGCAGCAGATCAAAGGGCAGCAAACAGGAAACACGGTGAGCCGTACATAGCGCATGACTGCATCTCGGTGCTAATTAAGCTACAAAAAAAAATGATAAAATGAAAAGTGATTTCACTTTCTAAAGGAAGGTGCACCATGTGCGCTACAGATTGTGTTGGGTAGCTATATTTTCCTGTCTTATTCTGGAGGACGGACAGCGGTCGACTGACCTCTGAAGCCATCGGCCTGGTGGGAGACGTCGGCGGCAGGTGCCGTGCCTGGCACTGTGCCATGGTTACTGCCCAGAACTGCAGGCTCCTCGCGATGCCCCCCAACCTGGGATGGCAAGGAGACAAGCAGTTAAAAGCAGTTGGTTTATTTGGGGGAATAATGGCAAATACCAGATCCTTTCTGGGCCACTCGGATGTGATTGAAGAGTGCTATAATCCATATTATACACATTTTATTTAAGCAATGTTTCTGCAACCCGGAGGCAGTGCGGAGACTCTAGGGGGCGCTATAGTCCTGTCCTATAGTCCAATAGGATTGTTTAAAATGCCACTGCTGATCAATATTTAGACATTCTGAATGCTCTCAATTCATATACCATGTATGAAAAGAGTACTTGTGGAGGCTCAGGTGCGGTCAAGTAAGGCCCCGACGCGGTCAGGAAAGCCCCGACGCGGTCAGGAAGGCCCCGACGCGGTCAGGAAGGCCCCGACACCCTGATTCCTACACGCCTTCCTCAGCTGAAACCGCTTTCTGTCTC
Source organism: Hippopotamyrus pictus (assembly GCA_026781145.1). Lineage (NCBI taxonomy): Eukaryota > Metazoa > Chordata > Actinopteri > Osteoglossiformes > Mormyridae > Hippopotamyrus > Hippopotamyrus pictus. The sequence goes on from JAODLC010000021.1 coordinate 14,128,690, forward strand.
CGTTCCAGTGTACAGAAATGGTGTCTTCTGCTCCCACCTTATGCAGGACTGCAAAGGCAAAGTGGATTGGGGGGGGCTTCCCCCAAGAGGGAGGACGGCAGGGTGGGGGTAATGTCGGTACTCTCTTCTTATCTGCACATGGCTCTGAAATCACCGTCATGCACACGAACAAAGATCCCGCAGAGATAATCTCCACTCTGCCCTCAACAGGTGTCCAGACAGACTTGTTCTGTCTTGTGGGGGGACCTTCCAGGCCCCGGGGACTGATGGGGGGGGGGGTCTTTCACAGGCACTGGATGAGGGAGCTCTAGGACAAGCAGATAAGGACAGGACCTGCTCCATTAAATGGGGGGAGTCTACAGTCTGATATTCAGACAAGCAAGAAATCAAACAAGGCAGATTCATGGGAGAAACACATCAGCCAGCAGCCAGAGATGGCAGCAATAGCCAGGCCAAGCTGTCCCCCTGACCACCCCCACCCCTCAAGTACCTCCCCAACCTGTCAGCGTCAACGAACACCTGACGGGCTTCTGCAGGTGCAGGAGGAGCCGCCTGCTGGGACCACGTCCTCACAAATCACAGATCTAATGGCTGATTTGACGGAGGTGGGGGCTGAGCTGCAAAGGGGAGACGTGAAAGGCTTTCTCACCACGTCTGGTGTGGGGGAGGGCTTTGAGGCTGAGCAGTGGGAAGTAAAAAAATACAAATAAAAAAAGCTCACTCATAAAACAGAGAGTGGCGGCCAGGCGATGGCTGAAAGCCCCCGCCGACTGCTCACTGTCATAATACTGGAGCGTTTTCATGTGTGTTTTTCTTGTTTTTTTCCCCCTTTTGCTTTGGCCCTGGGAACGCCATGTGGTTCCTTTGAAGGAGATTCAGCAAGGAACATCTGTGCAAGAGAACTTGTTAAAGCTCGGCCACAAAAAAGAAAGAAAAGAAAAATATCACCATTAACACAGGAAACGCTGTATACTGATCAATCCGCCGGAACGCAGTGGGCAGAGAGCAGGGGGGTGGTTCTCTGAGGAGCTCTGCGGCCTGGGAACTGCTCACTTTAACCCTCCTGCCATCCTGCAGGGCCAGACCAGAGCGTCTGTAAGCTCTAAGTCCCATTAACTCCGACATCCGCAGGGCCCCAGTCACACGGAGCTGCCAGGGAGTCTCTACACCTCCCCACCCTCACAGAAATGCGGCTTTCAAGAAAATCACGCAGGACTCCAGTAATGCGGCGGAGAGCCTGATGTGCAGGGAGCCCTCAGTCGGTTTTGACGAGCTCGCCCGGAGTCGCATCCTGGAGCAGCCAGGGCCCAGCGTGGAGCAGCCAGGGCCCAGCCTGGAGACCGACATCTCTGCTGCTCTTCACACTGCGACCTCTGCTTTCCGGCGAGAAGCAGGAGGATCTCGCTGGCGAGCCAGAGGCAGTATGCACCCCCTCCTCTGACTTTTTCCAAAGCAGAGAATATGCGAGCGTGGCGAGTCCCGCCCGCCTCGCCAGTCTCTGCACGCACGGATTGAAGGAGAGAAAGCCCCCCCCTCACCAGTTCTTACACATGTGGAAAATATGCGAGCGTAACTGAACCACCCTGAGGAAGGGGCTCACTTCCTGCTCACGGCCGCGGCAGACTCACTCACTCACTCTCACACACACACGTTTTTATTCACATCTTTGTCGGTCTCCATTCATTTCTATGTGGAAAACCCTAATCCCAACATGACAACCTTAACCCCTACCCAGCCCTAACTGTGACCATAAGTAACCAAACAAAACACAAAGACTTCTGGCATTGTTATTTTTTTTTTTTATTGCAGCCAGAGATTTTTATAAAACTGAGTTAAAAAAAATGGTGCCTATAATGACAAAACAGCAGGTTTTTATCACATTGTAGGAACTTTTGGTAAATACAAACCCACAGGTACACAAAGACACACACAAACCCGCACTTGTCCTTGAGCCAATATATACGTTTAAATAACTGAATGAATGAACGAATGAGGCGATTTTGAGGCGACACCCTCTGAGAGGCCGTTACCATGGACGCGGTCCGGCTGGTGGGCAGGCCCGAGGTGGGGAAGCCGGCCCCCATGCTTCCGATTGGCCCACTGTGTGCCTGTCCCAGGAGGCTGTGCAAGTCGCTGGGCAGGCTGGTGGTGGATCCCACCGCATGGTTCCTCAGGACGTGAATGGCGTCGTCGAGCCGGTCCAGCCGATCCTCCATGCGGGACTGCGGAGGGAGGGGCGGGTTAACGTCGCATGCAGGGGAGGGCGCGGCCCGACAGGGATGGAACGGGTCCGGACAGACATGCTGCTGAAAACGTGGCGAACGACACCCACGGATACGGCGGCCTGAGCCATTCCAGCCTGCGGCACACTATGGCCATCCACATGGACGCCATGGGATCCGGCAAGTACGGCTGGCCTCGGAGTCGGGATCAACGGGAAGCTTTGGTCGCCATGGAGATCAGAGCCTCCGCATTACGCCGCAGGCTGGAATAGCGACAGAGGGACGGATGGGACCAAAGGCGGAACCTGACCAGGTGTGAACAGGGATGCAAGGGTGAGTGTGAGGTGTGTGGGGGCCGTGGTGACGGAGGAAGGGGCAGTACCTCACACACATCCTTTAAGAAGGACATTGCGTCCTGCAGATGTTCGTGAAGCTGCTGGTGAACTCGATTTTTCTGTTAAAGTCGAGATGGGGAGAAAGCAGCGGCAGAGCAGAGGGTTAGTAAGAGGCAGGAGAGAGGGACCGGAAGCCCTATTAGGAAGGCAAGACGGCTTGGCTGTGACGCGACCCCCCCCACCTGGCGCTGACCGTCTGCACAGATACACCTGCCTGCATTCGCCTACCCCAGGCGCTGACATCACCCCTGCGCGTGGCCGCCGCGTATATATTTACGGCAATGGCTAGGTGTGGTGTGGGTGTAAAGGAGCGGTGATCTGCGGTGCTCGTGGGCCCATCGCCGGACCGCCGGCCCAGGAATGCCGGCACAGCAGATGGCTGGCGACACGCCCCAGGGACCGGCTTTGTGCAAAAATCCCCCCACATTTGTCAGCCAGGAATGTCGCTGTAACGCCATCCTTGCCTTGTTTCCCAGCATGCCTCAGGCAATGACCAATCAGCTCCTTCCTTAAAACCAAGCTCAGGGGTAGCTCTGTGTGTGTGTGTGTGTGTGTGTGTGTGTGTGTGTGTGTGTGTGTGTGTGTGTGTGTGTGTGTGTGTGAGAGAGAGA
>JAODLC010000021.1:14136138-14148745 GCA_026781145.1 Hippopotamyrus pictus
GTTGGGGTCTGTCCCGTTCTGCCTGTCGGGACTCTTCGGGAAGCTCGGCCTGGGAAGGGCGCAGAGGGCCAAACGGAAACGGCACGGCACAGGGCCATAAGCGCCGATGCACCGGATGTGAGAGGTGGGCCTCACGCTCATTAGCGCCTCACGCTGGACATGCAAGCAGGTCGGGCCTCAGTGGCAGCTGGCCGTTTCACACAAAGTTCATGTCTACGGGCCTCCTGTCCTCCATCTCCTCCATAAAACCAGGCGGACCTGTTCATCGGAGCCTTTTAGCTCCCCCTCTCTCTTCCCCTCTCTGAAGGGGGGGGGGGCGGCCCCAACCCAGCACCAGAGCACAGGCCACATCTGAGAAACTTTTATACGACGCAAGAAACCGTAAGGGGAAAAAAAAACAGCCTTTAATTAAAAGGCCATTAAAAATAGCTTGTGGACGGGAGATGGGGGGTAACTTAGTAGAGTGCGGACTGCCCTCGGCCCTCGCGTGAAAGGTGGGGGGACTTTAATACTTACAGCCTGACTGCGCTAGGGCTTGAAAAGTCAGTCTGGATTTCTCGGACCAACTTGAAACAGGGACCATCTTAACCACACCACCGATGGAAATGAGTAATTATGACTGTATTAAGGGCCGGGCCCTAATGAACAGATGGATGTACTTAAGGTTAATCTGAATATCGTGCCAAAATCCGCACAGTCCCATAAATACAGCTCTCTTTTAATTTAATACTTCAAAAACAAACAGAGGATCAAAGGATAACACAACCCAGCAAATATTTCAAGTTTTAATTATTATCGGGAAAAAAATGGCTAAATGGAAAACAATTTTAGTGGTGACTCAACCAGCCTTTAGCGTGCACTCAGCTAGGTATGCAGACATCTTTCATTTTATTTTTAATAGTTATACTTTAGCTTTTGTACAAAGAAACCCATATGTAGCTGCTGTGACAGTGGTCAGACTATGCTCCATTTAGCCATTTTTTTTGGCGGAGAGGCACATATTCCTTTCAGACTGGATATTCGCTCTTTTAAGGGACGTCTGATGAAGAGAAAAGAGGCGGTCACCACGCACAGGAACCAAGCACTGAGCACAAGGACTGCGCACAGGCACTGCCCACACGCACCGAGCATAGGCACCGCGCACACACACCAAGCATAGGCATTACACAAATGCACTGAGCATAGGCACCGCGCACACACACCAAGCACAGGCATTACACAAATGCACTGAGCATAGGCACCGCGCACACACACCAAGCATAGGCATTACACAAATACACTGAGCATAGGCACCGCGCACACACACCAAGCATAGGCATTACACAAATGCACTGAGCATAGGCACCGTGCACACACACCAAGCACAGGCATTACACAAATGCACTGAGCATAGGCACCACATGAAGGTTGCCGCTTGGTACCCTTAGGTCAGGTAGCCAGCAGAACAGCAGGTATAGATACATGTCGTATCCTAGAGGTCTGATACAGCAGGGTTCTTAGCTGCTTAAATTTTAGCACCATAACAACTAATTAAATGGACCATCCTTGCCAGTACACAGGGACGACCAGGTTCTCCTGGGAATGGCTGGCAGGCTCAGCCCCTTGGGCGGCGTCACAGTAGGATGTGGGGACTGAGAGGAGGATCCAGTCGACACAAGTGATCACACGATCACATCTGGCACACAGCCACGGGTGAAAAAAGTCAGACGAGAGGCGACAACAGAACCCACTCCCGGCGGCTAGCCCCCCACCGCGGCTTCATGGGGGCAACAGCTGAAGACGGAGCCCCGCACTTGGCGACAGCTGCCCCCCCACATCAAGCACGGACTCAAAACAACTGCTCACTGGCCATTTTTTCCCTTGCGTTCGGCATTCCAGCTAACGCAACCCCGTCCCGCGGCGTGGTGTTTGGGCACGTCGAGGGAACAGGTTTGCTGGTGACAAATGTGCAGCAGCTGGCCAAGCAGCAAAGGAGGGGGCCAAGGGTCCAGGGCTCGGGGCCCTGTGATTTGTGTTATTATACAGCATTAGCAGGTAAACACAGAGCCCCCGGAAAATGATGCCCTCATCTGACACCTTCAAAGCTCACCAGCATTTCACAATAATAATAATGTTAAAAAACAGAATCTATACTATAGACACAGATCTGAAGGCTAATCGATCAATAGTTCCTATAATCTATAAGTAGTTAGTGATGAGTGTGTTGCGCAGTAATAGCTGTGATGAGTGTGAAAATTGTGTAAGATGATGACTATGGTGGATAGATGACTGTCTGGAATGATGACTGTCTGGAGCAATAATCATAGAGATGTACTAGTGACTATGTGGTTTGATGACCATGTGGAGCAATGACTGTGTGGAATGATGACTGTGTGATGACTGTGTGTAGTGATGACCACACAGATTGATGACCATATGGAGCGACGACTGTGTAGGGTGGTGACTTTATGGAGAAATGACCGTGATGACTGTGTGGAGTGATAAATGTAAAGGCAATGACTGCATGGACTGATGACCGTGTGGAGCGATGAACGCGTGGATTGATGACCGTATGAAACAATGACTGAGTAAGGTGGTAACCATATAGAGCGATGACTGTGTGGACCGATGTCCGTACGGAGCAATGACTGTTTCGAATGACCATATGGAGCGATGACTGAGTGGAGTGGTGACCATATAGAGCGATGACTGTGTGGACCGATGACCATGCTAAGCGATAACTATGTGGAATGATGACCATATGGAACGATGACTGAGTAGGGTGGTGACCATATAGAGCGATGACTGTGGACCGATGACTGTGTGGGATGATGACCATATTGAGCGATAACTGAGTAGGATGGTGACCATATAGAGTGATGACTGTGTGGACCAATGACCGTGTGGAGCGATGACTGTGGAATGACCATATGGAGCGATGACTGAGTAGGGTGGTGACCATATAGAGCGATGACTGTGGACCGATGACCGTGCAGAACGATGACTGTGGACTGATGACCTGCAGAGTGATGACTGTGTGGATGATGACCATATGAAGTGTTGACTGAGTAGGGTGGTGACCATATAGAGCGATGACTGTGTGGAGCGATGACTGTGTGGATTGATGACCATATGGAGCAATGACTGAGTAGGGTGGTGACCATACAGAGTGATGACTGTGGACCGATGACCGTGCAGAGTGATGACTGTGTAGGCCGATGACCGTGGGGAGTGATGACTGTATGAGTGATGACTGAGTAGGGTGGTGACCATATAGAGCGATGACTGTGTGGACCGATGACCGTGCGGAGCGCTGACTGTGTGGAATGATGACCATATGGAGCGATGACTGAGTAGTATGGTGAACATACAGAGTGAGGACTATTTGGCCCGATGACTGTGCGGAGTGATGACTGTGGGATTGATAACTGTATAGAGTGATGACTCTGGGATTGATGACCATATGGAGCGATGACTGAGTAGGGTGGTGACCATACATATGGTCCATGTACATATATATTTATATATTTATATATTAACCTCCTCATCTCTTGAAGTCTGGCACCAACCACCAAAGCAAATTCCTTGTATGTGTGAATGTACCTGGCAATAAACTCGATTCTGATTCTGATATACACTGCTGACTGTAGGGCGATGAGTGCTCTGCGTAACAAGGGTGTCCCAATGAGCGTGTTTTTACTGTACCTGCTGTTCCAGCTGTGCCAGCAAGGGGCGATGGCGAGCCCACAGGTGTGGAGGGATTGGAAGGAAAGCTGCTGCTGGTGTGGTCAGGTGAATATATCTGAAAAAGAGAGGTGGGTGTCAGTGAGACAGCGAGAGGCCCATGTGCGGTCAGCTACTGATGAGGTCTGTGAGCTCGCAGCCTGGTCCCATGAGGAAGCTCCCCAAGCACAACTTGTATACCTCACACTGCTGCGGGCGGGGGGGGCGGGGGGGGGCACTCTTACACACTTCACCCCAGCACAAAAAAAAAAAATTATTCATTTGGCGAAAAACCACGAGACCATGGCTGCTGGAACAAAAAGATCCAAAAAGGACCGTGAATCACTACTGGACACATGGGACCATTACTGTGAAGAGAATCCACATGAGTGTTAATTTCAGACTCTGCTTTTGTAAAAAGTCAATCGCATCAGCTGACGTGTTGTTAGACTGCTCCCAACATATCAGTCTGATTCCTGCCCCTGTGTTTCTTACGGGCCTTCCTTTCTGGGGCGGGGGGGAACAGAGAAATCCCAGATAAGAGAAATCCCTGCTTCAGCTGACCCTGCATCGTGTCAGCGAGGGCCAAATCTGCACCACACAGAGAGAGTGGTGAATTTTAGGACAGCTTTTTGCACGCAATGAGAAAGAAAAAGAATGCTGCGAGACAATTACTGAAGCTCATCCTCACAAACTCCAGAGAGGCCTACGCTCTCATAACACGCCACGGCTTGAAAACGCGACGCCTGAAGCTCTCTGCTAATGCATGTGGTATTATGGGATTCTGCCACATAATGGAAACATCTTATGGAAACCTGGGTATTATGCTCAGATCCAACTCATTAGCTGTAGGACAAACAGCATGTCCTGCAGGCCCAGCAGGACGCCTTCCTGGACCCTCAAACGGCAAGCCGACGGAGAAAGACACAAAAAGGCAGATATTCTCCATAATCATCTTATTTGATCCTGAGTGACTTTTATGCGTCAATCAACTCGGCAAAATCCTGTGAGGGACTTAATGAGTGCAAAGTGATTGTGTGGGGGTGGGGGTCTTTATGACACTGATTAGAAGATGCCACCCAGCAGCTGGTAGAGGGCTGGTGAAAGACAAAGACCCTGAAACCTGAAGATCTACAAACTTGATAACTAAGTCCCAGGGAGGAGGGGCTGTTGTAGTTCCCTCTAAAATTGCCGACAGAATAAATCGCTACAACTATATGTTACATTCAGCTCTAAATACAAGCGTAAATAGGCAAAGAAATAAAATAATTCCTGGTGAAGGGAATGCATTCAGTTAGCCGGTGTCCTTAACCCTGCTCTCAGAGACCCAGTCCCCAGTGTTACTGGCCCCCTGGCGGCGCCCCCTGTTGGCTGACGAGCCGTCGTTCCACTCCCCTGACTCTCCAGCGGTCGAGGCAGCGAGCACACAAAAGCCGCACGCCAGGCGGCCTATGGGGGCCGACGTCGGCCCTCGTAAATCCCATTCCCAGCCCCCCCTCCCGAAAAGGCCCCCAGCCGTCAGCGCTCCCCAAACCAACCGTGTCTATTTCACAGCAGCTTTGTCATGCTAATGGTATTGAGTCTACGAATACAAAAAGACTTAATTTGTGATTATTATGCCCCCTGAAAAGCCCCCAGCCTGGCCCGGCCAAGCTCAGCCAGGCCCCCCTTAGCGATGGTGTTTGCCTGGGTGCACAGTCTGTTAGCCGCTCTGCCTTTTCTGTGTTTTTCTTAAAAAATGGTAACTCGTGGCTTTAGGGTTCCAGCATACATGATGACCATGGGCAGGGCTGGACAGGTCAGGGCTGGGCAAGGCTGACTATAGCGGCGCAGGGGAACTTCCCTGCGGAGGCGTTTGATCCAGCAGGAGTGCATCACCAAACAGCCAGCCGCTGTTACGGGAACTGAGAGCTTCCGGCCGTTTGCCCCAAATCAATGGCCCTTCCCCACCTCCTGTGGAGGCATCTGCAGGTCGATTGTCTGGCAAACGTTTAGGGGAAACACATTAGAAAAAGGACACAAATACACAGATTTCCCTCCCTTTCTGTCCAGACGGGTTGATTATCCAAACTAATGCGTAATCCCTGGGTTTGGGGAACTCGCAGCAAACTCATTTTTCTGCAGCACTTCCTCTTGTGTACTTCCCAGATTAGAGCCACAATGATCCAGGATTAGCCCCAGAAAGGTCCGCAGACGCATCTCCTGGGCTGCACGCGTCTAATCACCAGGAGGAGTCTGTGCCAGCAGCTAAAACAAAGGTCATTTCCTGCGAGGTCTCAGGTGAGCCCTTCTTCCTGAGCATGGTATTAACCTACAGAAAATCAACCCCTGCAGATGTTTTGTCTGCGACTGTCCCTCGGGGGGGGTGGGGGGGTAGTGACACAGGGCCATAAGCACTTTGGTCAGTTAGGGGTCATACTGCAGAAGAGTGAATGGTGCAAATGGCACCCAGACTGGCAAATATATATTCTCATAATGGGCTACCTCACCAAAACCAACAAAGATAGGGCTATCTGTCTCATAATGGGCTACCTCACCAAATCCAACGAGGAGCCCTGAGAGCTGGGCCGTGTAAGCCACACCGCCTCGTTCTCATTCAACCACACTGTACCAACGCCTGACACTGTCTCGCACAGCCAGGTCCCCCAACCCCCCGGGCCGATACTCACGGAAGCCAAGGCCTTCCCTAGTGCGTCGCCGGTCTGTGAGCTCCCGCCCCCATTGGCCCGGCCACCAGCTGCCAGGAAGAAAAAGAAACGTGTTTATCAGATGAGACACAGCTAGCCCTGAGGAGCGGTGGGTTAGAGTCAAAATGATGTTCAACCTCCAGGTCATTCCTCAGGACTACAAACACCCGTCTCTTAGGCAACTGTACACTCGAATACTTAGTGGAAAGTGCTGAGCTAGCAGTGAGCTCTTAGGAGGAACAGAGGATGACAGGTACCTATGACGCTCTCCGAGGGGTTGCCCGGCGGGGTGTTGGAGGTGGTGACGAAGGCTGTGCCACTGCTGGCGGTGGGCCGGTGGAAGCTGGACATGGGAGGAAGACTGGCGGTCATGTCTGTCGGCGACACCGAGTGGGGAGGGTAGTTCTGCATGGGGGACAGCAGCAGGAGGACATTAGATCGGCAGACCAGGGAAACCAGGATTGCCCATATCGGACAAATGACACTTGTACAGGACGGGCACTCAGACGGGGACTGAGACAGCAGCCTGATGGAAAAAGGCCAAGGGGTGGGTTCATACAGCCTGTGAGAGAGAGCCCGACAAATTGGGTCTGCGTCAGGTAAAAACAGCCGCTAAGCCGAACAGTGACTGGGGAGTGCCGGCTTAGTGGTGTGGGTTCATCTCAATGGCCTTACCAGGCGCTCATGTGAGTGCAGGTTGCCATAGTTTCCTGACGGCGACATGTGAGATGAAGGACCGCCCAGCATCCCTCCGTAGCCAGGCTGACTGATCCCATTGGTAGAATTCCAGGGGTCGGTGGAATTGTGGGTCCCATCTGTAAGGCAATTAGAAATCAAGGAACACAAATCAAACAAACTGTTTAAAGCCACCTGTTCAATGTCCCTTAGAGCATTTGATCCAAGTAAAACTGACTGCAGTGGCATTAACGACAAAGAACCCTGCACCCCAGGCAGAACCCCCACCCACTCAGAGCTGCTAAAAACCAGCCTTTATTGCTGTGAAACATGAGCCCCATCCCAGGAACAGCTGAGAAAACACCACTCTGCCCCCAGCGAGCAGGGCGGGCCACTTCACGGCGGGCATGACAACTTCAATTCCATGATAACTCCCAGACACTGGAGCATCCCTGCTAGGAGGAGACTGGTGCAGGAGGAGGAGACAGGGGCCAGGACGGGAGGACCGAGGCAAGAAGAGGAGACGGGCCAGGAAGGGAGGACCGGGGCAAGAGGAGGAGACAGGGGGCAGGAGGAGGAGACAGGGGGCAGGAGGAGGACATAGGGGCTGTCCAAAAACAGCAGCACTCCATCACGTCTAGACAGAATGCAGTGAGCTTTATCACACAGGGGCAGCCTCTCCACATTGACCATGAGACCTTCAGAAAGCCCGGGGCCTGCTATGGAACATGGTGAAATCCCAATGCTCACAGAAGACAATCAACCCATGCCATGGACGCAGGACGCTGGAGAAACACTGGAGAAAAGAGCCCTGGAGAATCTCCCCCGCAATGCTCACAGGTGACCCGGCTCGGCCCGCTTGAGAGAGCCCGACTCACCAAAGAAAGTACTTGCGAACATACTGCTGGGAGGCTTCGGAGATGGAAATGAGGGGGAATCTCTGTTGAAGTCATCTGAGTTTGGAGAGGGAGCATAAACCTGGTAAAAGACAATGAACAGAGACACAATTAAGCCAGCAGAAATGAAAAACACGCCTCACACATACTGTTAGCAATAGTGTGAAAGCAGGGTCTCAGCACAGAATTTTTAAATAACTGTGTTCCACACAATCACCACGCAGCTATAGGGGTATTATTAGCACCGAACACTAATAATAAATCCTCGGCAGCATTCGGACCGCAGCAGTGCCAACGTCACCGACCTGCGGGCTCAGATCGGCCCAGACAAAGTCTGTGTGTGTGGAATTCAGCACTGGCTTGCAATCAACAAGCCTTGTTATGGCAAACAGTCCAAACAAACAGTGCCAGACCATGGGGGGCGGGGGTGCAGCAAGATCACAGCCTTGTTCAGTTGCTAAACTGACACATTCGCTGAAAGCGGCTCATGTCGCAGTATTACACAGGTTGTGCATTTTGATACCCAGAAAGGTGCGAAGAACAAAAGGTGTGATTTGGAGCCATGGATATTCCAGACTGTAAGCTGGTTTTCCACTCATTAGGGGCAATTAGGGATTCCAGGACAGCTGCCAGCTATATCCACACAGCAGCAAAGCCACGGAGAACCCCTCTTCAACCAAACCGCCTGAAACACCACGGGGAACGTGCCCCTCTTCAACCAGATCGGCTGAAACACCACGGAGAACGTGCCCCTCTTCAACCAAACTGCCTGAAACACCACGGCGAACGTGCCCCTCTTCAACCAGATCACCTGAAACACCACGGAGAACGTGCCCCTCTTCAACCAAACCGCCTGAAACACCACGGAGAACGTGCCCCTCTTTAACCAGACCGCCTGAAACACCACGGAGAACGTGCCCCTCTTTAACCAGACCGCCTGAAACACCACGAAGAACGTGCCCTTCTTCAACCAAACTGCCTGAAACACCACGGAGAACGTGCCCCTCTTTAACCAGACCGCCTGAAACACCACGGAGAACGTGCCCCTCTTCAACCAGATCGCCTGAAACTCTCCTGCCCCTACTTGACATATACTACAGCCTTTAATGAGTTCTACCTGCAATCTGTTCAGCGCAGAGGTGTGGATGTGTGTCACAAGGCTGAAAAATGTCTGCCCTTTATTTTCTGCCCAGTGGGACTGAAAAAAAGCCTGATTAATTAAAACTAGGTGTCCGCAATAAATAAAAGTGCCCAGGCAAGTACGTAGCCATTGAACACGATCTTCTCCTTAAACATACATACAAATAATAATTGTGCATTAAATGCATTAAAAATGCTATTCACTAATGACCAAGAGTCACACAGCTGCTCTCTAGCTGTAAAATGTAGAATATTTCCAGTTCTTTTTTGTGTAGTGGATCTGCGACTTTAGCGACGGGAGAAAAGAGGGAAACGAGGGAACGTGCTGAGGAGAAGAGTGCTCCATTCACCATTGTGCAGGGCACTTCCTTGCCGCTAAATTCATTGTTCGCACAGGGAAGCATCAGCCAGCAACAACCCGATTCTCTCCTGGTGGCCGACAAACTGGCCGCTTAACTGATTTTTAATCTCCTCGGTGAAGGGTTCTACCTAAAATGGCGGACTCACTACAGGCAGAGTGAAGGGGCCCCCGTTGTTTAACTGGCACAGATCAGAAGCAGGCGTCGGCTGTCACATGACTGGCCGCAGTTCAGCTGTGCCCTGCTAATGACCGAACCGACCGCAAGCACGGAGGACTGCAAGGTGAGACCCCAACCTCGCCCTTCCAAAATATATACACCAGCAGCTTCATTCGTTGCCTTCATTCATGAAACCGGCACACGGCACACGGCACACGGCACACGGCACTTTCCACTCCACACCACAGCACTCCTGCTTTCTGCCATTTCTTACTAAAAATAGCCCCCCATAAACAAACGGACAAACACACACTCAGAGCTCACACATGTGCAGTGACCACACCTGGACTGCACCTGCTCCCCCCAGACGCTGCTTTGATGTGGAGATGAACATGCCCCCCCCCCCGCCACGCCGGGCTTAACCAGCCGAAGCCCCGGGGGCCGTCCCCGGTCACGCCGGCTCGACTCGCAGATGACCCTGGTGGCCAGGCTCCCGGGGCGATCCAGGCCGGCCAGGGATACTGGGCTGGGCTTTGTCCCCCCGTCTGGGCCTCGGTGGGCAGCATATGGCTCCGCACACAGCTAATTGCCCCCCTTACCCCAGGCTAACCAGCAGACCTATTTGTAAAGCCTCCGTGGCACTGGGGGCCGCCAGTGAAACTTCCTCTAACCAGAACCTTGATTAAAGAGCTGTCACTCACAGTGCCCTGGAGCACCAATCGGCCCTCCAATGCCCCCCCCCTCCCCAAAATGTCACACAAAGGACTAACAATCGATGTCTGAAAGGCACCGAGGTCTCAGTACATGGTGAGCCTGAGATTTGGACAATGACACCGTAAACTTAAACCCATTTGGCAGCTTTGACCAAACATCCCTTTGAGGCACAATGCCCCCCCTCCCATCGTGCAGCTCCACACCCATTACGAGTGGGGTCCAAACACAGGTCCGGAAACCTGGGGGGGGGGGGGTTTCAGCCCAAAAGCAAGCCCCTCAGACAGCTTAGAGCGTCCCCGTCTCTCTGTCGGCCAGTTCCCACCTCCAGCATGGAGGGCTTTCCGCCACGTGCAGTACAGAGCATTTCCATAGGTAAACCACAAGAACACCAACGACAGTCTCTCCTGCTGCGCTTCTGCTCCTCCTGATAAGACGTGTCAGATGCTGAGGCCTGCTACCAGCAGATCCCCACCCCAACTCCGTCTGCAACACGGAGTTCCATGCCCCACAGCCACAGGCTTAGGTCTTAAAAGAAACAATATTTTACACCAACAAACGTAAGCCTTCCAACAACACATGGAAAGAAAAGGGCATTTAAAATTCTTAAAATAAAGATCAGGTTTCTGAAACCTGGGTCAAAAATCTTAAATTCTATGACTGCTGGCAGCCAGTCGCTCCTTTATTCCACTCATCTGCTGATTTTTCTTTCTGATTATTCATCTTTCTACCATTTTCATTTCTTGGGGCTTTAGTAATCAAATCCTCAATTAACTCACGGGATATTAAACAGGAAGGCCAACACCTTAAGTAAACCTGCTCCCTTCCAAAATCCCTGCAGAAAATGTGAAAATATCCCACAGCGCTCTGTATTTATTCGACCTGGATGGGAAAATCCAATGGTGAACAAGGCCCTTTACACATCACCAGCTCAAGGCCCTTTACACATCACCAGCTCCAGAAAGGCAAACAGGAATCAGGAGTCTACTAGAAACTTTGAGCCTACAAGAAACATTTGCATGACGTCCCAGTTATGCCAAAACATTCGCACAAGCCAGCGTCAGGTTTTACTAGAGCCATCTGATCTGAATTCTATTCAGCTGTTCACTAAAAAAAAAAAAAAGTAAGAGCATATAGTTGATAATTTATGGGGTATTCACCGACGGCTCTGGATCATAACAGCATAAACGTAGACTTGCTCTAGGCACATGCTATCAATTTCCCTCTCATTCTCATCTGCAACACAAGCCTGGAAATACTTAATATTAAAAAGATCAAAGTGATTCTTTTTGTGGTGCAGGAACAAAGGGGAATGAGAATGGGGCACCAAGGACACCCGTCAGGCCAAAACAGAGCCTTGTTACTGAGCGACAGCCCCACACCGGAAGATTCCGACTGCGGCTCAGATCACAGAGGCTGGTTCTGAGGAAGACTCATGCAGGCGATTGGATCGTAAACCGCCCGACTACCAACTTCAACACCGCCAATGAAGACATGAAAACACATGGAAAAAGTTTTCTAAACAAAATACAAAGAGTATGACAAGAATTTTTCTGAAAATGGGAGTGGGTCTGCTCTGATTATCTGTGAGCTCGCGCTGCCGTATGCAAGCGATTTAGTGGGGGTCCGCGGTCAGGCAGGGTCATTAACGCCGCTCTGGCTCAGTCGGAACCAGCCGGCCACTGCACTCCGCAGGTGCAGCAAGAAGCACGCCTCGCGTCTCACACCCAAGCGGGCAGGCGCGGCCGTGCACACCCACGTGCACACGCAAGCACGCACCAGAACAGCTCAGTTAAAAACTTGTGGAGGAGCAGTGTTTAATAGAGGCCATTTCTGAGTCAGGCTCCCTGGAGATACACAAAGGCCCGAGTGATTGGATCCAGATGGAGCCATACCGATGTGCACATAGGAAACGCGAACCTTAACGGCCCCCTCTCCCCATAATCACTCCCAGACTTGTTATTATTTCCACGCCGTGCAGAAAGGGGGGGGGGGGGGGGGACATTTTCATTTCAGTCTCAGTGTTGGGCTAACCGGGTAATAAAATTACATTTAAAAGAAAGTCACAAAAATGTAAAATGCGGCTTTCTACAAGCTGGGGTTAATCTGCGGAAATTTGTAAAAATGCTAAGATTCCTTCTATATCTTAGTGATAAATGGCTGGAGGTCAGACATCTTGAATATGATCAGATTACATATTTCAGGTGATAATGCGACACTGATACAGAACAGCTATATTCACACCTTTCGGATGCCCCCCCCCCCCCCCCCGGCGATG
>JAODLC010000021.1:14168313-14203128 GCA_026781145.1 Hippopotamyrus pictus
CAGTCCGTTAAAAGATTCTGTCCACCTGGAGCAGAAGCCAACCTTCAGGGGGGTGGGGGGGCATGCATTTGAGGCCCACTCCCACCCTCTCCATCTGGGGCTCCAGCACAGAGTGAGGGACCTGCGAGCTCTCTGGGGCCAGTGGGAAGGCCTTCGAGTGTTTAAACCAAACCTCCAGCTGTGGCTGCAGTTAAAAGGCAGCTAATCAACGAAATAAAAGAAACATAGTGTAAAAAAAAAAAAACACACACCTCGGGGCATGTGCGAGGTGCCCCCCCAGTGGGTGCAGCTCACAGGGGTGTGGGGGACTTCAGGGGAGGCATGAACTCATCAAATAAGAGCCTGCCGATCCCAGACAGGTGTGGTGTGAGTCACCAAGATGAGGTGAATCGGGGACTGGAGAACATGAGAGTGGGGGGGCAACTCAGCAGAGATAAAAGTACAGATCCAGACATGCAGGTTCATCACCAGGAACCGGGCTGGATTCATAAGAATACGGGAGCCCCCAGAAACACAAATGTACATAGCAGCAACTGCTAAGGAGATCTGTCATTCGTACATTACACCGCGCTCAGGTAGCCGGTCAGTCATTCGTACGTTACACCGCGCTCAGGTAGCCGGTCTGTCATTCGTACGCTACACCGCGCTCACGTAGCCGGTCTGTCATTCGTACATTACACCGCGCTCAGGTAGCCGGTCGGTCATTCGTACGATGCACCGCGCTCAGGTAGCCGGTCGGTCATTCGTACGTTACACCGCACTCAGGTAGCCGGTCTTTCATTCGTACGTTACACCGCGCTCACGTAGCCGGTCTGTCATTCGTACGTTACACCGCGCTCAGGTAGCCGGTCTGTCATTCGTACGTTACACCGCGCTCACGTAGCCGGTCTGTCATTCGTACGTTACATCGCGCTCACGTAGCCGGTCTGTCATTCGTACGTTACATTGCGCTCACGTAGCCGGTCTGTCATTCGTACGTTACACCGCGCTCACGTAGCCGGTCTGTCATTCGTACGTTACACCGCGCTCACGCAGCCGGCCTGTCATTCGTCATACGCAGCTGAGTCTCTCGTCATTCCTTGAATCTGGTGGATGATTTCTCTGTCAGCCCTTACTGACAAAATTTTCTGGTTGTCTGTATTCTTTCGTCTCTGCGCAAGTCACACGGTAGAAATGTCATCAACACAACAACTTCTTGCTCGCAGTGAATTCTCCAGACAACTTCCTGCTCCATGCACACATGACGGTCAATCAGAAATTACCCGGACTTTGTACTAGGGGGCTAGCAGGTTAACATCTGTTTAATGTCCGGTGCGACTCATTCGGACATTTGCGTTCACACGTACAGCCCCGTCGGGTAGTGTCTAGACAAGTTCAGTGGGACAGTGCATGTCTGAAAGGGGCTTAAGACTCCCTCCCTCCCACACAACCCCCACCCCTCGGGACAAACTCACGGCAGCCTGGCGAGCCCCAGACAAAGGCTTTGGGATGTGAGACTTGTGTAAATCTGAGCAGAGGGCCTCCCCAGTCATCACTGGGCTGCTATTCTTAGCTTATCTGCAGCAGTAATTGTTTGAATTATACGGGGATCGTTATCCCCCGATGGTGCCCGTTACAGAGAGGCAGCGGGAGGGGGGACGCACAGCCCTTCTGAACTGCACTCGTTCACTCGCTCCCATCCTCACGCCTGCAGAAGTGCTGCTCGGTCAGATAACGACAACTCACAGCGATTTCCTTCTCAATCTGGCTGCCACTCACTGCCATTATACTTCAGTTACGTGAGCTAACATATTAAGTAACAGCATGGAACTTCATTAGCGGCCAACGACGTGTGTGGGGGGTTTAAATTAAGGCAGCGGTTCTCCACCCCATCCTCAGGCTCCCAGAAGGAGTCTCGGTTTCTGTTCAAGCCAATACCAGGATTCATGAGCCAAGCAATCAAACGCTTTCTGATTAGTAGGACCCGGCTTGTAGCTGGAGGGAAAAAAAACAAGAACGTGGACTGGTTGGGGGGTCACCGGGGAGAAGAGGAAGAAACGTTGTTCAGCTTTAAATTCAAACTGAGCACACAGCAGATTAGTTAAGATCCACTCAATGGAGAGGAACACGACTCATCCCAGCTGAAACACAAGCACTGTGCATTTTAAACAAAGGGCGACCCTCTGTCACGACTGACATTGTGCCCCGGATGCAATGTATTCTGGGAAATAAGGAGTACGCACAAAAGCCAAACAGCCACGTTGCACTGTAACTGACACGTGAGGCCGATGTTATGAGTCACCGAACCAAAACAGGATGGGCTAAGAGTAACAGGACAGATGCTAACAGCAGAGTGAAAGTGCAGTTGAGATAAGGAGGGAAAGGGGGCTTTTTGACAGCTCTGGGCACACTGGTTTGAATGGGAAGCCCTCCCAATATTGCTGAGTCATTCTCAAAATAACCAAAGAGGAGGGGATCTCATTCTGACCTTAAGGACTTACTGAGCGGTAACACAGGCACTGAGAAGAGCAGGACCCTTACCAAGCTGCACACTCATCATTAATCTGCAGCTGCATTAAAGCTCATTTTCATTTTTAAAACTCTCGCATCTGTCGTCAAGACAAAGAGACTACCAGGATGACATTCCTCTTGCTGGGAAGGAGGAATGGATTACATTCTGACCACTACAGAGGACACTGGTAAAGAAGCATCGCTAGGCACAAAACATTCCGCTGGCTAGCGGAAGCAGCCTGAAAGCCACCCTGAGTGTCCCGATTCAGAGCCCTACTCAGGGGTCGGCCAGCTGGAGAAGCAGGGGATGCGAGCCGCTGGCCAGCGCTCTGGAAGCACAGAGAGTCTCAGCAGGACAGATCGAGAGCGGCGATCATGGTCTGGGGGGCGGCTGAACCTAAAGCGACCCCCGCACGCGGCCTTGACAGCCAGGCCTCTGGGCTGCACTGAGCTACGACATCAGGAATGATCAGAGGAGGACAGGAGACCAGAGCGAGGCAGGGGTCACGGTGAGCTGCGGCTCAGGGCCCGGACGGGCCGGGACACGGGCGCGAGGTGACGTCGACTGGCCCGCTGATGTTGCACACCGTGCACTCGAAGTGCTACAGAACATTAATGTCACATGGGAGACAGGCTGGCAGCATCAGTATGGAACAAAGGTATACGTATGTGAATGCAGTTTGTACTAGGGTAATCCAGTCAGTTAACCGGGCGCCATCTTAATTAAGACAGCACAGTGACAATGGCTGCAAATATAGGTCAAGTTGCAAGGACTAGATGCCTCCCCACCCCTAAAAACATCAGGGCACACCCCCCACTCTCCAGCCCCCTCCCACCGGTCAGTAATAACCTCACAGAGTTGATGTAATACGTTTGTGCAGAAAGGCATAATTCCATGTAAATCCCAGATATTAGAGCTAGGAATCCGGCACAGCGGAAAGCAAGGCTGCAAGCTTCCCAATCCCGTGCCCAGATAAGCGCAGGCAATTCAGGCGCACAATCGGGCCGCCCCGCTGCACACGCGCGTCTCCATTGTGCTCTGCCGGCTCCCATTTCACAACCTGTAGGTATAATTACAGAGGGATCCTGGTTTGGAGCCAACCGCCGGCAGCCGTGATGCGACACCGCGATGCGCACGCGCTCCGTGACGACATGTTTTCTCCCAGCCTCCTCTCCGCGCCGCCATCCATTTGTAAGTGTGCCACCTTGCATGGCAACCGGTCTCTAGGGAAGGATGGTGATGGCTCTGGACAACTCCGTCGCCGCCTTGCCGTCTGGATATGGCGTGGTCGGGGTGCGTAAAGGGCCACGTAAATCATAGGAGGAACCACCCCTCCCACCCTGGCCTCTCTGTTTATCAGAGGTGGTTTAAATGAACTCGGGCTGCTCCAGTTCAGCCCCCAGCGCGCCTCCAGCGCACCCCCACGCTGTCGCTGCAGTAAATGCTCACTGATTGCTGATGGCTTCGCTGATGGCTGAGAGCCAGGCTTTTGTGATGGAAAACTGCAGTGATAGTGTGACTTCCTCCCTGGGGGAGGGACAGCCTCTGCACAGTGTTGCCACAGGAAAAAAAACTTGGGGGGGACGGGGGGGGGAAAGAAATTGAGGGGGTGTTTGAAAAAAAAACAACGGGGGGGGGGGGCTTAATCCCCCAGCACAACACTGGGTGACAACTCTCTCAATTCAACAGGGCTTTCCCTCGAGAAAGAGCCATTTGTAAAAATGTAATCATTTAAAGGGATGTTTCTTTGAGAGAATGGAACGCCTACTTACCCATCATGCCGGAGTTCATAAAAGGTGACGAGGACAATCCTTCGTGGGATACTAATCGACTGTCACTCAAATGGTCACCGTAATGAGGACTGCCTGTGAAGGCCTGCAGGGGAGATAGATCCGAGTGTTAGACGTGCTACAGAGCAGCCCACCATGGGCCCATCTCCGGGGAGGTGGCCGAGGGTCAAGCCGCCTCAGAGAGAGAGAGCCTCATATCCGCACCTCTTACACACTAACCTAGGCGGAGAGGCTCTGCTTATTATGAGGCTAAGGGGAAAGGGCACCTCGTCATTCTTCCTGCCTGCACACAAACACGCACCTTCTGGTCCAGGGCAAACCCCAGCAAAGTGGATACGGCACGAAAGGAAGGTGCAGCCTGACAGTGAGCTTCCTTCACTGATAGCATAAACGTCTCCTTGATAATTTCGCAGTGCCCTTGACATGCACTGGCGTGGGAGGCGGCGAGTCAAGGGCAGACTGGTGAGTCAGTGCATGTCAGAGTCCCGCCAGTGAGTCAGAGCTCAAGTTAACACCCGATGCCTTCCCATGTGACTGCGGCGCTCACCACCAGGGGGCAGGAGAAGTAGCAATACAAAGAAAAACCCTCATTCAGCTTCACAGGCAAACGGGGCACGTTAACCACCAGGTATCATGCACAGGTCTATCAATGCAAACAAACAGCTCCCCTCTTCACAGTGAAGTGTGCACTTAATAAAACGGAACATAAAATAAAGCTTTCCAACCACAAATCCCTCTTGTTCTGAATTTCCCATTGGACACCAACCCTGTGGCCATTTTAAAAACGATTTAATTCTTTTTCTTACATTATTCACATAACTTTTTACTTTCGAAGGCAAAGGACAAAGCATCCAGTTAATGCCAGAAAGGCCCTCGCCGGACCCCTACGTATGGTGAGGGGCGGGTGTCTGCTACTGACCACAAAACACCTACAGCTAAGGGAGATGCAGCCGGCACCGGGATCCCCTCTGCAGAGCCCAGGCGCCAGCTACTACAGAGAGACGCATGTCACGCTGACAGGGAGGAGGCCGGCGCTAGAGTAATGGCCCAGCGTGCTCCCCCGGGCCCGGCCCAATCATCAATCACGGGGCGCCTGCCCCCCGCCAGCCAGCGGCCGCGGTGTCGCCCGCGCGCCGTCACTCCGCCTAAGTGGCTGTCAGCCGGCTGCTGAGCCGTGCAATGTGAGCGGTGGCCTCGCCTGAGCGCCCCGACGCCTCGCGCCGCTTCCCAGGTGAACCTACGCGCCGATCGATGGTCGGCCCAGTGATGGACGAGGGAGGGTGGCCAGCCACAGCCACGCAGAACGCATGGATACGGCCCCCGGGGGAGGCCGGTGCGGCGCGGCTCCTTAATGAGCCACCGCTCACAGAGCAAACATACGAGCAACGGCGCATGGCAGTGTGCGGCTCGGGGGTTTAGGGCGCTACGCTGGTAATCAGAAGGTCATCAGTTCAAATCCCGGGGCTGGCAGAGTGTCTTCACAGTTGGGCCCCAGAGCAAGGCCCTTAACCCTAATCTCTCCAGAGACTCGCTGACCCTCCTTTCCAAACTGTATGTCGCTTTGGTCAGAAACATCTGCTAAATCAGAGTGATGGAGACCATTTCTTTATGGCTTTACTGGCTACAAGGTGAAGCAAAGTCATGATGGCATGAACACACACACACACACCGACCGATCAGCTGGGTGGGGGTGCTGGAGGGGCACGGCCTCCCGACCTGAGAGGTCAGCAGCACCGGCCTCTTGGGCCCGTGACCACGGCCCGAGCCCCTGTGCGTGACCCCCTTTTCCCCACGTCCACACAGCACAATGAGGAGACAAACGGCATACACGGTGCGTCTGCCCGTGGGCCGCCATGCGAGCCGCAGATGGGCGCTCTGAAGCAGGAGCAGCGTGCCGTGCACCGTCACCATCCACTGGCCGAGCTCCAAATCACAGTGGCAGCGGCGGGAGGACGCTATTCCACCGAGCCGCGTGACGGGCCGCAGGTGGAAAAAATTCAAGAATGTTCTGATGTGGGGAAAAATTGTGTTACCCTGACAAAGCTCTGCCTTTTACCTACTCAGGGGCATTTTTAGAAAAGGAAAAAAAAAAAACTGAAATGAACAGCTGCATGCAGGCCAGCATGCTCCAGCAATATTTATTTGTGAAGAACGTGAATTCATGTGCTCTCCACATTCACCTGTTTATTCAGCTGGACCTTTGCAGAAACCGCTAGGTCCTGTACGGAGGCCCAGGCTTCAAGCCTAAACCCGAAACCCAAAATCCACCACGGTGTAGCAGAATAAGAGGAAAGAGGGACTCAACCGGCAAGAAGAGAGGCCAGCACAAGCCAAGGGTGCTAAAGGCCCCAAATCCACCAACTGGGGCAGATTCTGGCTTAAACCCCAGGGCGGCCTTAAGGACCTCCGAGAGCAAAACTGCACACCTTCACTGAAAAGCCATAAACCTGCCCTGTGACTCAGCGAGGTAATAAATGCATATGGAGGGGGACTCTGCCTAGGCCCCGGAAACGGGCTGCTACACCAGCCTGACTTAGGACAGGCCTTCGTGTGGATGTGCTACAAAAGTGGTCACAGTGAAAACACAGTGAAAACACAGTGAAAAAGTCACCAGTCAACATTTCACGTTTGTTTGTTTAACTGTAATTTAACAGGAAATGGATGGTGGGGCCGGATACACTGCTGGTGTGTGAAGTAGATTTATGTCACACTCAGTCTACTTTGTGTGTGTTATGGTTGTATTACATCGTGGAGACAAAAACCTGTTATTTTGATATTGTGGGGACCATTTTTTTGGTCCCCACAAGGGGAAACTCAATTTTATAAAAATCTGTGACTACAATCAAAGAACTAAAA
The DNA here is from genome assembly GCA_026781145.1 of Hippopotamyrus pictus. Classification (NCBI taxonomy): domain Eukaryota; kingdom Metazoa; phylum Chordata; class Actinopteri; order Osteoglossiformes; family Mormyridae; genus Hippopotamyrus; species Hippopotamyrus pictus. The sequence continues at coordinate 14,175,451 of JAODLC010000021.1, forward strand.
TGCCAAAAGTCTTTTTTTTTGGTTACTTATGGTTAAGATTAGAACGGGGTAGGGTTAGGGTCGTCATTGTCAGGATTAGGGTTTTTTGCACAGAAAAGAATGGAGAGTCCTCACAAAGACATGCACACAAACGTGTGTGTGTATGTGTGTGTGTGTATGTGCGTGTTGTGAGTGTGTAGGGACGTTAGACAGATGACACCTTAGCAACCTGATTTTATTTTAACACCCTGCACAGGATAAATGCTTGGAATTTAGATGAAAATTATGCTGGGGGGGGGGGAAGCAAAGGCTTTAAAAAAATAAATAAATAAATAAATATTTTTTTTGTAATTGATGCAAGAGCAGATTTAATTAAAACCCAGAGATCACACGTTGATTCTTTCATCAACACTCCTGCCTGGAGCAGAGTGACTGTGGCAGGCTACCCAGCATGACCGCCCCCGTAGCACCGGGGAAACATCTGTCCGCCTCGCCGCAGAGAGGCTCCCGTTAATGCACCTAGAGCTGCGATACTGTCTGCCTGCATGGCACGCGCGGGACGGGCACCCTGCCGGAGCCGTGGGCCACAGCGTGGCGTGGCGCTTGGGGAAAGGCGCCAGAGTGTAAACAAGGCGACGCTCGCCTCTGTGCCGAACTCCAACCGCGGCTGACGGCAGACCGATGGCAAAGGATGCTCAGCACCGACGTTCGCCCCAAGAGAAGGAAATGAGGAGAGTGTCGACCAAGAGGGGTGCGCGCTTCAATTACCAGGGGGGCACAGCGGAAATAGCTGCTCATCAGGGGCACCAGACCCTTGACGATCGAGCACCTACAAAACTCCCATCCTGCTTTCAGTTCAGTATGCGTACGTCAAGAAAACACAAGGAAGGGGAAAAAAATCATAAAAATAGCACTAGGTTCTTTTACAGGGGAAACTCAAGCCACATGTTATACAGTAAAAATAACATTCTAATAAGTTGGTTATACATTTACTATCAGTACCTCTCTCTTTTGTTTTGTTCTGGAAAACAACGCAACGCAGAACTTAAAATAATGGCAAACACAAGCTTGTCGGAGAAGCAGAGCGCCACAGCCTCGTCACGGCCCCGAGGATATGGACCATCTTCATCATCATCGTCATCGTCATCTCATTTGTAGGGTGAGGCTGCACTCGAGCCGACATGATTAAGAATGATTCGGAGAGCACACATGCACGCACACGTACATTTGTGTTCCTGATCCCAACGTGACAACCTTAACCCCTACCCAGTACTAACTTTAACCGTAAGTAACCAATCAAAATGTGACTTTCAACATTTTTAGTGTTTTGACTGCAGTCACAAATTTTTTGAAAACATGACCACATGCATACACACACACGGCCACCACCTAGGCGTGGTCGATGGACTGCACCTTACCCTGGACTCGTAGGATGGACTGGACTGGCCACCAGCAGCCCAGGATGCCTGACTCGTCCACTCATCCATAGCTGTCGAAAAATAAGGGACACGGCTCCATTAGAAGACCTTGGGGCAGCTGGGGGAAGCAGAGCTGGTGCTGTGGGGGATGAAGCCCATCCGGAGTCTGATCTCTTGGGTCGGTATGGGGCCAGGGGGACAGGCTGCTTCCTGAAGGGACAAGTCACTAATCCATTTGCTTTGAGGCGGTCACTTAGGGCCATATCAGGTGTGTCATTTATTCTGTCCCACATAAATCCCTCTCCGTTTCATGCACACGCACGCACGCACAAGCATACATACCCCCATCTCTCACTCCCATGCTAACACACAAACATATACACGCGCCTAAGTGGGCCCAAACCAAAGTGGAACACAGCCGGCTGGCAGTGATACATCTGCAGCATCCTCCTAAAACAGCTGAGCACCCAAACTAAATAAAACTCATATTTCAGAAAGTCGGGAGTACATGGGGGGGTGGGCCGACGTTATTGTATAGATTCAACATCTGCTAGCCGATGACCAAATATGATATCAAAGTCTCAATTGCATTTCTGTAGACTGTGTGGAACAGAAATATGAGCTGCAGGCCCCTTACGCTGCTCCAGATGATACGGCTTCCCATGTAACGACATTCCACCCCCATCCTCCATGTACTCCACATAATTGGGGGTGGGACTCCAACTGTGATCAGCCTACAAGGTATGGACCACCATTCACCCATACATATAAGTGAAAAACAAAAACTTTTTCCTCTCCTTCAAATTGTTTTGGTGATTAAAAAAAAAAGAAAAAAAAATGTGTCACTGGTTCTGGGAAACTGCGTAAACAGTTATGCTTGACTGCATGGCTGAGCGCATGCTGACCTGCAACGCTCACTCATTTGCATCTTTTCAGAAAGCAGAGAGAAAAACAAATGGCCGCGGTACCCTGCTCCGCTTGAGGAGAAACGCTCCACCTAGGGCGGATCCGAGCCCGGTTCTCCGGTTCTCCGGGTCTCCGGTGCCCCCCAGTGGGGCCTAAGGACTAATACCTCTTAGTGGAATGAAGTCCTTCCACAGCGTCGTGAGCTTGGGAACGCTGACACGCTTGAGTGTCAAAGCAGCACGGCTATCAACAGTCCATCATCACGCCAAGGCCGCATGTCATTAAAAGGCCACCATCCATATCGTCATGGACACAGTGAGCCAAAGCGAAAACATGCAAAGGATTTTACTCCACCACCGGTAATACGCATCATATCTTGCGGCAACTGACTCGCCGCTCAGTGACCAAATGCAGGCCTGTTATTAACATAGCTGCAACGTGTCAGGGCACCGTGTGGGCCTCCACTCGAGTGGGAAAATGAGCTCATACCACACCAATCAGACGAGGCCAGGGGACACAGCAGTCAGCGTGTAGCATAGCTTTGCTATTAAATCATACGTTTCCCTTTACGGGGGAGATCACAATCACCAAACCAAGGGTTTAAAGAGGAACAAGTCAGGAACACAAGTGCAGACAGCCATAGTGGGGACGAGGGCCTGGCTAACACACATACACTCATGCCTGTAGCTTAACATTACTACAGCTCACCTCTGGACGTGCGTGTGTACATGCGTGCCCGTGTGTTTGTGTACATGGGTGCATGCGCGCGCGTGTGAGTGTGTAATAAAACTTATCCCATATATGATTCGACTGTCTCACAGAGTACAGTATGACCATCAGTGCTCGACACTAACAGACCTGAAGCCGCAGGGCTTTTGAGTGCCAGGTTTGAACACAGATTCAGTTTGGCATGCGTCCTGCTCGCAAGCCCCTCCTTCTCTCCCGTTTTCACATCTAGCAGCCATGACAGATGTTTCGCTGGCTGCTTTCCCTCCCTCACAGTCCCACCCCTTTCTACGCTTACGCATTATCACTTAACACTTCAGGTTACATTATCTGTTAGCTTCACCATAAAATCAACATGTCAGAAGTCCACAATCATTTTATTTGTGTTTTATTTACTTGATGGTAAATGAATTCTAAGTGTGTGAACTGCAGAGCTGTGAACATGTGGCAGCTGACAAGGGAAAGCAAACCCAGTGCAGCGGTAGCAGCTATCGGAACCACCATGAGTCTTTCTGGTCCTGGCACTAGCAGATCCGTATCCTTTAATAATGGCTGAGCAAGACGTTCGCGGCGAGCCATGTGCTTGTTCTGGCTCACGGCCGTTTGGCCCTCTAATCTGGAGTTGCTGACCTATCGACAGCTGATCCACACCGATTGGCCCTGGGCATGTAGATATAGCCATATCCTCTAGATATGCAAACACAGAGCCATCAGAAAGAACAGCAATGTGCAATTTCTCCAAATGACAGACAGTCTATGTCACTGCATCAAGTTCACCAAAACAGACTGGCTGTAAAGCATATTAAAACAGTTGGCGCACCCCACACTCAGGATGAAAAGGCAGAACTGGCTTCTTTTGAAAACATAAGACTAGAGCTGAACGGTATGGCCAAATATTTTATCATAATAATTACTAATCACAATATAATTAAAGTCATTATTTCTTTACTTCAAGGCTCCGGTTTTGCTTTAATGGCACTTCTAAGTGAAATTTAACAGATTCAGAACATGAAAAATGTGACAAATTGAATGGACTGCAAACTTGTTCCAGGGAACGGGTTTGACATGAAGACTTACCACACATCTCGTAATTAAAATGCTGTGTCCAATACCGGATGTGATTTTTCCCACATTTCTTCAGACTGAAAGTGGAAACCCTAATTGCTGGTGTCTGTGACTACCAGCGCTCCCTGCATTCTGTATGATCTACTGGATGGCCATGCAATAGGTGATGAAATAAGGTCACAGTATTTCCAGTTTTAGTCGGTACAGGTTTTCGGCAGAGCTTCAGAGAGTCTGTTGCATGTCAGACTTTAAGCCGCAAAAGGTGCCACCACACAAATGTTTTTTTAACCTTGTTTATCTACAATATTATTAAAAGATGGTGTGGCTATTGAGTGGTTCCTTTTTTCCAGCGATACTCCTCTGAGGGAGCACTTCTCTTCGTTGATATTATCCAAACAATAAAACGTGGCAGCCTTGGCTAACTCAATCAGCTTTGCTGTGCATTTGTTGGGTGTAGGTTCTCCGGATCATATGACTGATAGGAACTGCATGCATTTCGGTGACGCTGATGTGCGCTACGCAACAATGTTCCATATCAGTTTATCGAAGTTACTCATTCATTATCTTATCGTGTAAATTTTATATGACAATCAGTCAAGATTTTGTTTATATCACTGCACAAGATTCAGGCTTCCACAGCATGGAGGCACCACAAATGTAATTTTAGAGACAGAAATGACCAATATTGTAAAGTCGTGGGGGGGGGGGGTAAGAGATCCAACAGTAACACTGGGAACATCCATCCATCTGGGGAGGGGGGGGGAGCATGGTTCTGCTCACAAAGGGGTGGGAAAACCCCAGGAGAGAACAGTGATGTGGTCAGTCTTTCACAAGAAGAAACAGTTTTGAGAACATCAGTGGTCTGCCGTTCAAGCGCAAACCAGCTTATTCAATATAAGGGTGAAGAGAACCCCACAGGAGTATCTATCCAAATGAAATAGGTGTTTAAACTCTCGTAAAAAAGTCCCCGTTAGATGAAGGAAGCAGAGGATTTAGAGCCCTCAGGATGCCGCAAACAGGAGGGGTGACCTCAGCACTCCTTAAAGCTCTGCACCTATAAACTGTGTTGACATAAGGTCTTAGTTAATGCATTTGGAATGAACGCTTAAGCAGAAAGGAAAGTGGAACGGACATGAAAAACAGGACGGAAAAAACAGTGTCAGAACACATCTGGACGTAGACAAGGCACATATCACGACTGCAAACTGTTCCTAAAGAAAAAGGGGGACAGAGATGGGGGCGGGGTCTACAGAGAGGCCACACCCACAGGCCTAGGGGCACAGCAAGCCGTCAGGCGCCCGGCCAGCGAAGTAGACCTCCCCTCCAACATGCCTCGCCGGCAACCTGGCCCGTGTGGAACAGAAGCAGGTAATGTCCTGCGGGCCATAGATGGAGTGCGCATGGACAGAACCTCCACCGCAGGGCAAGCGTCTCCCCTGGCTGAACAAGTGGGTCTAATCATGGAGTAGATGCCCAGCCAGCTTCCCCACTGCCATCGAGAAATAAAAACAGTTAAAACTTCTCCTGTGGACAGCTCGGAACAAAAAACAAATGAAAAAAAATGAGTAATTAATGCAATTTAACAGCCACTGCAGTCGAGGCAGAGAAAACAGTACACCAGACATGACATCATGGAGTGAGTTCAAAGTCACTCAATGCATTTTTTTCTCCTCAGCTATGCAAAACTGCTAAGTAATGGGCCCTGTGCTGGCAGGAGGCCGACAGCCACCCCCCAGGAGCCCAGCGGCCCCCACATAAAGCTCCACAGCTGACCCCAGGTACGGCAGCCCGTTCCCTACACACTACAGCCGTCATGGAAATCGGAGCTTCCATCAGTGTAATTATTTAGAGAGGGGGAGAAGAAAAAAAAGAATCTGACATTACGGGACAACTGGTGAACACTAGGAAGGCGAAAGCAACACCTTAGAGGTATAAATAAGAGGGAAGGGCAGAGAGAGGATCAACGAAGACAGCCCCAACCCAGAACGCAGCCCTGAAACTGAAACGTGTCTCCCACACCATATGCTGGATATTTTAAGGGTCCCTTGGTTTGCAAAAAAGGAACAGGGGAAAGAAAAACAAAAACCACCAACCACAGCCGAGCAGAGCGGCATGTGGGGGCGGAGTCAGAGAAGGCAGAAAGATGGTGTGCGGGGCAGTGACCAGTACCCGACACCTGGGCCGGTGCAACATTAAAGAGGAGGTGTGTCATAAGGAAAGGAGAGTAGGGGCACTGACCCTGCCCCACCCACTCTGAAACAGCCCTATAGATCAGGGCAAGGCAGTCACCACTGGGGATACTGGCAGGTACCAGAAACAGCGGAACCCGTAACATAGGGACGTGCTGATGACATCATCAAGGTTATGGTTCATGTAGTGCCAGTCAAGACACTAGTAAATTACGAAGGATCAAACACCTGCCAGAAGGATTCACCCCAAAGTTTGTGTGCCCTAAAGTACAACAGCTGAGCACTGGGGAGGTGAACACACCACCTTGAACTGCACACGTCTTAAGGACACAGGCTAACATAGCAGGCCAACATACATGGGAACCCATCCACAAGACCCTTTTTCCACTGGATAACAGCATGCCAAAAACCATGTACCAAACACACCTGAATGAAAACCCATGACTGCATGACACACTTCCACTGTAGGAAACAAAAGCCTCAGCTAAAACTGATGAAAAGTGTGGGTTCCCTGTTTGGGCAACACCCCAAACTGAGTCACTCGAGCACCAGAACCCTTGCAACATGCCCGGAACATGAAAATTGATCTCTAAACATATTCTGAAATTAGATGACATTTGCCTCATTTCTGCCAACATGGAGCTGGAGCTGGTGCCAATGATGGGTTGGTTCCAGCTTGGTGCTTTCTGAGAACCATTCTGTGTTTCCACCGGTTTCAAAAAAGAACGGAACAGAGATGTTACATAGTTGGAAGTGAAAGTAAGGTAAAGACTAATCTGTATTTTGTTTTTTTGGATTTATTATTAAATCTGGCCAGCAGATCGATCTTTCAGCAAATACAATTCATAATATTTTAAGCTATTTTATGACATTTTATCTCCGTAAAGGCTGCCCCGTCTGTGTGCGTTAGTTTATTCTCGCTTGCAGTTTTACCGCTGTCCCTTTAAGGATTGTACAGTAACTGTTAAAAACGGCTAAAAACTGAACTTTGCTGTCCGCCTCATGAACTCTTCGCCACTCAAACACCACAATATTTTATTTATTCCACCTGCAAAATACTTATACTTAATTATTAAATCTGACCAGCAGATCAATCTTTCATTTTTCACACAATAAAAAAAAAACCAATGTAACTGCCGTTATTAGACTAAATCGTTAAGACATATCGGTTATGGACTGAATTTTCTGGGTATGCGTTTGGTTTAGATAGCCCATCCTACTTTCGTTTACATTAAGGTGCCAAATTCGGAGCCCTGCTTTTCTGTGGTGACATACTGGAGCCTTTTTCCTGGCCCAGAGCCATGTTTTTGCAGTGGAAACGCATGGAACCAGTGCCGGATTAGGAAAAAATCCGGCACCAGCACCAGCACCACATTGGTGGAAACGAAGCTATTGATGTTCATTGACGACTCCAATACCAGATTTCACCAAATACATGATCACTATACATCTTGAATAACCCATGGAATGTCCAGGAGGAGGGGAAGAGGAACCATGCAAGAAACAAAAGGACTGGCCGACAATTACAGCCATGTGTGGGTCCAGTGGCAGCTCCGTTCATTACATCAAAAGGCTTCCTCTCCAACCAGCTGCATTACCACAGTTAATCAGACTGAGCAGTCACGGCCACGTCAGTGCTGGCCGCGAACACTGGATGACCTGCTCTGGGGCCACAAACCACCACATGGCCCCGATTCTGCCTAGGGAGGAGGGGCATGCTATCAGCTCAGGTCCGCGCCAACTATGACATCATAGCAACTAGCACCATCTCGGACTCAGTGGCAAGCATTCACAGCACTGAGACACTCACAAAGAAAAGGTCTTTCACGAATGCCTGGACTCACGCTGACCACCCGTCACTCAGCCGAACTGTCTCCTTGGCAAAGGACACCACCACCACCCCACATATATCCCCACCTCGCAAAATCCAAATGCAGACATTACATAGACACGAAAGGAAAAAACCTTCTGATGTAAAGGTGTACAGGAATACAGCTCCTTCCAGAAGCTTCTTTTAATTGCAACAATTAAACCTTGCAATAATATTGGGCTCCCTTTAATTTTTTTATTCACACCAAGGTTTTGAAATAGCCCCCTGCCTCAAAGTCACTGTTCGAGTCCTCAAAAGGCAAAACTGAACATAGGAATATATCAGAATGTATCAATACATCAATATATATCAGCCTGATCTGTATAGCTTGCTCTCTGTATTTCATAGAACAGGAAACGAATCATAGAGCCCAGACCTACAAACAACAAACTAGTAAAAGGTGCCAATGCCACTAGCCTCAGGCATCAGGTGGAACCACAGCGACCCCGGGGAGCTCGTACCTCCAAAAGCCTGGCATTCTGACACAGTGCCCCCCACCCCGGGTCACTCCACTCACTTGGCTAAGCACCGCTCGCGTTGGGTAGCGTGTGTGCGTGCATTCGTCTTGGAGTGCGTCCCGGCGCGTGTGCAAGCACGCGCTGCAGTGCGCGCCTATGGGCACGTTTCTTGGAGCGTGGCGGAGGGACGGAAGCGCAGCCAGGTCTCGCGGGGTAAGTGCACAACGGATACACAGGACCGCCTAGGTTGTGTGACTCATTTGGCCACCATTTTAACGGCGGTTCCAGAGCTCGAGAGTCTGTGGTTAAATAAGACTAATGACGTTATGATGGAACAGATAGCGAGCGTAGACAAATGCCAAACGTAATCAGCCGCTGACTCGTAACTCTGTAACGACAAGCTGAAGCTTTTGACCAGATAACCATCAACAGAAGAAAAACAGCCCAGGTCCCAAAGCATGTTTTCACACAAAAACACAGGCAAACAGTTTCTACACAGCCGGGGGGGCAGCCAGGTCTCATTACAGCACCACTCATCTTCCAACACTAACAGGAGATCCACCGGCACCAGCAACACTGCCCCTGCACAGCGGCGATCGAGCCAGAGCCACACATTTGACATGGGGATTACGTTTAATTGTGGCCAAACACTGAACACTTGCAGCACCAAACCGTCACACCACCAACTGACTCAGGAGAAACAAATTCTCACAAAACAAGAAATGCTGCCCTATGAAAACAATGCAAGACTGCAGTTCTAATGTGAACGCCAAGAACGATGCGCTAATTCCTACAAAAAGGTTCTGCAGAGCAACAATTCAAAACTGAGGATGACATACAAGTGTTTTTTTTTATATTTCAGAAGTGAAAAGTAAAATCACGCACAACAACGAGATCCACAATAGCTACTGTGTGGAGGACCGTTCTCACCACACAGACAGCCCACAGATCAGGTGGGAGAAAAGGGAAATGAATTCTGAGGACTAAACAGGGGAGTAATGGTGCACAAAATTCATGGTTAGTACAATCCTTGGCTTTGGACTCATGGTTCAGTGCAATCTTGGTACAGCAGGGAAAACTTCAATCGTTTTCAAATTTTAGCGATGGTTTCAAACATACACAACGAGGACGTAAACCAGAGGCAATGCGTCTGAAAAACAAAACCTAAGATGGTTATTTACACATTGTAAAAATGTTAAATAAATAAAAAAATTAAAAATGACATCATAAATCATAATGAACTAAAACCTGTGTTCTCTACTACCAAGCATGGTTGCATATCAGTAGCGATCAACACCCCAATAGCCGTAGTAATTTTTTTAGCCCAGTCTCCATTTCCTGGCAAAAGCCCCTTAGATGCCACAGACAGACTAACTTGCAGAGGCTGCTTCTGTCTTGCTCAGGTCATGAATATACACACACTTGAAGACCATCTAAAACAAGTTAGCAAGCTGCACATGCTTCCAGAAACATGTCAGAGTTCAGTATAATGGAGCCAACAGTCTTGGTCTCATCAGTAAGACTATCTCCAGTGTTGGTGTCACTGGAAAACCAAAATACTCCCAAGCGGTCAATTATGACTGACTGTTACCTGCAGTAGTTGTGAGCCAGTCACACCCACATTAAGCAAAATGTTTTCGGTGGTGAACATCTACTTTGTAAATTTAAGTTCCACCTGTATCAATGAATGTATTCATTGGTTTCATAGTGTGCAGAGAACCGAATATGACGTCCCGAAGGGTACATGACGAATGTGTGTCCCATTACTGCTAGCAGTTAACCAAACACTGGAAAATGGGTGCCATAATTTCATATAGAGAAATGCATTTATGTGAAAAAAACAAAAGAAATCTATTACTACCCAATGACATCAGACAAGGAGGGTTTCTGGCCCACCTCTCCACTAAAGCATTTCATTGCTAAATCTTTCCAGACTGGGCTGCTGGCGCAACAGTGATAATTACAGTTTAGCCACAGGCAACAAAACCTAAGGGCTACCGCCAAGTACAAAAGCAGCTGATCTAATGGCGAAAGTCCTCTGCCACAGGTGAAATATTCACTTATAAAAATAAATATGGTATTTTAACACCGATTGTGATGTAGTCACGCATCCGACCTTTAGGCAGCTGGTTCAAAAGCAGATATAAATATTACAAGAAATATGAAAACAGCAGCTGCGTGAAGCTCAGGGCCATTAAAATTCATCTATTTGACTGAAACAGTAAATACTTTGTCTAAAGCGTAAATAAAACATGTAAGGTCACAAATTCAGGGAACATGACGTTTCCCCTCATGGGAGACTCCAGGGAGCTGACAGGGGTGAGGTCAGTGGTGTTACTACGGCAGGGGGGGTGGAGATAGGCTGCTAACGGTCAGCAGTCAGATTTGAGGAGCAGCCCCCTGACTCCAGGGCAGAGTAAGAAAAGCCGACCACCCCAAAACCCTGATAATTGCTGTACTGGGACAGGACAAATTTTACCTGGGGATGTCATGTAGTTTAAGCAAATACTGACCACAGTTTAAACCTAGTTTGATTCTTCCATGTCTGTAAGTATTACAAGCCTACAGAGGCAAAATTCAGGATTGAATTACCTTCTGTAGTTCAAACACAGAGCTTTCATGTTAGTGGTCCTTTCAGAATTATCGTCAGCGTAATAAGGTCAAAGACAGAAACAGCATTTATCCACTAAAAATAGAGCTTGAATGGGTTTTACACACAAACACACACACACACACACACACACACACACACACACACACACACACACACAATAGGAGGGCAACTACCTACACTGTTGAATTTCAGCAGACGCAAAAATGAAACGTTTACTGAAAACTATAAATATTTCTGAAAATCAAATGATCATAAACATTTTTATTTTGATCAAATGTCAAACTAAATCATCGCAGGTTGTTCCTTATGTTGAAGTGATTATACAATAGAAGTGTTTCTTCCCACTGATACGCTACATTTTGCTTGCATGGATTGTGCTTTTGCCTTGAACTTAGTTTCTAGAAACACTAATGTGTTAACATCCAGATGGGATTAGGTTATCTTCGCTTTAGTAATTTTTGGAAATTGCACGTTTATCGAATCAAAATCAGCCCGTTAAAATCACTTTACAAAATAATCACTGAAACTCCCTGCTAAACCTAATCTTGATCCCATTCAAATTAAAAGAAATTAAAAAATACATGCATCTACCTCAGGGGGATATATTCTTATTCCCAGATATCCCTATTGAGCTTCTATTATAAAGACTCTGAGCTAAAGTACCATGCATGTGCGTTAAATCCCCAACACGTTTACACTAACCTGCCGCGGCCTGACACAGGTGCTGTGCTGTAAATTACATTTTACGGCTCAAAGCCGCCAGGACCAAGCGAGCACTAGATTAGCTCCCTGCTCAACAGCGGCATAATCCCAGTCTACCTGGGCACTGACCAACACTGATTAGTCCTACAGCAGACACCGACAGGGTCTGACCTCAGTGTGACCTCTGACCTCACAGATTTCTCAGCCTGTGAGCACAGTGGTGGTAGAAGGTCCCAGATGTGAAAGCTGGAAGGACTCAGTGTTTTGTTTCATCTGGAGCCCTCCCAAGCCAGCCCCCCTTTCCTCTTGTGCAAGGCCAGCTATAACCATCACGAATGACATCCATAGAAATGTTTTGATTAGGCAGAGCATGCACACCATATGCTTTCAGCTAAACAGAAGGAAAGAACACGTAAATAAGAGTAGCCGAACATACACTCCATCTCAGAATTTTTTTTGTCTGGACTGTTTATTAATGGTCTGCAAAGCTCAAAACAAACGGTGTCCAGCGAGGCTTGTCATCTTTTAGTGTATACAGCATGCACAGAGATTTGCCCCCACCACATGTGAAGGCACAGTCTCCTTCCAAAGCGCCTTTCACGATTCTGAAATAAGCTAGGCTGCTGACATTTTGGACTTTGCTGTGTTCAGATGATCTCACCTCCTGGAGGAAAACTGGAGAGAGCAGCAAGAGCCGTGCCAACTAACCTGCCTTGAAAGGACCGTCGTCGCTATGGCAACCACATGATTCAGAGGAACTACTTCGGGAAGCGACCCACAGTACATAAAAGGAGATGTCCAGTCCCACCACACCAAGGAGCAGACGCATGCTACCATGAGGCTTCGATTCGGACTGGTCGGGTTTCAAGGAGTCCCTCCCCAAAAAAAATAAAGAGGGGCAATAAAACTAGCAGCCAACAGTTCTCAAAGAGGGGTGCAAGTTATCTAAAAATAAACAGCTGGCTCGGATGGAAAATAAGCACCTTTCACACGACAGGGGAGTTTACCAAAGGACGGCAGGTCTATTAAAGACCAGGGAAACACAGTAAGACTGGTGGAATGGAGTTTTGCGGGGCCATGCACACGCGCGGCAGATAAATCAAAATAAATAAATAAAATCTGTCGCCAAACATTCTTCACAGACCAAAAATTGCTCTCCAGTGCCGCTGTGGAGTGTCTGAGCAGCCAGGCATCACACCCGCCTATGTCGGGGCCGCCCGCAAGCTCCACTACACGGAGAAGTCGCCACAGCAGCCAACAGCTCATCTGCATGAGCACACCCTCCTCAGCAATCAAGGTCAAAATGAGGGCTTAAATCAGCACAGAGAAACAGGGTGACACAAATGCCTCGGGGGGGGTGGGGGGGGTTGGGAGGGGCACCTCAACTGGGGAAAAAAAAAAAGTCTGACAGGTCACTAATGCTTACAAACTTCGGTTTGAGGGCAGCCATTTCAAATAATTAGGGCACACTTACACAGAAGACAGAGCACAGCAAGGTTTTTCCTTTTTAAACCCTTTATTTTATGATACCTGGAACACACTCAGCTCAAGTACAGTTTCATCACCAGAAACTACTCATAGAAATTATTATAGGTTCTTTAACATTATCACATATGGCACAATATAAGCAAGCGCAAAACATTTGATTCTAAATATGAAAAACAGTTCATATATATTTATTAAGCATGAACATGGCAATAGATGCTAACTTTCTTTGCAGATATGTGCTGTGCTGGAATTCATCCGGGCTGAAGACAGACAAGGTCCTATGAAGCCCAATGCCTGGTTCTGCACTCAAACCTACATGGGTGTTGACATGGCCTTGTGTGCAGACTTATAGAAGGGCAAAGTAGGGCTGAGCGATGTGCAATATTAATATCAACATTGCATGTTATGGACATGAAATTGTCACATTGCAAGGACTGAGACAGTCCACTGGTTTGAGATTAGGCTTAGGCAGTATCTGAGTAATATCACCATACTGTCTGAACATCATACCATGGTATATGGTATTTTCAAAAGCAAGGTTATTTTGCAATACACTTCTAGTATTTTAAAAATCGTGCCCTCAAAATTCTTCAAATGGGTGGGGGGCCGCAGGATAAGATTGACTGAATAGAGATTAGTAAATTTAACTCAAATAATTTTAGTCTGTCGTAGGAAACAAAACTTAGCAGACTTTGCAATTTTTATGATGGTTCCTTTTCAACATTAAAAAAAAACAAGAAAAGATGTATAGCAGATAAAGTTCACCACCACTCCTTTTACATGTGCCTCACTCAGACAGTGTGGTGGGTTTGCAAGAAATTTAACAATGAGTGAGGAGGAGAAAAGTGAACAACAAATGGTCACTGAAAGACATTTGTCTTCCACTGCATGGAAACATTATGGAATCCACAGACGACAATCGAGCAAAAGCAAGTGATTCGTCAACACTGCTTTGTGTCGGCACCTGCAGAAAAACCACCTATTTTCACAGACTCTATCGGTGGATAAGTTCTGTTTGGTTATAGTTTATTTTAGGTACATGTTCAACTCTTTTTTTCCCCCACTATAAATATTACAATATTTATCGGCAATTTTTTAAAAATTTTATTTAAAATGACATATCAATATCAGAAATGATTCCAATATCACGCAGCATGCTGAGTGAAGTCCAACACCTAAACACTCAAACTGAAAACTCTCAGTCCCGAGTTCATTACCCAAGTCAATTAGGTGACATTTCCTGTCACATGAGCAGAGCTATAGCACCCTGCCTCACTTCTCAGTTATTAGGACATGACAAGATTACATCATACCGTTACAATGGGACTTTCTCCTCAGATTTCTAGCTTTCAAGAATCTTGAAACATCTGTATTACTGCAGATATGATATCAAATTGCTCTAGGGTACAAATTGAGCTGTAAGTATGTATTTCTAGGGAGTGACATGAGGGCTGCCAACAATGATTTTGCTGTAGAATCATGTAATAATGACAGATTTTAAAGTTTTGACATTATAAAGAAACTTGAGCCTGTTCCAATATAAAAAGCAACATATCCCCCTACAATACTGAGGACTGAGGAAACATCTTACTAAAAAATGAATGGAGCATTTCTGAACACTTTCATAAAGAGTGGTTGTCTCCTGAATTTAGTTTCATCAAAATTATTTAAATGTTATCCTAAAAGCAATTTAAAACTTCCAATTCAAAATGCTTCATAAATGCAATGAAGGCCTATTTAGAGAGCTTGGTCTAACCCCTGGGACACATTTTATTTAAATGTATGCAAATATTTTTGGACAAACTATCTAAAATGTTAAAATTCGAAAAAGACCATTAAAAAACAAGATTCAATGCCACATCCACATTTTTGAAAAATGTTTCATTCACCATAACTTAACACTCAGTTCACTTAGCTTTTGTATCAAAATTGTTATGAGGAACAATCAAATAACATTAAAATGCATTACTTTTTAGCATTGCAGTTTTCATAAAATTCTCCAAATGACAATAGCATTCTCAAGATTTTAACTGACATGTTGATCCCAGAGATGTGTCACTGGGTGGAAGACAAACCAAATGACTGTTTATTTTAAATATCAGTTTCAATAATTTTTTTCTGGTATTATTTTTGAAGCAAGTTCCTAAATGACTGAGACAATCACAAAAGTTTTAATCCTGCACAAAAGCATTTCCCTTTCAGGCAATACTACATATGAATGGAATCTGCAAATATTGTGAAGTTCTTATCTATAGTGAAGCCCATGAAATGCCAACACAGAGGAAGAAAGCCACATACAGGAACAGACAAAATCGATTATTGCAGCAATAGACCGAGCCAATTAATAACAAAAAACACAAAAAATACTTGGTCGCAGTAACATTATAACACAGGAAGTACTGGGTTTACGGTGAAGCTGGGTTTTCCACGGGTGTGCAAGAGGCATGTCACCGAGGTGGGAATTGAGACCGAGGCAGAGATGGTGACCGCAACCCTAACCACAACTCAAACCTCATTGCAAGGTACCAGTGTCAGAAACCCCGCCCCCCCACCCCCGAAACAGAGACAACAGGACGTGTGACCAATTCCATCTCCACAAGCTCGCAAGACAGACTATGCAGACACAGAGCTGGCCATGGGTCTAAAACTGAGGAGTAAATCTAACCTGTCGGTAGACAGAGAGGAGGAAACTGTTATATTCGTATCATATACAGCAGTGAAAACACACACACACACACACACAAAGCCAGAAGCCCAGCATGCGAGCACACACACACCATGGAACACAACACTGTAAAAACAGACATACACAGCACACAATCTGGGTTTTCAGAAATAGGAACCGTTTAAACACTCAAGTACTACTGTTTAACAATATCTTTCTTTTTTAATTATTAATGATACCAAAACAAGGCTACCTGGGTGAACATTTAAATTGTAATTGTTAGCAATTGTGAAAGCATTTCCTGACACCAGGTGTGAAATGCTAATTCTGTCAGAGATGTGCCTTTATGAAATTAACAGCTTATTTACACAAGCCTAGCAGGCCTTCTTCCAGTGACACTTCAACGTGATGCATTTTCCATCCGTGCGAAACAATGATAGCGGAAGCAGAAAAATAACAGCAAGTTAAAATGTATCATAAGTATGTAATCTCCAAATCAAAAATACTGTAAGGAGGCTGCCAGGTCTCTTTTAAAGGAAACGCACTGTGATATTTAAATACTAGAAACACCCAAATGCTCCTACTGACAGACATCAGTCACCAAATATCCTGACAAATCAGGATGAAAGAAATGAGCAAAGCAGATCTGATGTTTTTTTTTCCTATCCAGTCAGATTATAGCAGATGACTGCCACAATCCAGTGAAGAGCATTACCATTTTGCTGAATGTAGGCAGCCTAGCTGCAGAAAACATCTTCTCTAAATAAACAGCTAGTGCTCTCAGCAATCACCAATTAACTAGCTTCACGCATGTAATATGGCAGATGCTTACAGCAAATAGACCACTCATGTTCATCTGCATCCAGACCTACCAAACATGGGACACGAGACAGAAAGAACCCAAGATCTTCTCGGATCATAGATGACTATTCTTGTGCGACTTGGTTGCTGGAGAATTCCAGTTAGAGACGGCTTGCCAATAAAGCCCTTATTTGAACCCCAACATTGTAAGTTAAATCTGAATCACTAAAGTTTCCAACTGATTAAAAGCCTATTAACAGTGATATTTTGTGTTTAGGTTATAGCAGCATGATTTTTAAAAATGAATAAATAAGAATATAAGTAACTGCTTAAAAAGGCAACATTAAAAACATCACCGACTATATGAACCCACCAAAGGGGTCCACTGGACTCTTAATGGGCAGCATCTCAAACCACACACACCCACATCCCCGCTCCTCTGCTTACTGGAAAATACACACTCTAAAACAAACCACAACAATCGCACGACTCGGATTACAAAGACTCCCTTTAGACTCGGCGGTCGAGGCACTCCGCTAGCCGCTGAAACGTGCGTCTCTGCGGCCACAGATAACGACAGACACCGCTTTGTTGCTAAACACAAAACACATATTCAAGAGGTATAATGTCTGATTGTCTGATCTTCTTCTGGGGTTATACAACCATCTATCAGCTTTGGTATAAGATCCAACACCGTGCATACTTAAGAGAGGATGGGTCTCGAGAATAAAGGGGCTATTAAAATGGGCCTTTTAGTCACTCGATCAGAAGACAAAAAAAGGGAGTAGTAAGTAAAATTAAGCATGTATATGCACACCTCCAAGACAGTCTACACTGAGAAAAATAAAAATTAACTAGCCATAATCCCCATATTTTAAAAACAAAATAAAATCGTTAGCTGCAGAAAACCTGCTTACAAACATATGAGCAGAATGAAGGTTTGTATAGAAGGTGAGGAAAACATTCACTTCCCTTAATATGACAGCCACGTGGCACAGAACATTTCATTAAACAGATGTTAAATAAAAAGCAGACCTAACACAAAGAACACGAAGTTAAGATCATCACTACGTTTAGGGGAAAATAACGAAAGCTGCTACGATACAGGACAGTTTTATTTTAATAGCGGACCACACAATCCACAGAGCCATCAGTGGGCTTTGCCGTACACGATCAATTTCACTTTCAATTTATCAACCCCAAATACGTTTTTACGCTTTGAGAGAGGAAAATCTAGATTACTCTTTAGGCTTTTGATCAGGAGTGTGCGAGGTAAAACAATATTTTTTAAACCCTGACCCCATTAAATCAGGGTACAAGGCGCACAAAGCTGTGAAGGCCGTGAAACGCGATATAAACGGGGCTCTCTGTGGCACGAGCGGCTCCGCCAGATCCCGTCAAAGGAATGCGGTCCAACCGAAAGCGCTGTCCGTTTGTCACCTAAGGGGCCCCTTATTTCAGCATGGATGCTACGGGCATTCCACCGCCAATAGCAGATGGGAGCTATACGGTTTCATTCACCAGATGTCCAAAGTGCACACATACATCGCGGGAAGAAAAAATACACGAACTGTGTGTGTGCGCGTGTGTGAGTGTAACGGATAAATATCAATTCTCTGTTTTTCCTAATTCGCTCCGTTATTTACAAAACATCTCTCCCGTAAACCAAAAACAAGCCATCTCGCCGAAAGCTTCGGCGTTTAACACAGCTGCTAACTTTAAAGCGCAACAAATAAACGAGAGAAGCAGACAACGTTTGATTCCTTGCGGCGAGGGGATACTTCATAGAAATAAAGTTTTAAAAGATTAGGATTAGTTACCAGCGCCAGGGAAAGCGGGGAGATTCTTACCTGATGCGCTGAACTGACTGCTCCCCAGGGTGGTCGGTCTGTTTTTCCCACTGTTTACAGGCGGAGAAAACATCTATTGGGGGAAATGACTGCATTTAGACTTCCATATTCGGTCAAGATCCTTTTATTCAAATGCAAATAATCTAGGCTGCAATACAAACTTGGTAAACGCTCGGCGTTTCATTTGAAGCACTTCATTCAACTTAATTTACGTCTAATAAATCAGACAATATTCCAGAATTTTCTGCGCCCAAGGACACACATTTCCTTCAGTGTGTGTACATTCCCTGACCCAGAGTCTCCCTAAATCCTGACAGTGCGTCAAAGTTCGGGCATGGTCATTTTGGCACCTAGAATCAAGCTTTGTCACTTGATTCTACATTGTTCAATTGCTCCAGTTTCAAGGAAACAAACAGGCATGAAATAAGAAGTGCAGGTGACGTATTGAACAATGTCCTACCGCGCTAAAATCCAGCAGATCACTCAATTCCTTATCTGTTCCGATAGCGGCAATCCGCTGCTGAGGGTTCATCTCGGCGATCCTGAACTACACCTAGAAAATAAGGACATTTCTTCATTTCCAGCAGAATGTTTAAACCCTTTCCATCAAACGAACCCATAAACCCGGAGTGTACTGAAATGCAAACGTCCGATTCAGTATTCCCAAAAACAAACTCCAGACCACAAAATACGAGACACCAACAACCCAATACTGCTACAGTGCCATTTCTAATATATATGAAAGATAAAAGCATTACCATTAACCAAATGAAACAAACAAATTAATTAATTAAAAAGTTACCCCGAAATACCGAATCCGTAAAAATCCTGCGAGGACACCAGGACGAGCGAAGCTCTCGCCAGCCGAAGCGCCGACGGGTGTCCGCTTTTCGGTATCCTTTAACCGCAAAGAGGCTCCCCGAAAGGCGACTCGGTGCGGGAATACGTCCGGGGAACGGCGGGTGCTTATCCCGACCCGGGAAAAGCGACGGCAAAGGCGGACCGCCGGAGAGCGGCGTGCAGGAAGGACACCGCCGCCCGAGCGCTGTCACCCGATACGGCGACACCGTCACCTTTCTGTGCGGCGTGGACAGCAACAATGATAACAACGATAACTGTAACAACAGCGACAATAAAACTGCAATAATCACCCCCCGCGAGCGCGAGCACGGCTCGCCCCCCGGCGGACTTTAACGCCCATTCCCGGCTCCAGGCGGCCAGTGAACTCGGCTCATCCCCAACATTTGGAGATTAACCCCCCATCGGCGTGGCGAGATAAAATAGCTAAATGCGAGGCGAACGAGGTACTTTGGATGCGTCGGATGCAGGGAAGTCATTAATAAAGAGCCAGAGACGGGCGAAGCGGCCGCTGAGACGGGGAGCGCGGCGGGAGGCGGGGAGCGCAGCGGCCGCCGACCCCTCACGCGCGGCGGCTCCAGCCTTTTTGTATCCCAACTTCTTTCACCCAGTCCGAAAGCCCCCCTTTTCCCTAACATCCAATATTTTACCTTTTTCGTTTAAAAATCCAACTAGGGCGATCGGATACAATAGCGGGAGCGATGTTTTTCTCCTCTTGGCGGCTGACAGGCTTTAGAGTCGAGGTGTTTCCAGTGATATTTAGCCAAATATTCCCCGATCGTAACTTGCGAGTTTCCCTCAGGCGGACATTTTTGCTTTGCAAACCCTAACATCACGTTGACGCGCGGCGCTGTATCCCTCCGCCGAGCGAGATGTGTCTCTTTTAACCCCTGAGTGAGTGACAGGCTGCGCGAGAGAACAGGGAGCGCGCCGCTCTTATCCCGTTTGCAATGGCGCATGGTTGGCCTAGTTAAATGTCCAACCACTTGTATTTGGTTTGATGCATATGTGAACAAGTGCACTGACTAATTCACGTCGATTCCCCACATATAAACTCATGCATTCCATATATTATTGAGATTCCATATCTTAGGTCCACTTCTGCTTTACTTTTATTTAGCAGATACAAATGGAGCTTTATCACTACCTCATTACTATACTACCACATCACTTTTACATTACTACTTCCAAATAAATAATGCATTTAATAAAAATATTATACAGGCTTTGAATGTGTGTTTGCTTGTGTGTACAATTTGTACAATATGATTTTTACCTACAGATACATTTACCACGAAGGGCATGGCTCAGTGAGTTAGGCCTGTGATCAGAAGGTCGCTGGTCTGAATCCTGTCCTCAGCAGTTATCTCTCCGCTGTTGGCCCTTGATCTACCAAAAATGATTTTGGCAGTGCTGGATAAATGGCTAAACCTGCACTCTGCCATCTAGATTCGTTCTGTCCTGTATGTATGAATATGGATGTCTGAGAGGAGTGAAAAATGTTATATGCAAAACCCACCCATTTTCCAGACCCACTTGTCCCATCAGCAGGGCTGGCTGGCCTTGTGGGCGACATAGGCGATCACCCCAAGTGCAATTTGATTACGGGGGGGTTGCAAGAGAGAGACTGGAAAAAATTAGAAGATACACCTCTGGTGACATTACAGTTATTTACACTAGTTTTAATGTTTCATTACTTTCCTTGTGAAATGAATGCTTGCTGGTTAGCAGCCAGACACCCTGTGCTACTGAAATGTTTTAATAGAATAATAATGACACGTTATTGATCCCTGTGGGGAAATTCTCTTTTTGCCTACCACATCTTGCTTTCAGTGATACACGTGTAGGTGAGAGCAAGTTCGGTAGTGAGGAACACCCTCGTGCAGCAACGGGGGGTAAGGGCCACGCTCAAGGGCACCACAGACTTGATTGATTATTCCATGGGAGCTGCATCTGTCATCATATCTATCAGCATCTGAAGCCTACTTGTGCAAATGACAAATAAAACATAATGTAATTTCACTACAGAATCTGGAGAATCAGAATTCTTATTGAGCACAGTAATTTCATAAGGTACATTTTGGGTAAATAAATATATTTTGCGAGACAAATTTCATTTTAACATAAGACGGTGAAATCTACATTTCAAGCATCAATTTGTACTTCACGTGTAAGTATAAGACAGTTGATCATGGATAGAAGCGTTGAAATATGAATGTTCAGTGTGAAAAAAACATAGATATAGTAGTGTAAGCCTCGGACAACTTTTTAGTTAAAATTAACATCGTTCTCTGAAATACAAACAATACACGGGGACTATTTTTCCTTCCGCCTATGCGTAAAGCGAAAAGCGGCGCGCCGCCTTCCCTGTTTTGCTGTCAGTGGTTGACAGCGGATTACTGGCCGGCTTTACAGCAGATCCACAATCCGACTGGAGGGGATTTACCCACGATCGATAACCACGTCGGACATGAAGATGAGTTCGGCCCATGATAGAGTTGCATGACACAGGCATGTGTCGGGTGTTAATAATGCATAGCATGTTGCATTTACGGTATATGGCGTGGATAAGTTGTGAAAAATTATCCGGTTGAATATGCAATGTTGGAGTTTGAGTTACCACGATCCTTAGTTAAATCTAGTGCATTTTGGACGCCAAATAATAGTCTAATGTGCAATTTATCTCATAGATTTAAATGCTTTTGCAGGCTGGGTGATGCTGTAAGTAGCCTGCGTTTCGTCAGTTTTCTGGTCATAATCGGCTACACCATACGGGAATAATTTCCTTGGGGGTTCATTCACCTTAATTGGTTAGATCTGGTTCGTTGGGTATAATTTAATTTGGTGTTATATTTTGTTTAATTTCATTATTAATAACAATTATGTTATCTACAAATTAGTAAATACTGATTTGACCTAAATTATTCTTACATTCGTTCTTTGTCTGTTTATATATA
This sequence comes from Hippopotamyrus pictus, assembly GCA_026781145.1. Lineage (NCBI taxonomy): Eukaryota > Metazoa > Chordata > Actinopteri > Osteoglossiformes > Mormyridae > Hippopotamyrus > Hippopotamyrus pictus. The sequence continues at coordinate 14,197,997 of JAODLC010000021.1, forward strand.
AGCTTAAATAGATTCATATAATAGGCCTATATTCATGTATTATATGTCTTTTAAATCGTTGCATATTTGCAGTAAATTTAATATAAGTAGTTATACATACTGCAGTTAAAGATTTATTTTCAAGCCATAAAATATACGAAGTTAAATCAATTCTGTGTCTTATTTGGCTGTTGATTTAAACGGTGATATTTTCAGCTACCAAAGTCAAGCTTTGTGCTGTACATTCTTCTGTCTCACTATCATAAATAAAAAAGTGCAACAATTTCACTATTATCCTTTGTTATTTAAAAGTATGAATAATGTGACCCGCGTTTTGATCGATTCTCATCTGCAGCTACCCAACTGTATGTGCGGTAATTTGTAATGTAGTCCACTGCCTGATTAAATTCATATAAATAAATTGATGATGCCACAGCACAAGAACAAATAGGTATAACCGCATTTGCCGTGATACTGGGATTAAACTAATAGTATATAATAAAGTTTGATTTTCGTGCACATTTGCGGAATTTAACTTATTTCAGTTTCATATTATCTACAGTTATACGGGTTTCAACATAACTAACGTTCATTTACCCATCTAATATTAAAACCATTGTTTAATAACCTCCAGAGATAAAAAATGTGCGAAACCGTCCCTTCTACTATCTCTTGTTTGAAAAATGCAGAGTGCCACCTGTTGGGTGATTTATATATTACTGCATTTGCCAACTAAAGCGCCACCTGTTGTAGTAAAGGATGTATAACTACCTTGCAAAAATCTATATTCGGATAAAAATATTAGAAGTAACCAAGAAAATATTGCAATATACTTAACTTCATAAATATTTGACAAATAGTTTAGCCTTGGCCCACGATTCACTGTGACAATAATGTTTAACCTTATGAGTGCTAAATAATGGCGTGGTGTGTAGTTTGGCTGGTCAGGGACCTGTGTCCATCATAGGTAGGTTGTTGTTTCAGATCCCAGGACTTATAGAATAACCGCATCACCGTTTGGCCAATCAGCAAGGCCTAGAATCCTAGGTGCTAATCTACAGTGTGTCAGTTTGGGCAATCGTGTCTGGTTAAAAAATAAATGTATTGTAAATGCACTATATTAACAATAGTTCAATGACAATGGCTGTTAATATGCTAAATATTTTTTTTTAACATCTTATAAGATGATTTTTTAACAACAAATGACAGGCGTCCTGTCCCTTAGGGGTGATTCATCAGTAGTTGTTTATTTAATGAAAATTATGAATATGATTACTGATTCAAACACATCAGGAACAACCACAGCATCTTACAAACAACAGCTGTCTCAAACTCTGCAGTGGAACAGATACAACAGTGGTATATTACTATGTTAAAATTCATTCACCTAGCTGATGTCTGTACATGCAGTCTTTCATTGCAGGCTGTATTTCATGTATGTTTTATTAATTGTATTTTATTAACACAATAACATCCATCCATCCATCCATCCATCCTCATAATCCATCCATCCATCCATCCATCCACCGTCTTGCCATTTTTCTTCCCAGGGCTTACAGGGGACCCTGAGCCAATCCCAGGCAGTAACACAATAACTTCTATTATAATGAATTCCATTTGCATTTTATTTATTGGAAGCTGCTTTTTCCCAAAGCAACATGCAAATGAGGAAACACAGTCAGACAGTCCCTGTAGGAACTGGGAGCGAGTGCCTCGCTTGAGGGCTCCGTGGTGACATCACTCTGCTGACCCAGAGTTCTGACCCGCCGACCGTCTGGTCACACGAACAGCAGCCTAACCAGCTAAACCACACGAATAAATAACTTATAATGTAAATGAACGAGGTCTATCAGCTAAACGTGGAACCAAAGATTAAAAAAAAGCCAGAAGACAAGAATTCATACAAGAAACATCATATTCTATGAATTTCAGGCTCCTTCTTACACTCTGCTCTACATTACTAACAGTGTGGCATTAAGTATGCTGTCTGGACAGCCTTACGCTGTGGACTGCAGGTATACAGTAATTATATTTGATTTTTATCTCAGTTCCCAGGGAGTGTATTGCCATGAGTGAAATGGAATCACATGATGTGTTTATATTTGAGACTGGGCGTTATATATATTCAAAAACTTATACCATCTACTTACCATCCATCCATCCATATATATGCTAACAGCAAAATGTGTGGATCAGAAGAACTGCAGATCATATTCTCTGGATTAGTTCTCATTAACTTTAGGCTTTGCTTACTTTGCTTGTCATCAGTGTCCCCAAAAAGACAAACCCAGTTGCATTAATAAGGCATATAAATGACTGGAAAAATGTTGATTTCCATAATGTAGGATGTCAGCACTTTTAATCCGGTGTGAACAGGAAGAGGTGAAGAGCCCGAAGCAGACTGCCCTGAAAGTGATGGCAGAGATAAAGACCACGGATATTTTCGGCAGGAATATTAGGTCAACAAGCAGACGCCAGTTTTCAGAAAGTGTCTAGAGAAAAGTAACATTCAAATGACGACCTATTACTCATTATGATGGTAATGATGATGATAATGATGTTTATAATCAATAATATTATTGCACCTCAAAATTTATTACAGCTCTTATATACAATGATACTGTGATGGGTGCAATATCAAACATAAAATCATTTTGCCTTTTTTGATGAATGAGCCCAGGTAGGGGACAGCATGCTGAGTGAAATGCATTTGGTCCAGAGTCAAAATGAAACGTGTTGTGGCAGTTTTCAGTTTCCTGATTACCGAGAGTCACGCTGCATTTCAGCTTCACCTTTGCCGCTGGGTGAAACCTGCCTCACTGCTGTCCCGAATCGGAATGGGCATGTCCTAGGGCAGGGGTGGGCAATCGTATCCGCAAAGGGCCGGTGTGTGTGCAGGTTTTTGGGATAACCTGTAGGTCACCTGCTCAAACCCAGGTGTGAGGACTCTTCAGCCAATCAGTCCTCTAATAAGTAATCTTTTTAGGGAGTTGCAGCGAAAACACGAATACACAGTGGCCCTTTGTGGATAAGATTGGCCACCCCTGTCCTGGGGGATGTGGAGGGGCAAACATCTGAGTGTGTGGAGGAAGTGAAAACAGCGGCGTCCCGATCGCAGTGCGTCAGCTGAGAGCGTGACGCAGACTTCAGCTTCAGGGAACTGTGCAGAATATTGATTCAGGAGCCAGCAGGGGCCCTTCAGTATGGCGAATTATAAACTATATGTTTGGGGAACATTTTACAATAATGACATTTTACTCACCCCCCCCCCCCCAGCCACAAGGGCCCAAGGTGGCATTTTGTCAGGGGGCCCAGAATTTTGATCTATGTCCCTGTGAACGAGAGAATCTCCCACCACATCCCCGTAGAACTGCAGCGAAAAACTCACCTTAGTGATTCGTTATTCTTGGCAGCTATAATGTACATTAATCCTATAAAACAATATTTATTTATGTATTTATTTATTTATTGCAGTGTGGGGTCCTTGTATTTCTTGATAACAAAGTCAGACGAATTCTGAATGAAAGCCACTGAGGCTGAAGGAGAGACTTCTTGCCAGCTAAGCTTCACCCTGCAGAACAAACGAAAGATTTTAATTTGAAATAAATTGTCATTTTCGGACGCGTAATGTGGTTTGTGCAGGTTCAGCACCCTCATTAGGTACAAAAACAAAAATTCACTGCAAGTCATACCACAGGTGTCTCTGCAAGGAGCAGCATTTTTAGACACACTTAAAGAATATATGGTAACATGATTGTGTTTTGTTGCATCCATATAATAAATGGACCTCATAAACCAGTGACACCTCATCATTTCAAAGTCGGGACATGTGGGTGTGATTGAATAAACTGCATAGATGCACATCATGAGAAATTTGAGTTGGAGACCAACCTAAGTGGGGTGGAGAGCTGGCGGGGGGCACGGGTGGGCGCGGGGGGCACCGGGGGGGACGGCAAGGATGCCGTGAGTCTCCGCTGTTCAGTGTGCGTGACCTTGTTTGGTCGCCAGCCTGCTGTGAAAGGAAGCCTCAGAAGACTCAGTCAGTGAAAGGTTCTCAGGGAAGCCCGCAATCGCGTTTCCAGAGAAGACAAAAACTCACCCCAGGAAGCACCTGTTTCTTTTTTCAGTCGAGGTGTCGCTTGCCGTGCACCTCACGCCTCACGCCTGTGTGTAAGTCTGGCACCAGCCGCCTAGTGCAGTGTCTCTGAACACGGCCCTCGGAGACCCCGAGACGGTCCACGTCTTTGTTCCCTCCCAGCTCCCGATAGGAGCAAAAACACGGACTGTCTGGGAGTCCCTGTGGATTGGGTTGAGAAACACTGCTCTGGTGTGCCAAGGTGAACAGGACTGGAGCAGAGCTACCTGGGTTGCCTTCAGAGCACAGACTAGGACTCAGTGATGTATCAAAGGTCTAGCCTAGTAAATCTCACACCCACTCATCTAAATAACATCAAATAAAAAGAACCCACAAGTACACTGTACAAGTACTAGCTTGATTTAAAAGTAGTTTGGTTAAAAGCAACCTAAATGAGCTCCTCCCTCGGCTTACCAGAAAAGTTTTAATTAGCAAATTATTTAGCTGGTTGTAGAGGCAGAAAATTAAAAGGGCTGAAGTAAACTGCATTTACAAAACACTTCTCATGTATGCTGATGATTGCAACTCCTAGCTGAAAAGCCCAGACAGAAATAATTGGATTTGTGTACTTAGGACTGTATTATTGTATCTGTCGGCCTGCTGAGAATACATGTGGCCTTAGGACTGTATTATTGCTGAGAATACATGTGAACTTAGCACTGTATTATTGCTGAGAATACATGTGGCCTTAGGACTGTATTATTGCTGAAAATACATGTGAACTTAGCACTGTATTATTGCTGAGAATACATGTGGCCTTAGGACTGTATTATTGCTGAGAATACATGTGGCCTTAGGACTGTATTATTGCTGAGAATACATGTGAACTTAGCACTGTATTATTACTGAGAATACATGTGGCCTTAGCACTGTATTATTGCTGAGAATACATGTGAACTTAGCACTGTATTATTACTGAGAATACATGTGGCCTTAGGACTGTATTATTGCTGAGAATACATGTGAACTTAGCACTGTATTATTACTGAGAATACATGTGGCCTTAGCACTGTATTAT
>JAODLC010000021.1:14225017-14241680 GCA_026781145.1 Hippopotamyrus pictus
TTGGGATTATGGTTTTTCCCATAGAAATGAATGGATGGTCCCCATTTAGATAGGAAGACCAACTTGTGTGTGTGTGTTTACAAGTTTATGAATGATCCTCATTTAATATTAATCGCATGAACTAGTAAAAGTTCTCACTCAGTTTTGGTGTGCAGTTTCTCCCAGTGGTGATATTTAATGACCGTAAATATCACATTTTTCCATCTCTAACAGCAAGTTAGTGTCTTTGGTCTTTTGTACTGGATACTGTTTATCTTGAGTGGCAGGGGTACTGCTGAAGAAATGCTTCACTGCAAACTGTGAGGGATTACGTAAGGACAAAAGTATGACCTGCTGTACAAATTATTCCAGCGCTCAGGATGTGGCTGGATTTGAAGCTCGCAGTTTGACCTGCAGCACTTTTTCTGCCTTGGGTTGATCGGAGATCCCAGCTGACTGTACTGTCCATCAGCGCGTTTTCGTTTTGCTAACCTTCCTGCTTGCTCTGCTTTTCCAGCATCTCTGCATTAACCTAGGGGACACCCGATTCGCTTTGCATAAATATGCACGTTCAGTTTGCACGTTTAAGTCATTCCAAAACCTTCCATGACCTTCCGTCTCGAAGACACAATTCTTTTGAATTAATGTTTTTTTTAAGCTCGTATCTTTACACTTCGTTAAACCCCTCGATTACTTTTGCTACTCGCACGTCCGTTGCTGGCATCCCTGCTTCTTCGCTACTTGTTGCTTTGAAATAGAATGATGATTCTGGGCTGTCGTGAGATGCGGACGTGTGCGTGTGACCCAGAGTCGTGCTTATCGATTAGCGCCGCTTTTGCCATGTCGCGATAAAAAAATGCACATGTCAAACACCGGGTCTTAATCAGCAAAAGCGGGCGAAGTGACGAGTGAGCTCAGCCCCTGTACTAAGTGAATTTATAGTTAACACTGTTTACAAAACGAAATCTGTATTAATGAAATGTCTGATCTACTCATGTTGACTGTTAATGTACTAACGTATTACATCGCCCCAATCCGGAGTGGTATATTGGGAATTCTGGGTGCCGGAGACGGGTCAGTGCCGCAACCATCACTAGCTGCAAGAAGATTCGTTCTGCACATGCAAGCTAATCGCATTAATGAGGCTGCGCTGGGATGTTTTCCCGCAGCGCGCTTCCTTTCACCATCTATTAACAGCCTCGTCTGAGCCAAGAAATGAAGAGTTGGTCCTGTATTCCCATTCTCCTTGGAACATACTACATTAGTAACACCAAGTGAACAGAAGGGTGCTTATTTGGCAGAGATACAGTATGGAAAGGAAACACAAAAATAAGGAGGCATTTCGACAGGAAAGAGGAAAATTGTGAGTTTAATGGGGTCGTGAAAGAAGAGAACTACCGATTTTATGTTTTGTCATGTATGCAGGACAAGTACAATGAATAGGAATAGTTCTGGTCACCTGATCCACCAAACCCCATCTTAAAAGCATTGTTTCGGGCCATCACACGCAGAGAAATAGGCTTATTCAGGTTGACGTAAATGTATGTGGGTCCCTTTTTAACATGGTACATGTCGCTGTACCTGCCTGCATCTCCAATGCATGCATTTACAATAAGGACACATATTAGATTTGGAGATAATGAGTCAGCAGATTTCCAACATGATGCCCTTTTGGTGAGTCAGCATAAAAAAACACTGAAATGTTTTGGTGTTTTGTCTGGCAGCAAATCAAGCTTTTTTCTTCGATGGGATCTCAAAGTTTGGATTTTTTTTTTAAATCACATTTAAAAGTCTTTTGTTCATATTACAATAAATAATAGCCAGATAAAGCAAATAGGCCTACACTTCCTCATTGCTAAATCTCACCACACTCCACTTAAGGCTCAGCCTGTTTAAGAAACGCGTCACTGGATGCAGTACCCAGCTTAGCTGGACGACAAAGAAGGACTTCCTGCCAGCGTCCGTCAGGCAGGATGTTGATGTATATCTCATCTCTTCAACTCATGGGCACATTGTACTTGCAAATGGAATTCACAACGGGAAGCCATTCACTATGCAATGCTAATGGGAGAGCGGCTTTGTTTACACGGTGACGGGAGAGAGGAGACGAAGCTGGCCGGCAGTGTTGGTGGTCTAGCAACATTTGTGATGTGATCTGAACTAAAATGGCTCTGAATGAAAATCTACATGTATGTTTTTAAGCTATATTGACCAAATATAGGGTGGAATGTACAGATAATAACACATACAGATATGGACTGGAAAGTGTTGGTGCTGATAACATTAAGGTTTAAGTGATTTAGGATAATTTCACCTTTGTTTCATGGCTGCACATTGAAAGCACTTCTTTACACAGCGTGTAGTAAGAGTATGGAATAGTCTTCCTGCTAGTGTAGTGGAAGCTAAAACCCTGGGTTCTTTTAAATCAGAGCTAGATAAGATTTTAACAACTCTGAGCTATTAGTTAAGTTCTCCCCAAACGAGCTTGATGGGCCGAATGGCCTCCTCTCGTTTGTAAATTTCTTATGTTCTTATGTTCTAAAATTAGTATTTGCATTAGGGGGGGCGGCATGTCAGAGTGACTAAGGATATACAGATCGATACTGAAACATTTATTCTATCTGAATGTTTCATTTTGAGAATCTAATGTAACATTCTTTGTACCTGGTAATTTCAATGTTTATATTACAACAGGGAGCAGGACATGAAGCCCAAGCAGGACCTACGTAAATGCGAGTGTTAGGATAGGGACTATTACTGAACCTCTGAGGATTTCCAGCAGAATCGCCAAGAGACAGTAGCTTCATTCAACACCGTGTACACTAGTGACACCTACTGGTGAAAGATCTGAGGTGAGCTGAGCTTGTGGGTCATGAGAGGAAGTGACGGGACTTCACTTGGAGCAGAACATGAAGCTCACAGCAAGATTACTCATGGTGACAGCCAGTGTGGTCAATTTCAATAGCACTTATATTCAGGGTCGACAGTAAACACTTTTTTTCAACAAATCTCACAACAATTACATGCATAACAGAACAACACAACAGTTCAGTTCTTTCATTATTCCTGAAGCTGAAGGGTATGCTGGGTAATACAGGCACGACCCAATAGCTAAGTGACCGGATAACTAGCTAGCACCTATTTTATATTAACCAGATAACTTAGCTAGCTGCAACTAGCTAGTGCATATTAGTCTAATTTATATGCACCACGTGGGCCAGATTTCAAACCTGCTAATGCAACCATTTTTAACTGACTAGCAGGCCAGTATTTGTGCTCTAGAAAAACTGGACGCTAACTACTGCTAAGTTAACATGGCTTACATCCTCTATTTTGCAGCTTTTAGCTACTAAATATGCACTAGCTACCCACAGCAGGTTAACATTAGACAATGCTGATATTTAAAATGGAGATTTAAAACACCTTAGGCCTAATCTCAGCAATAATCTGTTGTTAGCCATTGTGTCATTTTGTCAAAGTGCATTTTAAAATGAAACAATTCATATCGACTACTTCACCTTTAAAATAGGTAAGTGACTAGGCTTATTAAGTTAATAACGTTAAGTGTCTTAAGGACCGGCCTACTTTAAGGACATGCGATGTAGCTCCTCGGCCAGCCGACGGAGTACTGTCTGTTATATGTTAGAGAATGTGTATAAGGGGATAGCAGCAACTGCAGCCTCCTGCCCGCCTGCAAGGGGGCGCTGTGTCTGAGTGAGGAAGAGCTATTCCTGATCCACCTGACAAATGAGGCACTGAGGCCTTTTGAAGAGGAGCCATGGGAGGCCTCATCTGAAAATCATATTTCTGTGTGTGGGGGCAGTGTGGCTCAGTGGGCTAAGCCTGTCTACCTGTCATCACGTGGTCACTGGTTCAAACCCAGCGTCCGCACGTCTGTGGGTCCGTGAGCAAGGCCCTTAACCCCCAGCTCCCTGGGTGCTGCTGCGGGTGGCTGCCCTTTGCGGACAGCTTACTCTACAAAGAGAAAGGTGAAAAGACAATTTCCCCACAGGGATCAATAAAGTATCAATTATTATTCTGTGTCAGAAGTGATTTCCCTTGTGTCCCTCCTTCACAGAGAACTTGCATCCAACAAGGTAAGCGCAGATTCTCGGACAATCAAACATTAATGGTGTAGCTGACATGAGGTTTAAAAACCTCGCAGTTCATGGCAAAGATGATGTTGAAACCAAGAAAAAAAAAAAAAGACTCCTCGCTGACAGGCGGCAAGCTTCTGAGTTGGGGGAGTCAGGTCCTACTTCACCAGTAGCCTGTCTGAGCAAATTTTTCTACAGCCGCAGCGAAAAGAGGGCTAGGTGCAGATATGACACTGAGTCAGCAGGTACCAACATGCATGCTGTGACTCAGAGGACAAGGACCCATTACTGGCATGAACCATCAGTCCCATCCCTTTGCAGACCTGCAGTCAGATTCTTGGGAATTGTTGCTTCATCCGTATCTGCCGCACAGAATTTTTCTAAGGCAGAAGAGTTGGTGAGCATAAGAAGACGCAGGACTGAAGACAAAAACATGACACAGTTTCTGAACAAAAACCTCTGAATGAGGAAAGAAACATATAGGTACACTCTTAGGGGAGTTTATACGGGACACTGGCATCTAGCATGCTGTAAAAATTCAAGATAAGTGCAGGTCTGTAGCTGGAACAGCTATTTTTACAAATTATTGAACGTTTCATAAATGATGTTACATCAACAAAAACAATCATAGTTTTATATAACCCAAAATATTATTTTTTTCTCAGTACTTATTTAAGCTACTGAGCTGTGTACCTACCTCATGCGTATATGACAAGGCTATTCAGATCATGGTCCTCAAGGGCTGAGTCCTGCTGATTTTCCAGGCTTCCTTTACCTGTGGAGCCAGGCGTGAAGCCTCAGAATCAGTAACTATTAAACTAACAGCCTGGCAGAAACGAAAACAAGGACTGGATTTGGAATTGAAGGCCAGATTTGAAGACTCCTGGTGTATGAAGTTGCACGATTCGTTTCGATTGTTAGGATAACGAGGAGGTGTACCTCATAATGCAGCTAAGCTTATATATGGCCTGTAGGCTACTATATAAAATACACTGATGTACCCGTTTTCAAACCCAATAGATTTCCCATTTAATGCATGCAAAAGAGACGTCTGAATTTTAGCATCAGGATGCCAACCCTGGTACACGTGGTATCGGATCGAACAGCAAAGCAGCGCTATCTCCCATCAGTAGCGGCTGACCGGGAGCGCAGAGGCTCCCCGTGCAGTTTGCGGCGCTTCCGCAGCTTCGGTGCGCGCAGTGCGCCTGCGCCTCCCCCGCCAGCGGTAGCAGGCGTGCTGTGCGACACCGAGTCGCGAGCTCAGTCTGCCTGCCTGCCTACCTTTCTTTCCCTTCCTCCTTTTCTCACTGCATTACTTTCACATATACGTGGGAAACGTCGCATATTCGCAGTCAGCCATGATGCACCGCCGGCTGAGCAGGCGGACCTGATGGCGACTCGGGCGCTTGTCCGACCAGTGGCTCCGTGATGCGCCGCAGTCGGGGGGGAAAGCTCGAGGTCCGGCTTGAGGCCTACTCGTTAAGGCTAGTTAAAGACTAGTTAGAGGCTAGTTAAAGAAATCTGTCTGCTTGTCTCTCCCCTTCGCCTCACCGTGATGGCTGAGAATCAGCAGAAGAATCCTGAGCCGGGGACAAGCTCTCTGCCGTCGCCGCTCCACGGCCTCCACGGAGTCGAGGCCGGTGCGCTGCGGCACCGGATAAAAGCCTCCATCTGGTAAGAGGTACCGGTGTACCGCCTTGTCTCCGCTGGGGGTTAGGGGTGCAGTCGTGTCTGAGGAGCCTGTTTCGGTTGGGCACCGAGTAGCGTCGCTTTTGTCTTGTACTCCGGTGCACTGGAGCCTCCCCAAGCCCATTTCCTGGCTGTCAGAGATGTATACCTCCGTGACTGCGTGGCCGGCCCGATGTCATTTTCAGCCAGTTCAGGGGCTCCGTACTGGCTGGCCCTAGGGGAGCGGCTCCCCTCTGCTCCGCCGCCTGGGCTCCACCGACGTGACCGCAGGATATGTGCCGGGTGTCGGATTGTAATGAGAGCCAGTTAAATGTGGTGATTATAACCCGCATTAGCAGGCAGCATCACTGCGGGAATCTCAGTGCAGGCGGCGAATGTTGCGGCAGAACGGCGTGTTTGTCTCGGTGTCTGCTTGTCTTGCTCCGCTGCTGGGCTCCTCCATCTCAGGCTGGGAATAGCTGTGTAACTCTGTCTCACGGACCTTTCGTGTCGTTAGTGTTACTCGTGTTTGTCTAACCTGCGGAATAGCGCACTAAATAAATACGGCTATTACTCCGATCACATGTATAGTGTGTTATTTTGTATCTTCTGCTGTGCTGTTTTGTGTTACTTAGACATTCTAGTGCTACTTGTCCCCTGAAAGTATAACAGTGTTCATCTGTGTTTTACTTTAATGTTATGTATTAATGGTGGTAATTAAGGTGGTTATTAAGATGTTAATCTCCTAAGGTTAATTAGGACTTAACCATTAGACTATTACTTATTGCTGCTCTGAAAATAAGAACGCAGGAATAAGGAATCTGTGAAATAGTAACTTATGTAACTTGGTCATGAAGTTGAAAAACATGAAAAGAGTGTTTAAACGGCTGCGGAACTGTTCTAGCTTGCCTAATTACCGCTTCAGCCTTAATAAATGTGAGCCTATTTAAAACGAACAGTTCTTGTAGTTCATAATGAAGTGTGTTTGTGTTCTCCATGTGTCAAGATCTGCTAATGTTGCGTAATTTTCCTGACACCATGATAAATGCTAGATGACATGACGATGTAGAGACGTGGGTTACTGTGTAACTTTATCCAGAATCAAAACACTTTTTATGTTTTTCTTTAATATCCCAATCAGTTTTAATATCCCAGTTTTCTTTTTGTCAAAAAGTGAGCATAACAACTAAAGTATGGCTGCCAAAGTTGTTTATCCAGCATTGCTGGCCTACGTTGTGACCCTTACAGACCAAAGATATAATATATGAGTCTGCAAGTCTGCAAGTAGTACATATATTTAGCAACTCAAAGCAATAAGAACCTTCTCAGACATAAGCTTGTTATATTAGCATGGACTCAGGGGGAACCTTGAAGTGTACGAGATGTTCGACCCCATACTGAATAATTTTGGTGCTATGTTTCCATCTCTCATTTAGCTTGGACACTGTGACCCTTGACTGTCCGGGGGACAGCCTCGCATAGGCATTGGCTCTATTCCGTCAATGTGGATTTAAATCATGCCCGGGCATGCTCTCTCCGGCGCTGATGTACATGCGTGTGCTGAGGGTGTGGCCTCAGTGGAGAAGCAGGCAGCTTATTAAAGAGCTAGAAACATGTTGATATTCCCTAGAATCTGTGGTATTTTTAACATCAGCTGAAGTATCTTTTAAACCTCTTACCTGCAATTTGCATGTCAGTGTTTATTTTTAACCATAAAACGAACAGTTTTGAATGTTACCCAGTGTGTGTAAACGTGACTGAAGGCTGGGTTTGTTACATACCCAAAATGATATTGCTTTCTGGGTAGAGCACATGATAGGTGTGTCAGTGTGGCTTATTTTGGAAGGCATGCTGTCCTGAGTTTTCAAGGTAACAGAACAGAGGTCTAAAGAAACGCATGACGCATGTTTCTGGGGGCCTTCAGATGACCGCGGTGTTGTAAGAAAGACTCTTATAGAGAGGCTGTCGGTGTCTGGTTTAGACCGGCTTGAGTTACTTGTGTGGCTGACTTTGTTTACATGTGACCCTTCAGTTTTAGCTCGTACAGCATGACGCGGTCCAGGGGGAATTGCTTTCGCGGGTTACGGCAGCGTTCTTTTTTCCCAAGGAGTCGTTTGGTGATTATGCACAAAAAGCGGGTTAGCAGTCACTGAAAGTAGGCCTATAGAAATGATCTTTTTGTACTAAAGGTTATTTAACTGCAAATTGTCCTTGATTTAAGTTGAATTAAATTTACCAATACAGTGCAGTATGCGGTAACCTTATTGTTGATGTGGCTAGTGGGTGGGGTCTCCTCTTTGATGGGTCTGTGTAGGCATGTGAAAGCAGAGTCACTAGTCCGTCAGCTTCCCCGAAGTTGCTGAGCCAACAGTGTAGACTGCATGTGTAAACATCCGCGGCTGTTTCTGAGGCAGTCTGATGCTCAGCGTAAACCCAAGGCTGCCCACTGAGGACATGAGCGGGTCATTGTGCCGCTTCCTGCCTCCAGGCGGCTGTCTGGTGCCTCTTGTCATCTTGGAGCTCAAATCTGGAATAAAGGCCATCGATGCCTCCTTTACTAGTCCTGCTGTGGAAAATAAAAGCCTGCGTGGTGTCATGCGGGTTTGAGTCGGGGAGTTCGCTCCTGCTGTCTTGCAAACCGGTTGCGTTGGGTCGTGCCCTGACTGCCGCATTGCTATTGGAGGGTGTAGTATCCGGGCTGTTCCGTGGAAGCTGTGCCGCTGCCACATGTATGTCAAAGTGCTGATATGCACAACACATGTGTGCTGTCTGCTGTGCCCCCCCCCCCCCAACTGCTATGTCACACAGCCGTTTGCCAGACCTCTGCTGTCGCTGGTTTCACTTTGGGCCTATTTTAGTTCCCTCATGTTGGTTCTCTGTGTGGTTTTTCAGGGGCTCCTAGGTTTTGATTTCACATTGTAGGATCACAGGGCTTGCTTGAAGAAAAATATGCTCATTAAAGAATATTAACAGTACCGGTGTATACATCTTTAGACCTTAATTGTAGGTGTGTTTACAAAACACTTGCTAGTGCACAACTGGGGGAATGTCACTAGTGATAGCGGTATGCGGTCTTGGAGCGCTTGGTGTCACCTGGTTGATTTAGAGACGTCGTTGGCATGTAGCCGTGTTTTTCACAGCTGTCTGTGTATCTCTGTCAGTCAGGGGAGTCTCTGTCCCTCCGTTACATGCTGACAAAATCGAAGTTTAATTTTCTTGCACTTGTAATGGGGCTTAAAATCTATTTGAAAGCCTTGTACAGAGTTTGACGTGGCTGCAGAGCGAGAGCGTGCAGTGATCTCGCCTCGAGTGGCGACAGCAGGAAGTAAGGTTTGTTTCTGCGGCCATCTGAGGAAAGAGGAAGCGTGTCTCGGAGCCACACGTTTGAGTTTTCCCGTTCTTGTCACCTAGCCGCAGGAAATGCGCCAGAGGGCGGCTTCAAGAGTGCGACTGCGATATGCGGTTCGAGGAAAACTGGAACGTGCTGCCTGGAGTTCCAGGTAGCCGGGAGTGGCTTAAAGCTTGATGGGGCTGCTGCTAATGATCACTTTGGTGCTTTAGCATCCTGCTGATAAGATGGAGATGCCAAGATGGAGAAGTTTAATACGGTTATGACTTGGTCATCTGACACCAGTGAGCTGTGCTATAGGGTTGTTGCATATGCTGCTCCTGTGGATGAGATCTGTCCTTGGCACAGGTGTGGTGGCACTGAGAAGCTGTTTGGGAGCTAAGAATAACATTACCCCCCCATTCTGGAGGGGTGGGCTCCCGGCCTCGAGCGACGCGTATGACTGAGGTCTCCTAATGCTGTGTAAATGAAACGCAGGCAGGAGCCTGTAGTATGACTGAGGGGGGCTTTCTTTGGCTCTTGCCAGGGGAGAGGTGATCCACTGCTATGCTGGAGCTGAAGAATCACTGAACATCCACAGTTGAGTGAGCAATGTGCTTCAGAGACTGTCTAGTCACGCAATTCAGCTTCAGCGAGACCGCGGCCACTTGAAAAGGTGTCAAAGCTGAAGTCGGACCTCTGGAGACCATGGGCGCTATGCTAATATGAGTTTTAGGGCTCTTCGGGATTCTGAACCTCTGGATATCGGGTCTGGGTCCAGCCCAGCGTGTGCTCTTGCTTGGATCAGGATAGCAGCTTGCTTGGCCCGTGTTTCATACAGCGGGACCGGTCTGATCTGTCAGTTTGATCCGGGTGTTTTCTTTGATGCTGTGTGGGTGAACACTCTCAGATGGTACAGAGCTGGCCTTTGCTGCAGTCCCAGAGCTGGCCTTTGCTGCGCTTGGATGGGTGGCTCGTCGCTCATACCATCCACAGCTTCCCAATCCACTTCTGCTTGTGTAATGAAAGCGCTCATCCCTTAGCTACCTGGGTTGAATAATGCACGCTGCCACACGTCTGCTGCCCTGAGTCCAGAGCCTTTCTGGTTCTCTTCCACATAAGCAGAAGTCCCCAGTCTGCCTGTCTATGTCTGCCTGCCCTTTTCTTCCTACTGCTAGACATTTAAAAGTGCTGATGTCTTTAGAATGGCGAGCTACATCCTACTCATCAGGATGGCGGCACGGCGCTGTTTATTTAGACAGTTAGGGTTTTATTAGATGATGTGATGTGATGCGCAAACCAGCATAGGCTTGAAGCAGCCTTATTTATCCATTTATTAACTCTGTAGCTCATATTCTCCTTGTAGGTGTCTGAATTGACGCTGGTTAGCAGCATCTAGCTAGAAGAACTTTAACAGCATCTAATGGGGTGAACGTCAGCTGATGTGTGCCGTGAAGGTGGAGACCGTATCTGCAGGGTCTCCTCCAACCGTGAGAGATGAGCCCATTCTAACCATTATGATGAGCCTGAAACTGCTATTGTGTTAGCTCTCAGTCTGTCACTGTGTTCCTGAACTGGTCCAGTAGAGGACCAGCAAGCTAGATATTGGAAGACGGCGGCTTTAATGGACTGATCAAAACTCTTGACTCGTGGTATAAATTGCACAGTCGCAATTACTTTGTAAGAAAAGTGTTGCCTAACACGTGTACTCCCGTCAGACATACCCTTAACGACCGGCTATCAAAATTAAAGCATTTTGTGTTAACAACTTTTACATGGACAAACCGCAGTTGAGAGCCAAAGGCCCTATTTGAGCGTGACGATTCATTTAATTGAAGATTGGGAGATTGAAGGCGCATGTCTACAAACAAGCCACACTGGGGAGTATATAGCCAAAGTCCCGCAAGATGCCGTCGCAAACTGGAGGCTCAATGGGAAGCGGCTGCTCGCCGTTACGGCCGACAGTGGGAGCAACGTTATCGGAGCGGTGCAGTCGCTGAAGGGGCAAAGGATGCAGTGGTTTGGGCAGTGACTATATTTGGCAATTGGTAAGTTAAAAAAAAAATAAAAATAATACATTAACTGCTTAAGTGTTATTTATTGAAGCCTGAATTAAGCAGTAAGAAGTTGAATTGTTTGCCTTTATAGTGATTCTTGTCAATTAAACTTTCAAGTGAATGTCCTCTTTTGAATTGGCTATAGCATAAAATGTAAAATGCCCTTAGGCTAGACAATTTTTTTCCAAAAATGAAGTTTTTTCCAGATTAAATTTTTTTTAAAACAAAAGCATTTTATGTAAACCTACGAAGGTAATATTACAATAGCAATCAAATTAAAGGCATTTCTAATGTGCAGTGAAATGTTAATCAGATTTGTCAGACCTAAGTGAGCTTCCTTTTAACATGAATGTAAAATACTAAAAAGTAAAATCGTGTTTTATTACAGGACATGGCGTGGATGAAGACCGCGTGACCCTAACAGTTTCTTTATGTAAAATAATTGTGGGTAGTCTTCTTGTGTAGCTGGTGGAGGGAGAGAAAGCTAGCTGACATTCAGATGCTCCAGGGTCTGCAGGCTCACCAGCTCGTCGCAGAGATGCCAACATGCTGGGGATCAAGGCAGCAAAGGATGGGGAGAGGGTCCTGGAGCAGGACTGGGGCAATTGCAAAAGTCCTGTCCTTTGGCAAAAAAAAATCTAGGCATCTTGTCCCTACCCAGTTAAATACTGAGGTGCCTGAAGTCCGGAAATCTCTTCATGAATTTACTGATTCTCTGTCAGGGCCGGACTATGTCACCTTGTCATATGCCCATCCAGCGCTCCAACTTTTCAAATCAACCATCCTGGCACGCAATGAAGGAGATGGTCAGCTTGGCAAATCCATCAAATCTGCCATTGTGGATTACGTGAATGAAAAGTATGCAGACCCATCAACTCGTGACCTGTTGGCATCATTTGGTGATTCATGATTTAAATGCACATATTACAGCTGACAAGCTGGAGGCACTGAAGCTCAGCGCTGTATGGGAAATGGAGTCTCTGGCCTCTGACCAGAACTGTCATGGCACAAGTGACTGCGCTTGTGTGCCGTGCCTGAGCCTGCAGCCGTCGTGCGTGCCGTGCCTGAGCCTGCAGAGCAGCCAACAGAGGCACCGTTTAAAAAAGAAAAGATCCCTTGAAGGCTTTTTCACAGACAAGCCCCACCTGCCCCACAGCATCAGAAGCAAACAATTGAGAGTGAGCTGTCAAACGAGCTGGTGTCAGGACCAGCAAGGCACAGCGCAGATCCCCCTGGTGGAAGGAACATACCGTCATCTTCCCCACATTAAGCTGCCTGGCACAAAAATACCTCTGTTCCTGTGACCAGTGCACCATCAGAGTGTATTTAATTGCAGTGCCTGTGTTGTGAGTTTGTCACAGGGCGTCATTAAAATCTGATGTTGACAAGCTGATGTGCTAAATCTTTAGCCTGATATGAAAAGTTAATTGAGGCTACCTTCATTCATTTGTCATGTACTTCATCCTTTATTTTGATAAATAAAAGTGTTTTTGTGTCGTTTTGTATGGCTTTGGTTTACAGATTAATTCCCCCCCCCCCTTCAAAGAAATATTGGGATATATATTTTGTATAGCCATTCGACCAAAATATATCAGGATATGATTTTTTTTGTTTGTGCAAATTGCCCAGGCCTACGATGGAGGTCTTAAACGAAGCACGTGTTGTTATATTCACATTATTAAGTAGACACAATTTTCCAAGGTGATGCACATCTTTGAGAAAGAATGATCCAACGGTAGATTTTTAATGCCAATGCACATTTGATATGGCTTGCATATGTTTACATATGGCATTGCCTCCGTTATTTAATGTTTATGCAAACAAAAGCTGCATAGTGCTGCTAATTTATTTTCCAATATAAAACTGTGAAATATCGCTTTGACATTTCCGGTACATTTTAATAATACCGTGGTAATACTGATAATCGTGATAATTAAACATTAAATTTTCATATCGCTACATCCCATCCCTAGGGTTTTGCTCAAGAGCCTGACAGTGAAGCCACTCTGCTGCCCCTGGGATTTGAACCTGTGACTCTCTGACCTCATCGAGAGCATCCTAACCTGCTGAGTCAGACTGGAACCCTGGTCTCTTAGACTTACTGAAGCTTCTCATTTATTGTCATTGGGTTGCCAAGTTTAGCAGTGGAAGTAGCAGCACAGGTGTGTTTGTCTTGGAGCCAAGATCTACATCTCGCCTCGGTTGGTGGGGGAATGAAAGCTGACCAGACACATGGAATTTTGTTAGGCGAGTTATAAAAGCTGTAGGTATCAAATGGGTATGTAGTTGGCCGGCAGCATTTATAATCTTGTAGCCAACAAGAATGAGCCTGAGCCTAGAATAGTGCATCCTGGGAATCTGAGGCTGGTAGAGGACACTAATGGCCCAGAGGATCAAATCTTTCATTTGGCATTTGATGCGTCTGCTTTCAGAGCAGTAAACCAAGAGAGAAACAGCATGACTTCAAGCACCTGAGCTGGTGAAATTCAGAGCGGCCCTCACCCAGGAGCCTGTGTGTGATTGTTCAGTTTGGGCCCACGAGTCCCTCGGTGTAGCCATGCGGAGGTCACCTGCACACCCAGCTTATTCCAGTGTTTTCTGTGTTTGATGGGCAGTGATAGGATAGTTGCTGCGTGACGGGAGTGAACTCAAGTCACTGAGGACGCTGCTGGGTTCGGCTGCTCTGACCTATGATAACCTAGCGAATGTACACAAAGTAAGGCAACAATCTGCATTCACTTTTCCGCGGTAAATTTAAACTTCTTTTTTTGAGAAAAATATACCCAATTTTAGGAAATATTTTAAATAAATTAAGTTAAAGGTCTACCTGCTTTCATGGTACCACCCTATAGGATTCAGGCAACATTTTTGCACTCACTTTTTGGGTAAATTTATTTTTTATGAGTAAAGCAAATCCAAGTTTAGCAAATAATATGCCTCATGACAATTATAATAAAGGACCCTATTTAGTATCTGGTGCACAGTAACAACGCAAAGTATCTTTGCGAGCATGAGCCTGCTGCAGTTGTCATGTTCCCACCCAGGTCCTTGCTGAAGGGCCCTTAGATGTGTGACTATTCTTCTGAGGGTGGGCACAAACCAGCAACCTTCTGGTCATAGGCATTGAGGCTTACCCCTCTGAGCTATATGCTAGCCACATGCTATACTCCTGCTCTGAAGTCAATGGTGCAGTATTTCACTGTTCATTTGAGGGTACAGGCGTCCCAGTTTGGTGTCTCCCTGCCAACTCCCTTGGGGTGGGCTTTATCAAATATTCAAATAATCACTGGCAAAATTTGACTAGTAGTTCTGCCTGAAATGCATCCATACTTGACAGCGTAACAAGTAGAAACTGAAGACTGGAAATTTTGAAATAATGCTGAGCTCAATATTTTTACTTTTTTACATTTTTGGTGTGCTTGGCGCAGGCCTGCTGTGCCTTGTCTATCTGAAGGCTGGCCTGCTGTACCTTGTCTGTCTGTCTGAAGGCAGGTTTGCTGTGCCTTGTCTGTCTATCTGAAGGCTGGCCTGCTGTACCTTGTCTATCTGTCTGTTTGAAGGCAGGTTTGCTGTGCCTTGTCTGTCTGTCTGAAGGCCGGCCTGCTGTACCTTGTCTATCTGTCTGTTTGAAGGCAGTTTTTCTGTGCCTTGTCTGTCTGTCTGAAGACTGGCCTGCTGTGCCTTGTCTGTCTGTCTGAAGGCCGGCCTGCTTTACCTTGTCTATCTGTCTGTTTGAAGGCAGGTTTGCTGTGCCTTGTCTGTCTGTCTGAAGACTGGCCTGCTGTGCCTTGTCTGTCTGTCTGTCTGTCTGTGAGGGAGCTTTGTGACTCTGGGACCCTTTGCTAACTTTCTCCTTACAGGAAAGTGATGGGGAATCTTTCTCAGTGCCTGTGGAGCGCTATTAATGTCACCGTTTTTATTTTTATTAATGGGCTTGGGGGGTGCCTCAGGGTATACTGGTCATGTCCTGGAAGTGGGGAGAGATGCATGCATCACATTTTCTCCATTTATTAATAAATGTGCTTAAACCCCATTTCTCAGGTTACCTTTCCACTAACTTGTCTCTCCTTCCTCTCCCCAGCAAATCTGTACAATCAAAAGTGGACAACATTTTGGTGAGTGAAGAATGCCTCATTAAACTGTGATAATGAACGTGATCAGGTGGGGGTGGTTCTCATGTTACCCTTAATCTTCTTTTTCTGAGTATAAACTTAATTTCACCCTTTTATGATTTATGGTACCATCACGTGAGCCTTATCAGTAAAAGGCCTACTTTGTTTTTCCCCGATTCCTGTATTGATACAGTGTCACTTATAATGAATCCTTTTACGATTGATCGTGAACAGCAATGTGTTGCTAATATAGTGTGTGTCACTATATTTATCCCGTCACCAGCTAATGTATCTGTTATCTCGCTTTGGACGAAAGTCTTTGCTAAGTAAATATAAATGTAGCTCTTTCTGCCAGCCATCCTGCTGCGTCTGCACCTTTAAATGGCCCCTTCCCTTTTTCTGTCTGTTTATTGCAGCCGCTACCGTTTCTTAATGACATTTACAGTCGTGTTTGGTTGGGGACCTTATGGAGCCATGCATGTGTGTTTTTCGGTATCTGTCCGTCGATCCTCTTTTCAGCCATTTGTCCTGAGTTGTCCTGTGACATTTGCTCCGACTTCGCTTTTCATTGAGGAATGAACAGAGGATCATTTCACTATTATTCCCGTCTTCTTTCTTTGTCTCTCTCTCTTTCTGCCATCCCACATCGTTCAGGATAGTCTGATGTGACTGCCTCTTTAAACATCCACGCAGTGTCCGTGGGGGTCGATGAGGAAGTCAGAGACTGAGGCGGGGGTAGGGTCTGCGACCTGTCTGCTCTAACTGCGGATGTTGTGGCTTTTCTTTTCTTTTTTCTTCTGTACGTGTAACTTTGAAACCAGTTGTGCACTCACATGGCAAAGGCCTGTCCATTTCTCGCTGTCCCTGTATCCGCGCCAGGCCGAGGTCTGTCCATTTCTCCGATCCACCCCAGGTACCCCAGAACTCTGGATGTTGAGTGTTTTACCAGACGTGGCTTACAGGGTGCTCTCTCTTACTAAGGGAGGTTTTGCTCCACTGATTGATCAGACCCACATTGCCCAGCACTGGTTTAGGCTTTCAACCCCAGACGGGGGACTGCGACGTGGCATTAGTCATCAGCGGCCGCCCCCACTCGTGAATCTCCCTTTGGTCGTAAAGCCCCTCCCCCCTTGAGGGCTAACCCAGCACCTCCACCCATCTTTATCTTTATATGTTCGAAAGCGATTTTTTAGTTTGCTTACATTTTTTAAGATTGTTTCTCCATTTCTTAAATTCGGCTAATAACTAAACTGCTACACTGAGGTGTAGGTTCAAACTGTACCTGTGACTTACCTCTGTGTGGGGGGAAGGAATGTCTGCTGCCACAGTGCCTCTTCTGCATCAGCTGTTGAAGTGTTCCAGCCTTTCTGTCCCCCCTCCCTTACCCCCTTGCTCTGTCCTCCGCCCCCGCCCCCCTGCCTG
>JAODLC010000021.1:14241780-14254005 GCA_026781145.1 Hippopotamyrus pictus
CCTGTTTCCCTATCCACCCCCCTATCTGTTTGCCCATCTCTCTCTTTCCTGCCCCGCCCACCTGCCCGCCTGCCCGTCTCTCTCTCCTGTCCTGCCCGCCTACCCGTCTCTCTCTCCTGTCCCCCCCACCTGCTTGCCTGATTAGATTAATTAGACTAATTAGAATTGCTTCCAAACCGTTGCGCAGTTTTATACAATTAAACATTGGCTAATAGCCTTTTTGAAGTATACCAAGTGGGTCCACTCTGAACTTCTGAACAATCTTGGCTCCTTAACCACTGAGCTACTCGCTGCTTTATGTTGGGAATCTTCTCTCATTTTTTGCTGGTATTTCTCTCTGACCGATATCAGAGCACATCTAAACACAGAGCTTGTTCGTTAACTACACTGTGCCCAAGACAGCAGTATTGGCTCCGTGGATCTCTGGAAACTTGTTAATTTCCACGTCATTTCTTACTCTGTAAAATCCTACACTCATTGATGTAAAGATCTATACCAGGACAAACGCTTAACTCCACAAGGAATCACCTGCTAGGCAATGAGAGAACAGGAGAGCTGATTGGACAGATTTTTGAGATGTATTAAAGAGGGGCTTTTTGGAGGAGTCCTTCAGAGAGCAGGGTTGTAATTGAAACAGAGAAGTGAGGGAGTGGACAGTGCAGGGTGTCAGGGGTCGGGAAGCCTCAGATAAACTCATTAAAACTCATTCATCCTTCAGCCCCACCTTATTAACTCTGATGGTGTTAGTGGTTATGGAGTCCCGCCCACCTGTCATATGTCAGTGGAGACGTTGTCTCCGTACATAAAATCCACATTGGCCCCCTGTGATTACAGATCAGGGTATGAATTATTCTTGCACTAAATGTACCCCCCCAAGTCCCTCTGCAGATTATAAACAACTAAAACTTGTGCTTAAGAAAATTGCATTTTGTCTTTACAGCAAGATGTTGAGAAGTTTACAGACATTGAAAAACTCTACCTCTACCTTAAGTTGCCTTCTGGTCCCAGCAATGGCAGTGACAAGTGGTAAATATCCCACGAGTTTCCCCAAACTCCCGTCATCTTGGATGTGAGAATCTCCACCTCTGCCTGCCCCCTCCCCCGCCCGTCTCCTTTCAGTGTGATGTTGTTAAATATCCCTGGTTTGCTGTGGTGTTCAGCCTGTGGCTTTGCTCGCTTGCTCGCTCATGCCCTTATCTTCCTGCAGCGAGCAGACCTCCTTGTCGTCCAGCCGCACGCAGCAGACGCACGCCTTCAGCTGGATCCAGAATCACTTAGAGGAGCATCCAGACACCTCCCTCCCCAAGCAGGAGGTCTATGATGAGTACAAGTGAGGACTGGCCGGGGGAGGACCTGTTGCTCTTGTTCATCACAGAAATCCACAACTTTCACAAGACGCCTGTCCACTGATGAATTGTAACTGGCATGGGATCTACTGTTAGGAAGCCGAACTCCTGAGACATTTAACATTATGCTAACAATATGTTAACAATCCAAGCTGAAATTCTGAGCGTGATCTGATGCCAGAGTGACTCGTATTTTGCTGTCCTCTCCTGCAGAAGTTACTGTGACAATCTCGGCTACCACCCTCTCAGTGCTGCCGACTTTGGGAAGATCATGAAAAACGTCTTTCCTAATATGAAGGCGCGACGGCTTGGCATGAGGGGCAAATCCAAATATCCTTTATTCTGATTTGTGGTTCATGGTGATCAGGGGCTTATGAGATGCTGGCCTATGTCTGTCAGTGTGGATGTCTGTCGTCTTACCACTCGCTGAAATTTCAGTCTCAAAAATGTTTTGGAAACTCTTGTAGCTGTCCAGAAAGAAAGAAACTGATTGGTCCAAGGAGACAGCAGTACTGATGTGTGTGCAAATAGGGCTTCTCCGCTATTGACTTGGAGACATGAAAGGGATCATTATTCATGGTTAAGAAAAAAAATGGGAATACAGACCCACCGCAATCTGTAAAAATTGTGTAAACCTTTTTGGTCTCCTTGCGTTCCTTGGCGAATGACGTGAACATGCAAGTGGAGTGTAGTGAAGAAAAAATATATGAGATATGAAGATCACTGTGAGATGTCGCGTGAGAGGCTTCCGTAGACACGCAAGGCACCGCGCCCAGCTGCCGGTTCGGCCTGGGGTGTTGCCGTGCCTTTGCACGTGTTCCTCTGAGGTCTCGCTGCGGAGATCTCGCCGCCACAGAAACCGTGCGGTGATGGTTTCTTCAGCTGTGTTGTGCGATGCTCAGATGGGAGGGACATTTATGAAAAGAGCCCCCAGGCGCTGTGGCCGGAGGGTTTGGTGACAGGCACCAACACCCTGCTTCCCCTGTTGCTGAGAAATACCCCTCCCCCATTCTGGCTTCTCTTTTCTGACTGTGGCACCCCTAAACCAGTGGGGCAGCCCTTTAACAAAGGTCAGAGGTCATTTAGAAGTGGCTGTCTCTGGCATAGCACCATGCTAAAATTTTCTATTCATTTTTTTTTTCTTGGCGAAAGCAGACTTCCTGTGAGTACTTGAGTATGACCAGTACAAGTTCTTTGGGTGTGCTTTGAAATCCTAAACGAGAAGTTTCGCGTTTCAGGACTTTAGCATGGTGTGCGGGTCCTTAACTACATCTTACATACTGCTATAGTGGATTGAGGAAAAAAGCTTTGGTCCATGTGCCGTCTCTGCCCAACCTGGACGTGCATAAAACAAGTGATGGGGTAAGTTATCATCTTCTGGCTTCTGTCCCCACTAAAGAAAAGCGTGTGCTGCTCTATGCATACCTGAGAGCAATTTTTATCTTTTGACAACGGCTCATGTTACTTGATCATCGCGACAAGCCAGGGTCCTGTTGTGCCAGACTGCAGTAAAGCTGTTCTTGCTAAATTAACTCTATGCCCTGGCTATCAACCGGCACTGCCTTGTAAAGGTCAGATGTCCCACTCAGATCCTCTTCAATAATGGCTTTTAGAGTGCAGAATTTGTGTTCTGTGGTAGAACTTAAGATCAGCCTAGGTTAGAAAGCTGAACAGCTTTTGATTGAAGTGTTCGTCATGTAGGAAGTATTGGGAGGAGGGTGTCACTGCTCTCATTGGCTGGTAGAGGCAGCACTGGTATCCTGATTGGCTGTCTTTGTCAGTGTGAGGTGCTGGAGTCCTCAGGGGTGCCCTCTAGTGCTGAGGATGAGGTACGCCTGGCGGCCTGTGGCCTGGTGTGTGAGTGGGCCCAGAAAATCCTGAGCCAATCATTTGGCTGCGTGGAGGACTTGGCCCGCTACCTTCTCAACAGCCAATACATCAGCACCAAGTCCATGGCGGCCCTCGCACTCATGACGGGGACATCAACAGGTACGGGTCGGGCTCTTTCTGAGTAGAGGTCTGGTAGAGAATAGACTGGCTATATTTTAGGCCGGTTTGTAGGGGGAGTCTGGGTTACCTTGTATGAATGAATGGTTACCTTAGGAGATGATTAGGAAGCCAGATTTGAAAGGGCCACAGTGGGCAATTTTAGCCAGGACATCGGAGTACCACCCCTGCTCTTTCAAGCAGATGCCCTGGGACCTTTTATGACCTCAGAGAGTCGGGATCTCAGTTCTATATCTCATCGAAGGGCAGCACCATTTTTCCTGCAGTGTCCCCGTCACTGCACTGGAGCACTGGGGCACTGGGGACCACTGGGGTGGGCTAACCTGCTGGTCACACCAGCGCCTCTCCCAGCAGCAATCCAGCTTTCCTAGTCGGTCTCCCATCCAAATACTGGCCAGGCCCAAACCTGCTTAGCTTCAGATGGACAGTGGATTCCAGTGCATGTTTTTTTCTGGCCGAGTAAATGTAAATCTTTTCCATGCAGGATTTCAGTGCTGTATCTTCCCCTAATTTGCTGCCCCCAGGTGGGATGAAGACGTCAGTGGAGTCCTGTCCGTTCGTGCCAGTAGATGATAGCAGGTCCTTCCAGGCCCAGGCAAAGCCCTTGCCCTCCCCCACCGTCGATGCCAAGCAGCAGCTGCAGCGTAAGATCCAGAAGAAGCAGCAGGAGCAGAAGCTGCACTCGCCGCTGCCGGGGGATGGGCAGACCCCGACCCCAACCCAGGCTCGGCGGGCAGAGGCTGGCATACCCTGCGTGGGACCCAGCATTTCTTGCGGAAGCCCCGCCCTGCTCTCCCCACAGCCAGCCATCGGCATCGTTGTGGCTGCTGTTCCTAGTCCCATCACGGTAAGTCAAACGGAACATCAAGCAAGCGCTGCACACCAGCCCATGGACGTACCTGTGAATGCTCAACACTTTACATACGAACTAGAACCTCGTACATACGAATGTCCAAAAGCCTGGGTATATTGTTCTCCTTGGTTCGTTCTCGCGACCTATCTAAATGCTCGTGGCTTTTTTTACTCCCTTTCCATGTAGGGACCAAGGACCAAACAGTTGACCTCTCCCAACCCCATGGGTGCAGCAGAGAACAAAGTTGTGCCCATGAACTTTCAGGTGGTTTCCCAGCCCATGCAGCCAGTAAAGCAGACTGCCAAGGCGTCACCGAGTGTTCCAGCCAGTCCTGTGTGTGAGCGCGTCCCAAGCCGCTCCCGCTATCCCCAGATCCTCCCCAAGCCCTCTGCCACCAGTGCCCTGACGCTGCGCTCCCCCCCGACGCTGCTTATCACCAACAGCCCCATTAAAACTATGGTGTCCACGTCACACGTGGCCCCCGTCAATGTGGTGAAGATGACGGCCATTTCCCTGCCGGCCAGCAGCGGCACTGGCGGCTCAGCCCTGCGGCCTGTTTTGACGGGCGTGACCAGCACCGGGCTGGCGGAAGAGCAGCGACAGCCCCTGCAGACCCACAACTGCAGCCCCTTGCAGTCCCCCGTCGCAACAAAGCCTGCGTGTTTGCCCGCTGCGGCCACCTCCAGCAGCAGTGTCAAGATGGAGCCTGAAGCCATAACTGATGATAGCCGCGCCCCTATCGCTGAACAGCCGAACACAACTCAGGAAGCAGCCGGCGATCCGAAGGGTATGAGGGGTGCTAAGCGAAGGGCTGCCAGTGAACCCACACCCTACAGCAAGGGAGGTCTGGGGCCTGACGGGGCAGGCAGAACCACATGTGGTGAGAAGTTCCCCTTCAGTGCCGACACTGCGGCAGCTTCTGCTGGGAGCAACACCAACAGTAACAAAAGCGAAAATGCTTTATATCTAACGATCCCAAGCCAGAACACCCCCATCGCTCTGTCGTCCCACCCCAACACCACTGCCACGTCACCCAAGGAGAGCTCTTCAGGGTCCAGGAGTCTGAGGAAGCGCTCGGGTGCTGCTTTGGAATCAATGCCAGTAAAAAAAGTGTTTATTACCCAGCACCCTGTGAGTGGTGCCGAAAGCCCCGGTGATGCATCAAAGACGGCCCCCCAGTCAGGGACCCCCGCCAGGCCTGAAAGTGCACCAGCAACAACCACTTGTAAAGTGACTGTGAAACTGAACTCCACTGTACCGACTCGAATTCTTGCTCGCTCTGATTCGCCCCTTGGAAATCCCAGCATCTTCCAGACTGTTGCAAAACTGCCGGCCAGCCCGCAGCTGAGAGGGGAAGGGCTGCCTTCAAAGAGTGAGGACGGCGGCCTTACTCCCAGAGCCATTGCCAGCACCTCCAGTCAAGCACTGTTGAAAGAAATTGCCAGTAGTTCATCAGCCATGCAAACCAGTTTGGCCTTAACAGACACCTCCATCATGGATGAGCTGAAGAACCCCATTTGGGAAGAAGGACGGCTGGGTTGTCTTCAGCAGCAGGCTTTTATGCATCAGATGCTGGACCATAGGTCAGTGTCTACACCAGTGATGGACCAGCTGCCCATGGAGCCCCAGGCGCCTCCCTCAAATGAGCCGACACTCCACCCGGATGTTGACTTTACTGGGAGCCAGCCCAGTGTGGATTATTTCCCATTCAATGATGATGACATGACCCAGGACAGCATTGTGGAAGAGCTAGTACAGATGGAGGAGCAGATGAAGCTGAACAGCCTGCGGTCTTATGGCAGCTGTGTTGACGTATCTCTGCAGAGCCAGTCAGCCGCAGGGCCGGGTCCTGTCCTGTCCAGTCATCAGACGGACGTCGCTTTTTACCACTCTCTTCGCAGCAGCACCACTCCCACCCTCACGCCTACACCGACTCCTACGTCGGAGATGATGGCAGCGGGGCCTGGCTTGACCCGGGAGAGCCCTTGTTCCCGACTGGCACCCGCCACTCCCGTGGATGGGGCTCTGGGCAGTAACCGGCTCACCCCTGTCGGCACCCCGCACTCTAACTGCAGCACCAGTGTCCCCCCAAGTCCAGTGGATCCCTGTCGGAATCCCTTCGCCTTCACACCCATTAACTCCAGTATTACCGGCTACCACAGTGCCAGTATCGTTTCAAGCAGTCCGCTCAAGCCAATGCAGAGGCCCACAGCCACTCACCCCGACAAGGCCAAGCTGGAGTGGATAAATAACGGGTATAACAGTGATGGTGGCACCTCAGCCATCTCCAGCAATGGCATCAGCATCCTCCCAAACTACCAGAACTTGGTGGAGGACCAGTTCCGTAAACCGCACGCCTTTGCCATCCCTGGCCAGTCACATCAGTCACAAGCCAGGCATGACACCAACTTTGGCCGTCTGACGCCCGTTTCCCCGGTTCAGCAACAGGCCAGTGTCGTGACAAACCAAGGCAAGGAGGAAGGCTTCGCAGTTCCTGCCCCTCTGGATAACAAAGTCATCGTCTCATCAGCCGGTGGCACCTTCCGCTGTCGAAGTGTGAGCCCGGCGGTACGGCAGCGGAATCTGAGTGGGAGCACGGTCCACACCAGCATCTCTGGCTCCAGGCTCTCCCAGTTCAACTCACCTGTGACCCCTGAGGTGCTCAACATTTTTGCTAACAGCTGCCCAAACATGGACAGTAGTAACATGGCCCAGAGGAGCCAGTCGGTCCCACTTAATGTGATGATGCAGACTGAGATGCTGCCAGTGCAGACCACTAACAACAGCACGAAGATCACAAGCGTGCTGCTGAGCAAGATGGATCCTGATGGTGATGATGCTGTGCGAGGTTTGGGTGTCAACAACATGCCTTCCAACTATACAGCCCGTATGAACCTCACCCAGATCCTGGAGACCACCAGCACTTTCCAAGGTGGCCATCAGAGCCTCCTCAACACGAATGCCAACCACAATCCCAGCCAGTTCCAGAAGCCTAGTTACCTCATGAAGAACGCCAGGAATGAACAGATGAGCTTATACTCCAGAGGTAGCCAGGCACAAGTGAGTCCTGAAGAGCAGCAACCAGAACTGCAACAGGGGCAGCCACTGCAAAATGGGCAAACCCAGCTAGAGGCCACATCTGAAAGCCAGCAGCCTCTGGATTTTGACAGCACTGTCAAGGACCTTCTAGGGGATGATGCATTGAACCCTGGTTCCCAGCTGACGGGGCAGATGGTCTCTGAACTCACTTCTGTGGCATCTGATTTCTCTAGTGATATCAGATTGACCTCTGAACTCTCCAGTAGCATCAATGACCTGGACACTAACTTACTTTTTGACCCCAGTCAGCAGCAGGGACAGTATGAAGATTCTACACTGGAGGAACTGAAAAACGATCCCCTTTTTCAGCAGATCTGCACTGAGAACTCTGTTAACTTTGACTGGCTGGAGAGTAAAGACCAACACACAGTGGAAATGTTGGGTTGATGCTTGGTTTATTTTATTTTTAGGTCTTTTTTTTTTGTTTTTCCTGGTATAGAGCACACTGCAACAACACTGCACACCAGTGAGACATGACAGCCAGATCTCAGATTGTTGTTCTGATCAGTGAATGACTTTGCTGTCCTGGAGATATGTTGCAGGAGTTAAGTGCAGTTTCCCGCTCCTGTTTCACTTTCTTATTTCTTTCTATTCTTTCCACCTTGGAAGGAATCGTATGTCTCTGCAGTATTTTAAACAAATCTTCAAGCTGGTCATACTGTTACTCGGACGTCTGAGGTATCGGTGAGCTGCAGAAGCATCAGACAGAACTAGTGGCTGTAACTGAGGGAGCTACTTAAACTGAAACCTCATATAGGGGAAACGGAATCAGTTTTTACATATGTTAGAACCATAGCTTCTCTCGTTGCGTCAGTCTCTCGGTTGAAAGGCTGCCATCAGAATGCAGGAAGACACTGCCTCGCTAGAGTTCTCACATCCGTGCAGAAGAGAGAAGAAGCTAGATGCTTGAAGAGTGGAGCATTTCAAAATAAGAGACAATATTGTGTGGTGGCTTTAGTCTTATAGGTAGTTTGTTGTAACATTACTGTGTTTTCAAAAGGGAAGAGCTTGTTTCCTCCTCCAGAGCATTTGGGAATCTGCTGTGAGGCCCCGTAGGTGATAGATGCCTTCTGTGAAGCCACGACTGCAGACTCTGCAGACCTAAAGGTCGAGGGTCACATGCGGTGTTGGGTGTGCAAGCCGAAACCTTCACGAGTCTCAGTGATAGACGGTGGCTAGAGGGCAGAAAAAAAAATCTGCAGTGAGATGCAGGCTGCTTGTTTTATGCGTGTTAACTGAAGGGTTAACTAGGGAAGGAATTTCTGTGACTTCACGTCGGTGTACCTGGTGTGAGTGATACAGCTTACTGTTTTTTTTTTTTTTTTTTAAATAATAATGCAAATGCTATAGATACCGTTTGGGGAATCAAAGTGTCTTCAGTAGCCCAGCTTGTAAACAAGTGGTTGGGCTATTGTACGATAGAAAAAAAATATTAGATGTTGCCCACTTGGCACCAGAGAGGCTTTATGGAGGCCAAAGCACATGCTGTCTATGATGGAGGTAATTGGGCATAAGCAATGTAAAATGTCCTCTCCTTTGGTGGACAGTTGGTTTCTTGGTTTCTTTGTATCTATGCAGGTCTGTGTGACAGATGAAAGCCCCTCTAATTCCTGTAAGATGGTGGCTTTATGGGTCTTGAACGTTTATCTACAACGTTTTACCGCACGATCCATTGATCTAAGTTATTACAGAATGGTCTGTAAGAATTAAATTCCAGATATATGTTGAAATTGTTGCAAAATTATAAAGGTTGCAAAAAGGTTTAAGGTACAGAATGTGTCCCGGGTCTACATGGGTGTGAAAGGCAATAGATTTTAGGGAATTCAGTTGGTGTTACATAAACATTTCATGTTCGGGGGCAGTTGGCTGAAATTCAGAGCAAACAGACAATCCACTGCTTTTCTGATCCATCAATCATTTCATTTCAAGGAGCCCGTTTTTTCATCATTTTTTTCCCCTTTTTCATTCTCTGCATTCAAAAAAAAAAAAACCAAGATAATGATACAAAAGTGAAACATTTCGGATGAGAGCAGCATCAGCCGCAGCGCTGCCCAATCGACACTCAGCTTCTTTAGCCCGCAGTCTTGCGATTGGTTGCACAGTTGCTTGCCTCATGCATGGGTGACACCGTGTAGAGCAGGCGGTTTCGGCGTAAAGAGCAGAAGCTTACATTTTGAGATTCCAGTTACTTTGGCCAAAGCGGGGGGAGGGGGGTCTGTGGAATGGGACTAGGTGCTCTGAGTCCTGTGGTCGCATGCGGTCGGCAGTGGACAGATGCTGTCTTAATGGCATTTAATGAGAATCAGCCTTACATTGTTACCAAAGAAAAGCTGTTCATACAGCATGAGAAAATGAAATTTTCTTACTTACATTGACCCTCCCACCCAAAGTGCATGTTTTAAGGTTCGCAAGTTTCTAAACCTTTGATAGGCGCGGTTGTGGTGGAGACTTCGCTGTGTCACAGGAAGGGGAGGCCGGACGGTTTGACTTTGTGGGGCTGAGATGGTTAAGCATGACAGCTCCTCTGTAGCACTGGGAACCAGGATTTTATAGGCAAGCTGACAAGCCCACACTACTCGTATGGTTTATGAAAACATGTAGCAAGATCGACGTTGCGCAAATTTTTTGACTGTTGCTTTAAATCGTGCTATTCCTTGTTGAAGCTCTCTTTGTAAATATCACTGGTAAGAAAATCCAGTCTTGCAAGACACTGTGGCGTTATGAAGACGTCTGCATTCAGAATCATCTGTGCACCTTCCAAAAATATTACTCTGCCGATTGAGCTGGGTGACTCGCTCCTGGCTTTTTTGTACCTTTGCTTGGAAATGTCCTCCCCCCCCCCCACCCCAAAAAAAATCCTGTAAAAATATGTCTTCTGCCCCAATATCAGGGCTGTGCTCTAGACTGAAGACAATAGCCTGACAACTGTGGAAAGAAGCAGCTTTAGGTCAGATTAGGCTGCACGTCTTTCTATGCTGGAGTGTGTCAGCAGACACTGGAAAATCACTTCAGATCTAATTGAGCTTCGAGAGGTTCACACTATTGCACTAAACTTTTTAATGAACCAGGGCATCATTTTTTTAGGACAAATGCAACAACTGAAGCCCGCAGAAAAAGTATTTTTTATAACAAGCTTAAAAATTAAAAAATTACATTTATATATCTTGTGTAGCAATGTGCTTTAATCTCAGTGAGATAAGTCCTTCACTCGTTCTCATACATGAGAATATAAACTCGATTTAAAGTTTTTAAAAATAAGGTATTAGACATTTCCTTAACCCTGTTGATAATTATTGATGTGCATGTATGTCCGTTCTCTTGTACAGAATATTCTTTGTAACCACTTTCTTTGCCTGTAATGAGTGGTTCTGTCAACCACAAAGGTATAGCTAACTCAAAAAAAAATCTGTTCTTTGATGTTTACTCATATCAGTTGTTCTGTTAATGCCTATTTGCTTTTTAGTGTTTTAATGAAAAGGATGTTTTTATGGCAAAGTTCAAGGTATTTTTTTTTTCCTGGAGAAACCATAAAATAAGCACTGATGTCTGGACTATGAAGAAAATACTCTGTTTGTGCTACTCCTGTGCTGTACCCAGCAGTACCTCCACACAGCCCTTCCGTTCTGACATGTAGAACTTCTCACCATGTTGTCAGTGTTGTTGGGAATTCAGCAGACCGTAGTCTGGTGATTTTTTTCAATGGCATTTCATCAATGTTTCTCTCTGATTTTTTTCTTTTTTTTTTTTTTTTTAATTTCAAGTGCTCACAGATGTTGAGATTTTTAAAAGTGGTTTTAAAAACCAATAAATTTTTTAAAATAAGATGGTTGTCCCTGTTGTGCCTGATCTCGCCCCCCAGGGTGTTTCTGGTCGTCGTCTAGCAGAGGTGTATGTCCCAGCTGCTGATACCGTGAAGGACTCTTTGGAGCTTTTCCCATCTAGCATCTGCTCCATTTCTTGGCTTTGTTTCATGGTTTCCATAGTAACACCCTATACCCTGTCAAATTAAATATTTTTGTTCAGAGTTAATTGTGAAATGGGTATCACGACTTCACACCTCACAGCTCACAGCCTTGAAGCTGGACCTTCGCCCCTCACGCACACACACTCTGTGTGTCCTGCTACCATCTTTCTCAGATCCGTCGGTTTTCTCCTGCAGTGCAAAGACATGCAATAGCCTCCCCATAGTGTGTGTGGGGTCCAGGTGATAAAAATCTGTTGTTTTGATGTTGCAGGGATCATTTTTTTCAGTTCCCACAAGGGGAAATACAATTTTATAAAAATCTGTGACTGCAATCAAAAAACAAAAATGCCAAAAGACTTGTATTTTGTTTGCACTGACATACTGCCAGGGGGGCAGGGGCTGTCTCTTATCCTGTGCAGCCTGGGATAGGCCTCATTCCCCCCCTCAACTCGGTATGTGGTTGAAAGGTGGACAAATGATTATGAAATGTTCATCATGTTAAACATGCTTCTCTCAAAATGGTACAAACGTGGTGCCAAAGAAGATGAGGATTTATCAGATTGTTACCTCATATGTCACATGTGTCTGAAAAGGCCTGCCTACCTGAAAATGGATGCACCTGAGACTGTGATTTGGATGGCGAAGTGCTGATACATAGCGCCCCCTAGTGAGTTTTTGTATTATTTATTGTATGCATTGACTTGACTATTAAATATTTGTTTTGTTGAATACTTTCCATATGCCTGCAAAGGGGTTCTACAGATGTTTTTTGAAAGTATAATTTTATCCTAAGAATCAGTCACTGTCCCAGTTATGGGGCCTTTTTAAGAGCAAATGTCTAACCTCAGCGCTGAATGAGACAGAAATGCCGCAGAGATCTGTTGGCTTTCATGGGAATGACTGAACCACAAGACGCCCTTGATGCCACCACATGGTTTGATGGCAGATTTTATATA
>JAODLC010000021.1:14271396-14291052 GCA_026781145.1 Hippopotamyrus pictus
GAGTGCCCTTACTGTGCATGTTTAGGAAGCCTTCTTAGGGAATGTGTCCAGTGCCAACGCCCCCCCCCCCTCCACCCCACCCCACCCTCGATTGATTTGTTGTACCCTGTGCCACTTTGCAGGATGCTTCTCAAGTTTTCACATAAAGCTGTATCTTAAATTTGCCTCCGTTTACAGCACCTCGCAATAAACCCCATAAAGGCTCTGAATCATCTTTTGTCCAATGAACTGGTAAACGGCACAGTGTTCATATCTTGTCATGAGTTTAGGGATGTGTTATCGCCGTCGTTCTTCTGGGGGGGGGCACCCTGTCCACTCGGTCACTCACAGCTCCGTCCTACATCTGCACAGCAGAACTGGGGCGTCTCTGTGGAGGAAGAGGCCGCGGTGTATGGGAACCGCGGACATCGCTCCTCCCTGCCGTCCTCGTCCCTGAGCGTGGAGCCCGGCGTGCCGGAACGGCGGCCCTCCCTGCCGGTGAGTCCCCTCCCCCCGCAGGGTCCGGGGAGCCCCCCCTCCGCAGTCAGTGATGCTGCGTAGCATCGGGAAACCCCTTTCAAAAAGGCACTGAGATTTTAATACGGTGGTGCGCTGCTTGATGGTGACACAGTGAGAAGTGCATCATTAGGCGATTCTGTCGTCGTGCGAATATCGTAAATACATACACCGCTCGTTTATCCTTATTGAGTATTATATACTGTGCGTGATTATGTGCGCCGTACTTTTACACGACTGGCAGTGCAGTAGGTTTGTTCACATCAGCGTCACCACAAACACGAGAGTAATGCGCCGCGCTGTAACGTTACCACGGCTACGACGTCACTAGGCGTTAGGAATTTTTCAGCTCCAGTAAAATCCTTTGGGATCACCGTTGTACACGCGGCATCATTACGCAGCGTGTGACTGTAATACAACAGATTTATCATTCAAAGAAATTCAAATATTAATTATGCATTATACAGCAGACTCAGCCCCCCATCGCGTTGTGTGCAAACATCTGCGAATCGGAGAAACCTGTCGCCTGCTACTGTCTTAAGTGGGGAAAATGACAAGGGGACAATAATTTATAGTAACACATTTTTATTTATTAAACTACCCACGGGACCAAAAGGAGATTTTGTAACATGAAATTAAAATACCAGATGATTGATGCTAGACAGCTGACATGGGTGTACGTATATAAAAGATCCTAAAATTTAAATGAAAAAGGCTACCGTTTCGTTTAGGCTGCGTCTAACTAGGCTTACCGCCATAACCCAAGCATCCTAGGTGTTATACCGTGGTATTTTGTATTTTGACAGTTATTTTTCCAGTGTTGGTATTCAGGTATTTTGAAACCTTAGAGGTCCCCCGAGCGGGGATGGGGTCTTCAGGATAAAGCTCTAAACAGACCCCTACGGCTCTCTTCAGGTTTTTGGGAGTTAGCGTATCGCTGCATTCCTTTTCTGATTCACACATGATTTCACTAGCTTCCTTGCTGGATACTTTCAACCATTCTGGTTTGCTGAATTAATTCACGGCAGTCTGCCCCTAGTGGCAGATCCCTCATCCTACGAGGGCCATTAGGCAAAATACAAATGAGCAAATCTTCAAAATTCAAACCATTGAATGTGTAAATACTTTTAGAATTTGAATTTCATGTGAATGAGAGAGTTCGACCTCCCAAGCCGACTGCTGATCTGGCTAAATGCTGCGTGACGTTGTCCTTCCTCTTGCTGTCCCATTGTGGACCCTGTGGCTGCCTTTTATTATTATGGTCTGTATGCCCCAGCCCCACATCAGGAGCAAAGGCTCAGGCCCTTGGTCATATCAGACAAGCAAATCCTTACAGACTCCCATGATCAGCGTCCTTCTCTGGCTGGTCTCCAGTGTCCTTATGAGGGATCTTTTTCCTCCAGTTTCTGCCTGCCCCCGCGGGGCTGCCCCCCAGCTGGGAGGAAAAGCAGGACAGCCAAGGGCGGCTTTACTATGTCAATCACACCAGCAGGACCAGCACCTGGAACCACCCTGTTACACAGGAGGCTATTGGCTTCTCCGTGAGTGTGTTTGCCTGTCCAGGACACTGTATGGCGCTAAGATCGCATATCGTCGCTGTAGCATGAAAAACACCTATCTCCGAAAGTCCGTTATTTCAGGAGTGTGAACAAAACGCATTTTCTCAAAAATGACAAAATAAACCTAAAGCAGCATAATGAGACCCCTTAGCGCCGCAAAGACAAACCCACTGATCTGCAGCTGTCAGGGAGGAGTTCCATTTTTTTTAAAGGGACTCATGTGGATCACTGTCAGTCAGGCAAATGCATCAGTGTCAACAAGATACAAGCTCAACTCACTTTATATCCGCAATTAACAATGATGTTTGTTAGCTAGCTATGTAGCTATAACTGTTAAGTTGTTAAAATTAGCGATATAAAGTAACCCATACAAACGAACAGCATGATTATAAACATAAAGTCTAGTTAAACATCTTTTCATTAGTCGGCATCAAACACGCTCAGGAGACAGAATGGGCATGTTCCATCTACAGTGAAAAGTCATAATCGTATTTTCCATATACAGTGAAAAGTCATAATCGCATGTTCCATCTACAGTGAAAAGTCATAATCGCATGTTCCATCTACAGTGAAAAGTCATAATCGTCAAAAAGTGCGGTTTTCGGTGGCCAGTGACAGTATCCTGTCTAATTCTGGAAGGCAGAGAAGCTTTCCAGCTGGTTTGCTACTTTGGTGAATCAGACATGTACAACCTGAAAGTGAGTCAGACGCTGGGTTATGCGGCACTAAGCGGCATCCCCCCCCCCCCACTCCCCGACAGGCGGTCACAGACGTGGATGCAGCTGGGACTCCCCATGCGTCCCCGGGGTCGCTGTTCCAGCAGCTGTCTCCAGAGGGGGCGCCACCACGCTCGTCTGAGCCCAGGCCCCCGCTGAGCTTTATGCCCCCAGGCTGGGAGATCCGCACTACCCCGGATGGACGGCCCTTCTTCATCGACCACAACTCCAGGACCACCACCTGGGTGAGGTGCTCCAGGACTCCTGCAGAAGGGGGGTTCGGGGAGAGATCGTTGGGGGATTAGGGCTCCGTACTGGGCTTCCGCTGGCGTGCTGGCTGCTGATTCTTGTCTCTCTGTCTAACAGGAAGACCCCAGGCTGAAAATCCCGGCGCACATGAGGCGGCGACCCATGCTCGACCCCTCTGACCTTGGGCCGCTCCCAGTAAGTAACCCTCTTAAGGCCTGGGGGGGAGGGGGGAGACAGGCCGTGCTAATCGACTGCTGTTGTAGTTGGGAATGACAGTAGCCCTCTGGTGGCTGAACACGGTAATACAAGGTCACTGTCACCATACGTGTGATGTAAGCTGGTGGCAAATATTCACTAATAAACCAGAGAATAAGAAGCTGCTGAATTCTTCTGAATGGTGTGGGACTCAGTCGGTTAGGGTACTGTTCCTGTAATCAGAAGGTTGCAAGTTCACATCCCAGACTCAGCAGAGTGATGTCACTGTTGGGCCCTCGAGCAAGGGCCCCACCCCAGGAACTGACTGACCCTTCTTTCGCAAAAATTGTATGCAAAAGCATCTGCTAGTTTAACATTATTAGAGAAGGATCGATTGGCCATAAGTCAGTATCCACTGATTCTCATGACAAATGAGTAATTAGCCGTTGGCAGATATTTGTTTTGTTGTGCAGATATTGAACAGTGATCAACGTGATGCAGTTCCCAAGAACATGTCATCTGATGTGGATAAGAAGCCAGCTTGCCTTGAGTGGGGACTGGTGCAAAACGGTTTGCTATGATTAAATGGATGAGGCACTTAAACTGGTCGTTGCGTAGTTCAAGTTACAGCAGCAACAGCGCAAAAGCGAAAGGAATCGCAGGCAGCATAAGCTGCAGGCCCGGGGCTGATTATTCTGCACAGTCTGCGTTAATAGGCATGCTGTAGCTTTTTCAGTTCAGATGTCATTTTAAGATTATAATTTGATATTTCTGGCTTTGTTAGATGTAAAATTAGCTTAGGAGTGTGGCTTCTGCCTTCTGTGTCATTTGAATAGTTGCTTTATTTTGCAGGTTTTGTTTGAGATGCATATCAATTCAAATTATTAATTGCAACATGTTTAGTCTGGTTTGCTTTAAAGAGGCCTTCAGCTGGCTGGTCAGATAAGCTGATATCAATGATCAGATCACTTTTTATATTAATAGACAAGCTTCAGAAATGTTTTATCAATTTTTACAGCTTTGTCAAGCATCCTCTCCCATGTCCCCAGAGATCGTTATGGGTATTGGCAGATCTCGCCAACAGAAAATCGGCAACCCGTATAAGCTTTATTAATGTCGATCTGTCCATCTATAAATGTTATGCAATGTAAAGCAGCCTTGACTAGGATTTCACATTTTGAAATCACAGCAAAAAAACGACAGTTTATAAGTAATAATTGCCCGCAATGGACCCAAAGCCGGGAAAGTCATCGGTTAGCCCAGATGCTGGGGGGGTTTGTGAAGTCGGCAGAGGGGCTTTGAGTCCAGGCTGATCTTCCTGGCCTCTGTTGCAGGCTGGGTGGGAAGAGAGGCTCCACAGTGACGGCAGGATCTTCTACATAGACCACAGTGCGTAGGCCGACCTCGCTACTGCCACCTTGTGGTCTTTCTGTGTACATTTGCGAAGTAAGTTCATTGCTGCCCTTTGCAGACACCAAGACCACGCAGTGGGAGGACCCTCGATTGCAGGATGCAGCCATAACAGGACCGGTAAACGTGCAGTTCATGTCAAGCAGCAAAAACGGACAGCTGATGTCTGTGCGCTTGGGGTTCAGAGCCGTGCGTGACATCGTGGGCTTAGGTGTGGGCTTGGAATAGGGTATAATAGGGAAATCGGACGTGTGTTGGACGGCAGCGATCTTTCCGTCGTAAAATCATGTGGATTTAGTATGTTTTTCAGTATTAAATGTCAAATCCATACAAGCCAGCGGTTTGCACTGCTTGTGGTTCGCCTCCCAGCCTAGTGGATTAAGGTGCAGTTCCCAGGCTTGTGTAAACACTGAGTCAGCGTTTGTCTCCACCGCAGGCCGTGCCTTATTCCAGAGACTACAAGCAGAAATACGAGTACTTCTGCAGGAAGCTGAAGAAGCCGGTAAGAGCCACCCCCCCTCCCCCGCCGCCGCCTGAGGTGGGGGTCCCCTCTGACTCGGCCCCTCCCTCGCCTCCTCCCGCAGTCCGACGTCCCGAACCGCTTCGAGATGAAGCTGCAGCGGGCCCGTCTCCTGGAGGACTCCTACAGACGCATCATGTCGGTGAAGCGGCCCGAAAGCCTGAAGGCCCGGCTCTGGATCGACTTTGAGGGCGAGAAGGGCCTGGACTACGGCGGCGTGGCCCGAGAGTGGTTCTTCCTCATCTCCAAGGAGATGTTCAACCCCTACTATGGGCTGTTCGAATACTCGGCCACGTGAGTCCGCTCGCCCTCTCTATTTCGGGGGACGGGCCC
Organism: Hippopotamyrus pictus; assembly: GCA_026781145.1. NCBI lineage: Eukaryota > Metazoa > Chordata > Actinopteri > Osteoglossiformes > Mormyridae > Hippopotamyrus > Hippopotamyrus pictus. Next base: position 14,276,874 of record JAODLC010000021.1, read on the forward strand.
TGGGTTTGGGAGGTTGGGCCTGAGTGCCTGATTCCACTCCGCTGTGTCGCAGGGATAATTACACACTGCAGATCAACCCCAACTCGGGCCTGTGCAACGAGGATCACCTCTCCTACTTCATGTTCATCGGAAGGGTGGCGGGCATGGCTGTCTACCACGGCAAGCTGCTGGACGGTGAGCGTCAGCTTCCCTGTGCCAGTCCCGTGCTGCCGTTAACCTCACCGCTGTGACTCCACTAAAAGGCACTGCACAAAAGCACTGCACCTCTGGATACCGTTGCTGCTAATCAGCACAGCATCGTAGCACTCCGTAGCTGCTAAGTCATAGCCGCACTGCTGCTAATCCACACTGTGTGGACATCAGCACTGCAATGTCACTAAAAAGCTCTGCACCACTACACTTCAGCACTGCACTACAGAGCATTGAACAACTGCACACCTACAGTACACCACTGGACCTCTCTGCCGTCACTAATCTGTGTTGTGCGGAGATGTGGGGGTGATGTGTGGCTCAGTGCGTTACACCTCCTGTGCCTGTGATCGAATGGCAGAATAGGTGCATCCCTGTCAGGTCCTTCAGCAGGGCCGTTAACCCCTCAGAAGCTGGATAAATGGTCTTGTGCTCAAACCCTGTGCTCAAACCCTGAGCTTTGCTCTCAGCTGCATGCATGTGCGTGTGTGTGAGCACGATGGGATAAATATTTGTGCAAACAGCAAATAAGGCGTCATTCTGACCTGTACCTGTGCCCCACCGCCCCCTCGCCCCCCAGGCTTCTTTATCCGACCGTTCTACAAGATGATGCTGCAGAAGCCCATCACCCTGCAGGACATGGAGTCAGTGGTGAGCGGACGCTGCAGACCGAGCCGCAAACCATGAGCGTGCTTTACCGCCCAGTGCTGCTTACCGCGGAACCTTCCGCAAACATTTCGTAAGCGGTCAGCGTGGCGTTCTGCTCTGCTCACAGGACAGCGAGTACTTTAACTCCCTGATGTGGATTCTGGAGAACGACCCGGCAGACCTGGATCTGCGCTTCACCATCGATGAGGAGTTCTTTGGACAGGTGGCTATGGATACCATTCCACTCCTTCATGGCACATATCACTTTGTTTGCTACTTATGCCATACTTTTAATATTCATTTTAATGTTCATTGCATTACTGTTTTCTGGAATCAGACTCAACAGCATGAGCTGAAGCCTGGTGGATCAGACATTATGGTCACCAACAGCAACAAGAAGGAATACATACAGTAAGCTCTGGTGCCCCCTGGTGGCAGTGGCCTGAAAGCACAGCTCCGATGAAATTAAAATGTTCCCCCGGAGTTAAGCTGGCCGTAAACTTCAAATGACATCCAGATAAAATGAAATCAAACACGTTAGCTAGAACAATCTGCCGCAAACTTAAAACGACACCACCTTGTTCGTTCTGTGTCACACCTCCGAAATGCATACATGAATGCACATATTAATTTACGGTATTTAAAGTGCAGTGAGGTGCAAAGCGTGCCAGTAACTGCATAATTAGTACTGCTGACCAACCACACAGCATCAGATTTATGTCAGCCAATCGTGGACAGTGGGAGGGATCAGAACAACCAAAAAAGTTCACCTCAGGGACACTACACAGGTGGTGTGTCACAACGGTGATTACGCTGCATACATCATATCAAATACAGTGATTCCGTCAATTTCATCTGAAGTGTCCAGCCAGCTTTATTGTTTTATACGCTATAAATTATCTTTGTAGTAACCTCTCTTAATAATTGCCCCGGGTGACATTCTTTCAAAACTCTTTAACCCATATTATTCCTGAGCAAGATATTGATTTCAATTGTTTAAATGTCTCACTTCATAAATGTGATGTGAAATGCTCTCGTGTTTTTTGAAAGGTGTCGCCCTTGATTAGTAACCCAGGAAAGTAAATACCAGATAAATGCATTTGCTAGACTGTTACTGTTACCTGGAGAATGACTTTGCTGGTGACTTTGACAGCCTCGTCATCCAGTGGAGGTTCGTGAACAGAGTGCTGAAACAGATGGACGCTTTCAAGGAGGTACAGAGACGAGGTCATATCTCGTCATCCTGCTCCCCAACCATCTGCCCACCGGGCCCTCATCTAGCCCTTGAAATTCATCCTGTTCTGCTGCGATTTGCTTAAAACCAGAAACACGGGCAGTGGTACCCAGTACAGGGGCTGGAGTTTGGGCATCATTCCTAACATATAAATGCTCTGTCTCGCTGCCTTAGGGCTTTTATGAGTTGATTCCACGGGACCTCATCAGGATATTCGACGAGAATGAGCTGGAGGTGAGGATCTGTCCCCTAAAATCCCCCCCCGTGTCTTCCCCGATCCTGGCCTTGTGTGTCCGCTGTGTTTTGAGCTCTGCCGTCTCGCCGGATCCCACCCCACAGCTGCTGATGTGCGGCCTTGGAGACGTGGACGTCAACGACTGGAGGGAGAACACCAAGTACAAGAATGGGTACTGCACCAGCAGCCCTGTTATCATCTGGTTCTGGAAGGTACCTGCTCTTTGGGGAGGTGGGGGGTGGTGGACATCTCCTGAGGCTCTTCATGCTTACTGTCTGTGTCTGTTTAGGTCCAGTCAGTTTTTTTTACAAATAAGTCGATGGGGATTTGCGCTGTGCCAGTGTTAGCGTTCGGCCAGTGTTAGCGTTCGGCCAGTGTTAGCGTTCGGTCAGTGTTAGCGTTCGGCCAGTGTTAGCGTTTGGCCAGTGTTAGCGTTCGGTTAGCGTTCGGCCAGTGTTAGTGTTCGGCCAGTGTTAGCGTTTGGCCAGTGTTAGCATTCGGTTAGCGTTAGCGTTTGGCCAGTGTTTCACACGATTGGCTGCATTGGCCACATGTGCATGTTTGTGTGTGTACAGGCAGTCCCCAGGTTACAAACGAGTTCCCTTCCCTAATTCTTAAGTCAAATGTATAGGTATTTTGAAAAAATAACACAATAACAATAATAATAATAATAATAATAATAAACAGTAATAATACGTAACTACATACGGAGCTGTACTGTACGTTGAGCCGAAGAACCGCTGAAGCTGCACAGGTTTCATGAGCATTACAAAGTGTCTGTTTTCATTATTACGAACCATTATATTTAAATTGAATATTTAACATAATAGGCTTTACAGCAGGCAGTCTGTAAGTACGACTTGTCGATAACTTAGATGTTCTTAACAAGGTGGGGATTGATACTGGACAGGAGCATCACGGTGTGTGGCCCTTATACCCCCGGCTTTATACCCTGCTAACTGGGTCATTCCAACAAACTCATTACCGTAACATATCAGTTTTCTCCAGAATTTTAAATTAGTTTGAAGACGGACTCAAATTGTACAACTTCATTTTCTAAACTGGTGATTTTGCATCTGGAGTAGTTAGTTACTTTCATTAGGGCCCTAATACTTTCGGTACAGTGTTTTCGGTACGTTCCCTATTCCGCTGACTTATAGTCGAGATCCAGTACCAAAATTTCTAGTACCTAAAGGGCCAAACCAACTGAAGTACTTTTTTTGGTACTTTGAGGTGGGACTTGAAAAGGAATAGTTATTAAAACTGCAAAGCTTGCCATGTTTTTTTTTTTTTTTTTCTTTTCTTCCTATGACTTTAAACCCCCCTGTGCTATAACGTTCTTACAGAATGGAAGATATGAAAAATCCTGATCTTAACCTAACTGACTAGTGATGTAAGAATGGCACTTGCATAACATGCGATGCTGGTATGTCGCACATCCTCCAGCCCTGTAACATACTATATTCATTTTTCAAATTCAATTCAAAATACCCCGCCTTGCGTTGTGATGTCATTCAGTGTCGGTACCGGTTTTTAATGCCAATGGAAAACCAACAACTTGAAGTATCGTACTTTTGGTACCTTCTTGAAGTACCAAATGTATGGTACCTGGTGTGAGGTGGAAAAGCACCAGGTACTGCATTACCATTTATCTCTTGAATAAACAAGAGTATTTAATCAAATCCAGGTCAAGAGTTATAGAATTTTGTTACAAAACTAACAAAAATGAACAAAAAAAAAAACATCCATCATCTTATTATTACATGCAATAAAGTTGAAGGATTTAAAAGCATTTGATCTAGTTTTGTGTTATTTCATCTAAAAATGGTAATGAGATTTTTGGCTACTTAGTTGGAGAACGTGGTTAAAAAAAAAATTCATGAGAATGACCCTGGCAGGTAAATTTGCGAATCCTGCCCATGTCACGTACACGGGTAGCCCGCAGGTGGCGCTCGGGTAATAAACCATGGGCCTTCTCCATCTGCGTAGACGGTGCTGCTGATGGATGCCGAGACGCGTATCCGCCTGCTGCAGTTTGTGACGGGCACCTCCCGTGTGCCCATGAACGGATTCGCGGAGCTATACGGTGAGATGGCCCCGCCCCCATGAGCGGACGGCGGATGGCGGCGATGGCGGTGCTGATGATGTCATTTTCTGACTCCCGCTCAGGGTCTAACGGGCCGCAGCTCTTCACCATTGAGCAGTGGGGGACACCTGACAAGCTGCCCAGGGCACACACCTGGTGAGCGAACACCCCCGCCCACCCTGCCCCCCCCCCACGCTGATTCCATCACATGATGTGTCTCTCTGTCGCCCCGCAGCTTTAACCGGCTGGACCTGCCGCCATACGAGTCCTTTGAGGACCTGAGAGAGAAGCTGCTCATCGTCATCGAGAACGCGCAGGGCTTCGACGGCGTCGACTAGAACGGGGCCCCGGTGGAGCTCAGGCCAATGGCCGCGCAGATGCATGCCTGCCAATCAAAACCCACCAAGAAGGCCCGCCTCCTTATTTTTGGTTTCTCAAACAATCGGGTTGCTCCGTTTCCCTTCTGAGCCCACAGTCCGAGAGCTGCATGTTCATTCACGCAGATGCCTTCTGTAAATATCACTGAATGCGTTTTCAAAAAAAAAAAATACACACGCATACTGCCTTATCCATTTTGACTAACCCCCGTATCTCCTGTTCCTGCTGACCATCTACTCGAGTATACTCCTGTGTATGTATGATGGTGTTGTGTAAATGTTTTTATACATACGTTTCTTAACATATGGCTCTTAAAAGTAAAGAACTCTTTGCTCTTTGAGACGAAATGCACGTTTACACATTACTGGTTCCCTCTAGTGATAAATTCACAACTTTTCCTTTGACGTTAATTTTAAGATTTTTAGCCTTTGTTTTTAAAGGAAAGAGTTGTTTTGTTACTGAAGTTTATAAGTCTTAAAGTGCCTTTATCTTCAACTGTCTGCAACTTCATATTCAGATTTAATTTTTAATCAAGATTAAGTATTGTGTTTACAAACATTTGAGTATAAGGATAGGATTTTTTTCCCCCTTATTTATTGCATAACAAATGCCATATGTATTAATTGTACTAAAATGTGATAGTCAAAATTGTATTATCTGTTACACTTGAAAGAACATGAAATGAATTAGAAATTAAATATTAAAATGTGTATTTTATATAGGCCTATGCATCAATATATTTGATACATGCAATTTTGACTGTTAAAGAGGGTAAATTATTTAGTAAATCTTGTATAATTATTTGTTTAAAATATGATTAAAATGCATGCCAGAGGGAACAGTGCTATATTTGGGACAATTTAATAAACAACGACGAGCTGCTTACCTGCCTTAGGCTCCATTTCTCCTGTCATTGACGCTCTCCGATTTATGTTGGCACTTCTTCATATGCGTATTCCTGTAATCATCCCATTGTCATGCGCCAATAGTCCAGAAGGGGGCAGAATGTTTTTTTTTTTTTTTTTTAAATAACGTTGATAGAAAGACATCGAAAAAACGTTTGCTATTAATCATTTTGCCGTATTATCCCACTGTGAATATCATACATTATATAGTGATATTATGCAATGTACATTAGGGGTCGCAGGACATAAGCGTCGGTTCACGGGGGAAGCTCCGCTTGCACGCGCACGGTACAGGGTGGAATTCAAATTTCAAACCCGAAGCCCTGATGGTATGTGACCACTCACCATTTTTAAGCTTTCCTCTAATTAACTTTGAATTCTGTCCAGTAAACGGCACCGTTTATATGAAAATAACTGATAGTTTCATGTGTAGCCTAATAAATTGCTGCGCCACTGTTAGCCGGCGTGGTCTTGAGCAAAAAAGGTATCCATACAGCAGAACCTGTCCCGGACAGGATGGCGGTCCAGTTCTGCTACACACAGACACTCTGCAATTTCAGATTTACCGCTTTTTAAAATATATTTGGGATGCAACATTCGTTGACAGTGGCTTATTCCGCCAAATATTTGTTTTAAACTATTTTATACCTCTAATCTGAATTGCACTGGAGTAGCTAGGCTATAATCCATAGGTTTACGGGTGTGATGAATTAATTATCCGAAACAAAAACACGGTGTCATAAATTAGAGTAAAGAGAAGGCGGGGGGTGTGGAGGTGCCCGATTGATAATGACTTCTACTATATTGATCCGGCCCTGAGACCCGTCCATCTGGAAGGTCCGCTCGCCCAGCCGCCCCCATTATCTTTAGGTTCATTTGCCAATTCATTACGTCTTGCGTAAACGCGGAAGAGGAAAAACACTCTTTAAAGTACAGTGGTACCTAAGAACACGAACTTAATTCGTGCCAGAAAGCTGGTCGAGTTGCGATTTGGTCGCTTTCAAAGTCGAATTTCCCCATAAGAAATAATGTAATGAATTAATTCTGTTGCAGACTCCCAAATGAGTATAAATTTATCTACCTAGCTTAATAATGATAAAAGCATTAACAACCAATATAAAACTAAAACACACGAATAAACACACACACAAAAGCGATAAACACGAAATAAATGACAATCCCATACTACGAAGCGAGAGCAGACACACATACCTTCAAGTCTCGCTATAATTTCCTTTATAAATTCTACAGTTCATCTCATTACTTTCCTCTTTAATTGGTTCGCTGCTATCACCGCTTATTTTATTAGGGGCCTTGATTACTGTATCAGTAAATGTACCGTAGATAAAGCACAAAAAATTCACAGCGATTCATGTGCATAAGCATGCCAGGGGGTCCGCTTGCCTTCGTTTCAACCCGTCAGAAACGCGTCTCGATCTGTCCAGGTTTTAGTAGGTCTGCTTTGTTTCGGTCGAGTTAAGAAGCGTTCGAGTTCCAAGGTTCTACTGTACTCCCCAAATGTGAGCCAGCGTGTGCAGTCCTGTAACCTAAATTTATCTTTGGCTTCCCTGATTAGATTAACGGTTTCTGAATTATTCCAGCGGGGCTTAACGATTTATTGATTGCACATGTTTTTCATTTAAGGTACCAAAATGAATGGTTGTATTTGTTCTTAAACCACTTTCGTCTTTGAATGTTTACTCACAAAATAAATTAGACCTGAATAGTCTATATTGTGACGATAAAACTTGAAACATGCAGAAATGAAAATGGGTTAGTTACGCCGGGAAGGCCTGCCGCCGCACATGAAACGTAGGCCTGCTGGGAATCGCTTCATGCAGCTGCACCTCCCTGCCCTTTGAGTTCCGCATACTTTCCCGTACCTTAGGCATACTTTTACAAAGCACTTGACTTTATTTGACGGATAAAGAGTAGGTCTACCGTACAGCTGGGCCCATTGTCCAGCGCTTAAACAATCATAGGAGGTGTGAGGAAAAGGGGGGGGGTGTCGGATCACTTTCCAAAATATATATATATATATATATATTGAAGAGTGGATCAATACCGCCGTTGGTTTGGCAGCTGTCCCCTTACTATCAGTATTGCCACTTAATTAATGCCGGTTTCTGAGACGCCCGCACTCCGTTGTCTCAGCTGACATTATGTCCCCCACCCCCGATCGAGTGATATGCTCTAAAAAATTAACCAGAATTGCTGAGTAACACCAGCAATTTCTCATCATAACAGTTTCTCCAAGCCACCACCGTGCCGTGACTTAAATACATCCAGCTACACGTCGCATGCTTTTAGAATTTCCTGCTGCTCTAATTGTAGGCGGCTTGACGTAACTTTTCGTAAGACCTCCACCATAATAAGTACACATTGCCCAGCATAACGACATATGCTTTCCTGAACAATTAGTGGCGAGGCAAAATTAGCCTATTAAACCCGACTGTGACATTGCAATCGGTCTCGATAAGCCTGACTTATTAACGCACTTATTAAAGCTCATCTTTGCTGTAGAAAACAAATGCAAATATAACTGCAACATAGGATGACAAAATCTGGAGTGGACTCTCCTATCAGTAACACCGTTACTCGTATGTAACCAGCGCAGAGCCTTTGTTTTGACAGGTCAGACGCTACTGCAGGAAGTCTTCGGACGGGATGCGCGCTGCCCCCCAGCCCCAACCCCCGGCGCCTCCCCCGCCCTAATTACCCGGCCGAGCGAAAGCAGCCGCGCTGCGCTCGCAGTTTGTAACCTGAAGCGGTGCGCAGTGCTGCGGGGCGCCTGCAATCACGCTGAGCATGAGAGCAATGTTAATAAATGGCGTCTTTTAAAAGGAGAATCTTCCAGCGTCAACTCTGTCTGATCGCGCTCATTCCTCTTTCAGGTAAGCCGAACCTAATGATGGTTAATGATTATAATACATGTAGAGCCGGACGGGTCACAGGACGTGTCCGTAACTCTTGGTCAATGCGTCAAGTAGTTTGGCCTGAGGTTGACTTTACTGTAGGCGAGGTTAGCATTGCAAGAAGGGATGCAACCAGATCTCAAATCATATCAAAGTTTAGCGAGTAGTAGTACTTTTTAATGTTTAAGTGGAGGCGATGGTCAGTGCTGCATTAGGCAGTATAATGGCCGAGCTGACCACATCTCCGGGCACCCATTGTCCAGCCGATCATCGCGCACTTTAAACATTAATGCCCAGTATCGCGTATCTGTATCGAGTTTTACCGACCGGCGAATTAAACATTATTCAGGCTACGGGTGCAAATTGCTGGGGGCCGTAAACAGCACTCGCCTGACAGGCTTCCCGCTACACGTGGATCAGAAAAATCCTTTAAGTCAATGCATTTTGCTGAGGCAACCATGCTTCTGCTTCCCCAAGGATACCGAGTTTCTTACTCGGAGATTAATGACTGTAGACGGCGATAAGCATATTTTGTGTAAAAAGTGATTTTTCTTTTCATCTCCATCGGTTTTGTGTAACTTGTAAAGCAATACAGGGATTAGCATGCATAATAGAAAGGGGGGGGGGGGACTTGTATGAAGCTCCCCAACAGATAACGGGTCTCCCTTTTATCGTCTTACGGGAATGCACGTTGTTTATGCGTGGAAATACACATTGAGCGCGACTCCGTGTTCCAGCTAAGTCAACATTAATAATTGAAATCTTAACAATAGATCTGCATGTGACAGTCAAAATGCAACGTTTGTATAATTAAGGGTTCAATGCAGCCAGCTTTGGTACCAACTTTTCTGTTCAGTTTGGTTCGATGACATGGATGTTTTTAATACTTTTACATTATATTTCTGACGTTTGCCAATTAGTTTCGGCCCCATTAGATATAATTGCCTTGTTTGATATAATTTGTTACTGGTATACTACAATTAATGCTTGATTTAAACGAAAAAGATAAAATGCGTGGATCTCAGACATAAACATGTCCCTTAAAGCTTTGTAGCCTGATGTTTCATGTAAGAGAAAGTTTTAAAGGGTAGTCTATGAGGTTTCTGTATACTGATAGCAGCAATTCCTCACCACTTCCTAGTGTGTGTGTGTGTATATATAATATATTTCTCAAGTATATTTTTGATTTTTGAGAACTGGTTAAATTTTAATTAATTTCGATGTATATTGGCCATTAAATACCATTAGTCAAAGTTGTGTAAACATGAATAAATTGAAACTTTGAGTAGCCGACTTACCCTTTTATGTGAAATGCAGACCATGAAAGGCGCGTTTGTGCTGCCCTCCCCTGCCACGTCCCTCTGTCTCATCCCGTCTTCCTTGCTCCTCAGGCGTTCTGGCCTTCAGTGAGCTGTTCTTCGTCAGGGAACCGCATGATCTGACGGTGTTACCGGGAGAGTCGGTGCTCTTGGATTGTCACGCTCGCGGCGAAGTGCCCATCGCCATCCGGTGGCTGAGGAATGGAGCGAAAGTGGAGGATGACGATCGCGTGCGGCTCCTTCCCAACGGCTCGCTGCAAATCTCCCCGGTGGAGAGCAGCCCCACAGGGGGAGCGGATGCCGGCGTCTATCAGTGTCTGGCTCAGAACCAGTATGGAGCCATCCTGAGTCAGAAGTCGCGATTAACTGTTGCAGGTGAGTGTGCCTGTGTGGCCCAGCCGGAGCGTGTCGCAGGTCTCTGCCAGTGCTCGTCTCGTAGAGGACACTGCAAACCACACTGCAAACCACACTGCAAACCACACTGTCAGGATCCTTAAATAATACTCTGAGTCCGGACGTCTTGTGGGTGAGACTTACTTTAATCTTCTGGAAGTTTGTCAGAGAGCTACCAGTGTTCACGCACCGTGTGACAGTCACAGCCTGCAGTGTGACACATAAGACGTGGACTACAGCTGGAGAAGTTGTTATACGTCAGTGGTTATAGAAAATGCAAATTCTCAAAGCATAAATTAGTTTTAATATGTAAAATTCCATAATCCACAAATAGTTGCTTTGAGCAAAAGGGCATTAAATGTCACTGTCTGTGCTGTTTAATGATGGTAAAACCATTACCAAGCCTCCATTTCTCAGGCTATCATCCTTCAAAAGACTTGCGTTCGGCTTTGCATTCTGGGAAGTGTATTTTTGTGGGTTATCCCTTGCCATAGAGAAGAACTGTGGAGGTCTCCTCTGTGTGACCTGAGCCCCTGCGTTTACTCTGCATTGAGGAGACATCCATTCAAGTGCTAATAAGCAGTGGGCGGCTCTGGAAGGTCAGGGGCCATCTTCGATGGGGGCGACAGCAGCGCTGAAGCGGAGATCGCCCTTATTCATGCTACAGTTCTTCCGTGTCGTTGCGTCACAAAGTGTGTCGTTCCCTAAAAGCTCTCTTTTGAAATGCTTCTTTTTTGGGTGAGGGGGAGACAGGCTAAGGAGGGGGCGCTAACCCTTTACCCTGCCTCTTGCAGCTGCCCATCCTGCCTTTCTGCTCCCTTTCACCAGGTGAAACCTTACCTCTCTGGCTGCCCCCCCCCCGTCCTGATTAGCTTTAGCCCTGGGGCTGCGGTGAAACAGAGAGGGCTGGCCCAGATTTCAGCATGCTGTGATCAGGCTTACGTGGGAGGTTACGCTGGGGCTTATGGCGTGGTGATGACAGACCCCCCTCCTGTCCACAGAAAGGTATGGGTGGGATGTCAGTGTGGCTTTTATGGTGAGACGTCACTGAACTGGGAAATGGGCCTTTGCTGACCATGAGGAGCTTCGTGTTTCCAGCTGAACAAACGGTAGCTAAATGTGACGCATGTCGGTAAGACTCCTTAGGTCTAACGTTAAGGTACAGGAAGTTTGCAGGAGTTAAGTGGAAGTTCCTTACTGGTTCTTTGTGGGAATAGTCAGATTTAATGCGCCGTCGTTTCCCAGTTCAGGATGATATTCGTACTGGAACACAGAGGCACGGCTTTGCGCGTTGTTGGATGAAGGCTGTACGTCAGGAGCTTGCGTGACATTCTGTACCTGGTCTCAGAAGTGCTGAAAAATGGCCGACAGCCAAGGATACAGAAAGACCAGAATCGGCAGTGTAAATACAGTGTAAATAAGGGACAGGGATGTACGTCCCCATCCCCTGTTAGTCGCATTAAACGACACTTTCGCCACCTTCTCTCGAAAGGACGGCTCTGCAAACGTCGCAGGGAGCTGGGGGGCCACTTCAACCTTCCGACATTAAGAATTTCCACAGCTGACATCTTGACAGTTTGTAGTTTTCTGGCCGTGTGCCTCAGGCTTACTGCAGCGCGTGACGGAGCCTTACAGCCTGGCGTAGCTGATGTAAATTTGGCAGACGTAGGAAGTAAAATAGATTAGGGTTTGGCTCAGCCTGTGGTAACTGGTAACAATTAATTAAAAAATTCCTGGATTGGCCCTGGATTCTGATCTTTGTCTCACCAGGACATCACTGGTGTAAATTATGGACTTCACTAATTACCTCATGTAGAATTTTAATCATTTTAAATGCCGGAGATAAAATGGGCTGTCTTTTTGTGGCGCGTAAAAGATGAATAGTCACAGCAGGCTGCCAACAGAAGTCTTTAGGTTGTTCAGTAAGTTGGTTGTATAACCTCATGGGTTGTGTTACACTTGAGGCCATGATGGCACCCTGCATGGCAGTATGTTAAAGGGTGCTGTACCTAATCCTACCTCACGATGTTTTGTACGTGGCGTGCTTCTTTACAGGAGGCCTTGCGCTCGCGGCTCTGTGGTTTGACGTGCTGTGCCGTCTTAGCCCTCGCATGCTGGTTTAGAGGCCCGTAGGACAGATTCTCCTCAGCTTGCCGGATGTTTTGTCTGAGGGAGTGTAAAGTTTTTATAGCCATGTGAGAAATGCACACTCGGCAAAAGTGCCAGCTCCCAGATTTGCCCTTCTGGGGCGGGGCCTGTAACCTGGCCGTACCCTCCTCTCCTGGGGGCTGCCTCTCTTCCTGTCCATAGCCTCGAATGGCGGTATCAGCAGAGAAAAGCTGTGCCGTCTGACTGCATTTGGCGCTTCTCAGACTTTTCATCCCCCCCCCCCCCCCCCAGTTATTAGGGTTACTGTTTGTGTAGAGATCACTGAAAAGGACAGCCAACTTTATCTACTACTGGCTTGGAACTGACCTTAAATGTCTACGGCAGGGTTATTCAAAATCACGGTCCTCGAGGTCCGAGCACTGCTGGTTTTCCAGCCTTCCTTTACCTGTGAGTCAGGTGTGAAGCATCTGACCAATCAGAATTATTAAACTAACTACCTGGGAGAACTGAAAACAAGGCCTGGATCTGGAATCGAGGTCCAGATTTGAAGAACCCTGGTCTACAGTTTTGCTGTAATTGTATTTCCTCGCCTCATTATAGAATGTGTACAGGGTTAGTGCCAGTCCAGACCTCCATGGCTGTAATGTGTCTAACTATTAGTCTGTCTTTGGCTACGAAGTGGCCGCTACCGTATCGCTGGAGTAGCTTCTTCCCAAGCTGCCTGACAGCCGCTGCTGTGCATCTTATGTCATCTTGCGTCTCTTTATTAAAGTGCTGAGCTCTCTTCACGTCTCCTCTGGTTGCGTGGAGACGCCCATCCCCCAGTGGCTGGTGTCAAAAGACCTTCAAGAAAGGGGGCTCTCATGTGGTGCCTCCCCATGGAAGATGGATGGTCCAGAATGTGGAGACCTTCTGTGACCTGTGACCCCTGGTCATGAGAGAGGTCCCTCTGTATAAGTACTCCAACCCGCATGGTGAGGGTGGTTTAGATAGCAACGCAAACAGAAACTCCACATTGGTTTCCTGTCCTGCCTTTAATGGTTCTGACAGTCGTGAGCCACATTCCATGAGCAAAAGTATTTCAAAAAACAGTGAGATTTTCTATGTTCTTCTCAAAGGTGGCTTTTTTTAATGAGTAATGATGTAACGATTCTGAAACCAAGCCAGAATGTGCGATAGAAACGTTCACGATCTCCTATCGCAGGTCCGGAACATGAAATTACAATTCCCCCCAAACTCCAACCCGCTGCCTCAGTCACAGCCTCTTGAACTCTCACTATGGTACTAATGTTGCAAAATGCATTTTACATGTGACGGTTAACATTACAACACATGTAAATCACAAAATTATTATTCTGTTTTAAGTTAGGGTAAGCTGTGTATTTTGTTAATTTCCCAAGTTAAACCTATTTCATTGTCTTCCAGCTGTTTGCACTGAAATAGTCACGTGACGGCCATGTTCGAGCTCTCATGCCTGCAGTAAAAGCTCGGCTAGTTTCATTAGCTGAAGGTGGATGATAGCCCAGGGACGGCAGAGCACCTGCGCACGTTCGTCAGCAGTGTGGCGCCATCTCAGTTTTCCAGTAGAATATAGTATTTTATTTTTTAATCTTATTTTTGTTTATGTAGTTAATGTGAAGGTAATCTACCATGTTCTTCTGTTTAGTGTTTCATATAAAACCCAGATATATATATTTTTTTCTTTACCACCCCCCCCCCCACCAAAAAAAAAAAAAAATCTGAGGTAGGAACTGAACCGCGAATTTGG
>JAODLC010000021.1:14291152-14317889 GCA_026781145.1 Hippopotamyrus pictus
CCTTACCACAAGTTTTGCATCCATGGTGTGGGTGAGAGTGTGCACGAGGCGTGTGCGCGTGTGTGTGAGCGAATCCAGCGCCTGGGTCCAGTGGGCCTTCTGGGTGAGCAGACACTGCTGGACCCGCTCCTCCTCCTTCTGCACGGCCTCCAGTAGGCGCTGCTCTTCTTCCTCCAAAGCCTCCCGCACCAGGTTGAGCCGCGCCACCACGCGCTCTCGTGCCGCACTGGCATCCACCTACAGGGGAGAGTGTGTGTGTTTGTGTGTGTGTGTGTGTGAGAGAGAGAGGATTACATACTGTGCAATTTTAAATCAAACATTTATCTTTATATCACTGCATATTGGTAGGTCCACTTACAGTTTTCTGCAGTTATGTACAGTGAAAATTTTAAATTTAAAGGTCTTATTCTAATACAGGTGCATAAAAAAAAAAACGGAAAACCAAATCTCACATATTAGTCTCTATTCATGACAGATCCTTCCTTGTTCATTTAAAAAAAAAAATATATGCTTTTGTAAATTACAAGAAATTAATACTGTATTTCATGTAACTCAAGATGGGCTGCCAACCCATTGTAGGTACAAAATTCAGCAATATGAAAATTACGGCTCTGTGCATAGCATCACCCAGATGACACCAGACACACCATATGTGCAGTTTATTTACAGCTATATTATCACACTTAGCCAGCAGAGGTCATTTTAGTCCACGCATACACATAGAACAAAGTATTCAAAGTGAAATTATATCATGCATCTCCTTCAGAAAGCAAATGTCGTGTGAGTATTTATGCTTTTCCGGAGTCAGAGCCAAAGGTTAGGTGTAGAGTTAATGCGTTACCATGTTATGGTGCATGTGTGACTGAGTTTGTCAGTACATGGGCAGGAGTGAGAGATTTTTGTATCTGAAACCCTGCTCGTGTCCGTTAGCGATTACCTGCAGCGTCTGCTCCTTGGTGACCAGGGTCTGACTCAGGAACCGCTCAATCCGGGAGGCTTGCAGCTGCATCTTCTCACACGCGTCCACTAGATGGTTCTACCGAAGGAAAGATGGTACAGATATACCCTCACGAGGAACTGACCAAGGCGTTGTATTATATCACGGAATGACAAATCTTACTGGCAGGCAGGAATGCGGGGCAGTTTAATGAGGTGAGAGCAAATAAATCAGAGACAGGGGTCGTTCTGAGCCTCTGACTAACAGCAAAGTCACTTCCCACAGTTACTTTCCTCTGTGGCTGGAGAGCATGATAAAAATACTGAAATATGGAATACAAGTAATCTATAAGATGAACTAAGTCTACCAGCTACTGTAAGTTACAGAAGTTATACCACTTTGCACGTCGTCATTTTTTTCTTTCGTTTTTTTTTTTTATACAAATATATCTTTGAAAAGCGTTTTGTAACGACATGATTGCAAGTTTGTAATAAACATCAAATGAATGAGTCAGGTTATTTTCGATTAATGCGTTGCCTAGCATGTGTCATATGGATGCTAACCCTGATTCGTTGCTTATCGAAATGTATCAGTGGCCCCCGGTACCATGACTCTAACATCAGTACCCAGAATCTCCGGTTTTTCTACATTCCAGCCGGAGGAACTTCCGACCCTGACAGGCTTATTTTCATGATAAAGTGTGACGCATTCGTAGACGGAAACAAAAACACATGTGAACAAAAACATTTTCACACTTCTTGAAACTAAAATTTAGTCCTAACTGCAAATAAGTCCATAATTGTTCCCTGTTCCCTATACTTACTTTCAGTACATAGCCTAGTTCAGTGTTTCAATGAATTTCTTTTAAAGGGCTATACTTATAATTGCCCATAATACTCACTAATGGCAAATACCGTAAAATAATTATTACGATTTTTATATTTATTCAGAGCCATGTCTCAAAACTCCTTACCCACCCTAATAACCGAGGCTCGTCGAGCGACCGGAGTGACGTTGTGGCCGTGGCACGATCCGGCGGCGACACATTGCGAGCAGACTAATTTAGCTTCTGAGCTGCAGTACCAGTCCAGCTGCGTCTCATGGTCCTCGCAGAAATCCATGTCGGAGCTGTGATCAATCTGGGCGACCACATCGTCCCCAGAATCGGCCGTGGAGACCGACGATCTTGTCTTACTGTTCCTCCGCGACCCGTTCGCCAGTATCACACCGTCCGCAGGCTGTCCTTCGGAAATCCATGGCTGCCCGATCTCGCTTCCAAAGCAGTGACTGGGGGGAATCCCTGCGGGCTCCGCTTTATAATCATTGTCAGTCAGTGACACTGTCGCGAGCTCGCATTTCCTCGCCTCAGACCCCATGGCTCCTCTTGGATGGGTGTTTGCGCAAAGATGGAAAATGAAATGATACTGAAACTGCGCTCCGAAGTCCTGGATGGTAGGTCACTCCTGCCAAGCCGCTTACCTGTGACAGGTGGAAACAGACGCCAACACGGAAGTGGGGGGCAATATACAGCTTGGAGTTGTAAAACAAGTTTGGCAGAAAAGTGTTAAGAAATAAAATTAGGCTAAGTGAAACCTAAACAATTAGGCCTACCCCACCTTCGGGTTATCTCAGTCCCTTTTCAAAAGAACCATCAACCATCCCTTTGCCGTCTTCAATATATGCCTGACCATGTGCTGCGCTACTCCACCCGTGTAAGTCTATAGTTACATCGAAAAGCGGAAGAACGCGAGCAACATATTACAAGTTAATGTTTAACTTTCTCCCAGTTTATTTTTAATTCCTGCATGCAACTTGGTTTGAACTGGTAACATTTTAAATTCGATTAGGCCTCCGCGTTAATAACCGTTAAATTCACCCCATATGAAATGGGCTGAAAGTTGTGTGTGACTTTCTATTATACAAAAATCTAATTTATTTTTTAATTCTGTATCATTTAAAAAGTGCCTTGCGGTGGAAGCGAAGGTAGTATATGCCGTCAAAAATTCAGTATTTTCAACAAAAGATAAGAATAATATATTAGCTCTCTATGGTCAAAACTTTAATTAATCGCGACATGCAATTTGTGTGTTAAACTTGGGGCCACTTCATGTAACAGGACAGGACCAGGTAGGACCCACTTATCTACAGACCCTCTTCAAGTGTACACAAGTTGCGCATTCACAAAAAAAAAAAAAAAAAAACATTCTGCACACCTTTGTTTTAATGCAATATTATTTTTCCACTTGCAGCCTTCCTGTTAGCCTAAATGAAATTCATGTCATATGATAATTCCATGAAAGAGGCTGTTTCTGAGATGCTGGAGTCACACTTTAAGACACCAACAAACATTCAAAATACAGAGTTTAGTTATCTTGGCTTTTCTAATGCTTAGTCATTCAGTGACTGAACCTCTTCACCCTGTATGTCAGTGTTTCTTAACCCAGTCCTCAGGGAACCCCAGACAGTCCATGTTTTAGCTTCCTCTCAGCTCCCAGCACACCTGTACCAAGTATTTGGTGTTCCTGATTGGCTGGGAGCAGGGAGGGAGCAAAAACATGCACTGTCTTGGGTTCCCCAAGGACTGGGTTAAGGAACACTGCTGTATGTGTACCAGCTCGCATTATGGGACGGGTAGGGCTCAGTTCTTGGTGGCACTGGAAAAGCTCCATTAGTTTCTTTCAACTCTCTGGATTTTGGAGCAATTTTGACTGTCCCTTTATTACATTTAATTAAAAAAAAAAAAAGTCCAAGAAACAATGGGGAGGAAATGTACACACACATAAACTGAGATGAGCTTGGAATCACCTAAGCGGATTTAGTATTGAAACCTTAGTACATTTAAACAATTACCTATTGTGAATACATTGCAATTTAATATTTCACCAATGTCACTAATTGGGAGTTCTAATACCAAAGTGGTATTCTTCATTTTCTATGATTATTTATGTTATTAATACTACTACTACTACGTATAATAATAGAACATGAATTTATGTATCTAAGTTACCCATAGTGTTTGCTGGTTTGTGTGGCCTATAACAGACCAGTATTCTGTGAACCCTGTGCTTTCTGGAATATAATCAGTGACACTAGGTAAGTGGCTCTGTAAATGTAGAATATCATTATTATCAATAATGATTTAGAAATCATTTTCGTCCTTGCCCGATGTATGGAGATGCAGAGAGCACATTTATCACTCCCTGCACGATACCTGAAGGACACTTCCTCTCACACTGAATTTACACCTGAGCATGAATGACACCCCTATAGTAGGTCAGTGTTGGAAATAACACCTTTATTCAAGCGTGCTTAGGTGGAGTAAAATCTTGGCTTTCCAAAAGCTGATGTGAAGGGCTTGGATTAATTGCATCATAAAAAGCAGTGTATGGCTTCAGTCAAGTATAACAATGGTGTTTACAGAAAAAAAAAATTAGTTCCTAAATTCAGTGTCATTTTTGCTAAAAATGCGCCAAAATGTCCATGTTCCATGGACATATCAAGTTGTACTCCAGCTAGGGATCTTTCATAACTGTATTATCAGAGAGAAAGAAAAAAAATCAGTTTTATGAGCCATTACAGTTATCTCACAAGTGCATTACGGATGGTCAAGCAAATGAAAACATGATGAATGCTACGTTTTACGATTAACTCTGGTCAGACTAACACTTTAACACCCTTGAACATATTTAATCTACTTGAAAATCAACAGCCTGGATGACAATTGCAGTTGTTTTTTATTTATAGGCTTACTCACTACAAATCTAAAGCATTTCTTTTTACATGTCATTTGTTGATCTGTACTTACTATATGTTCTTTTCATTCCACGTTTCTCATTCAGTTAAATAAAAATGTTATCAACCGCTCAACTTTGGCCTTCCACGTGCCTGCCAAAAATAATCGAACGTCTCACTTAACAGGCACTCGCTCGCAAGCAACCGCCATTCCTCGCACAAGCCGGGCCGAACACGGTTTCGCGGGAAAATGACAGGTCGCGCGATGCAGGAAACGGGCGCCGTGTACAAAACGTATTGACGTCAGAAGACGTATGGGCGGCCCTCTTCGAAACACCCTTCCCCGATTGGTGAAGATTGTCGGGCATCGTTACGTCTACAGACGCAACGACACTGCCCTGGAATTAAAGAAGAAAAAGTCAAGCGTGTTGTTCCTGATTGGAGTGCGGCGAGCCCGTACTTCGATATTATTGGTTTACTTTGCAGCAATCTCTCCCCCTTCTTCTAGGATAGACCGGTTTTCCCGTTTCAGCCAGCGGTGTATCGCGGAGGCTGTAGTGGGAGGGAGAAAACTTAGCCCCATCTAACCCTGTTAAGCTTAACCGGTAGCAGAAAGGTGGTTAGGGGGTCGCCCTGACGAGATTCAAAGTCTTTTGATCGCGTCGCCGGCTTTCTCTTTTCTTAGCCTTTTTTATCCGCTCTTCCAATGTCGGATTTCAAGCTAGGAATTGTTCGACTGGGCCGTGTGGCCGGGAAGGTGAGCTGAAATCCTGGGGCTGCCATGTGCGACGAGAAGGGGTGGGGATCCGTGGTACGGACAGGGAACAAAACCACCCACCCCCATCCACACGCAGTCGTTCGGTTCGCAATCGGCTACCGCTTATAAAGAGAAAAAGAGCCGGATCTCAATTAACGGGAGCGAGAGAGCCTTGGCCGCGTGTGATGCGTGGACTATCGGGCGATGGCAGCTCATTTAACGCGTCTGCCAGGGCGAGTCTCGTTAGCTAAGCCAGTTAGCAGTTAAAGGACCATAAAGACTAACGCAGGCTGGTGCAACGCGGAGGTAGAACAAGATAAGATGCGGACGAGCGTTTTAGGTGTTTATACGGTGCACGAATTGACCGCGGCGCCGTTTTCCACGCTAGCTTCAGCCGGTCGTTGTTTCGAAAGCCGGGCGCCGCTGGTAACGTGACATGCCGGCATGTAGCTGTCAGAGACGCAGACAGGGCGAGAGCGCGGTTCGGCATTAATAATAAACACGGCCGACGAGGCGCAGACTCCGGCAGAATGCGCGTCTCATCGCCGTTTGCACTTAATATTATTTTCTTTTTGCAGCGGTTCTGTCTGTCCTGTCTTTGCGGCCGTTTCCCAGACGAGAGCTGTTTTGTCGGGCAGTCTGGGTGGCTTTTTAGCCAGGCCACATGAAAAAGACACTAGAGGGCAGTTGTCGAAAAGGTGGAAAACATTTAGCCGAGTAGCCCATTACGTGTTAGTTGGGTTTTGTCTTCCATTTTATCCGAATACACGTCGGACAGCACCTGGCTGTCGATGAGTCCGGGATGCACGATGATAAAATGGGACCCGGTACCCGGAGGACGGCGGTCAGAGGGGGTGTTA
Source organism: Hippopotamyrus pictus (assembly GCA_026781145.1). NCBI lineage: Eukaryota > Metazoa > Chordata > Actinopteri > Osteoglossiformes > Mormyridae > Hippopotamyrus > Hippopotamyrus pictus. The sequence goes on from JAODLC010000021.1 coordinate 14,297,439, forward strand.
CTGAATAGCAGTGTCGTGCAGTGGGTTCATTTATGCGGATGCTGTTTTACACAGGCATCGCTACTTGTAAGGTGTCACCTTATTTTAGTATATCAGTAACTGAACAACACTTTGCGGTCTGTTATTTTCTATTAACTCGATTGACGCCTTTGATTAATTTGGTTAATTTGTTTCTTTTGGTATACAGCAGACCATGTACTTGTACTGAAATGTCCTGAGGTTTCCGTTAAAGTATGCAGTTTAGTTGTACGTATTAATACGAGAGATGACACAGGTTGCTCCTCCAGAAATTCATCCTGAATGTCCAAGTTTCTTGAATCTTCATGAAATTGGGTATTTAGCATCGAAGATATGTGAAGCTGATCTGATTTTGTCAAATTGCACATGGGAGGAGTCACGTCTCTGACTGTCTTTGCTTTACAGACCAAATATACCCTGATAGATGAACAAGACATACCGCTGGTGGAGAATTATGCCTTTGAGGTAAGATGATACGAAGTGAGTCTAATGACTCGCAGCTCAGTGTGAATGGCAGTGAAAATGGCCATGGTGTGTCCGTGTAATGCACTTGAAGATGTGCAATGCTTTGTGGATGGCACTATCCAGTGGAATTTACTTTCCGATGTTCAATAACAGTTCAGTATAAGATTTGGTGGGTATTAAATGGGCTCCATCTAATGGGTGTTGATGTGATGGTTTTTAGGCACTGAATATCTCTATGAGCGTTTTTTTGGTTGCATGTAACATGAACCAGGAAGGAACGTATTACCAATCAGTTCTGGGGGAATAAGGCTTTCTGTTCTGAGAGCCAATATGGCTTTTTTTTTATACAGCAGTCTGCGATCTGTCATTGGGCACTGATTTGGAGTCCTTGTGTCGTTGGGTACTGATTTGGAGTCCTTGAAGCGCATTGTTACTTATCTGTTTGGAAGGTTGGGAGGACCGCTGGGGAGCCTTCATTTTTTTTTTCTTAATCATGACCTGTAAACATCCCTTAGGAAATGTCGTTTTAATTCCAGGGCCAACTGTTTGTCATCCGTCAGGTTTGCTATGCCGAAAATTAGCAACAAGTGCCGCTTGTGTGCAAGAACTGGAATAGATTTTTTGTTTGCTAACGTGTTGGATCAGTTTCGTACAATTCCCAGTGGCTGTTTTTCCATCGTGTATGCTACTCTTCCAGTTAAAAGGACCAAAGATTCTTGGGAAATGGAGGATCACGTATAGAAAGATGATGTTTGAACAGTTTATTAGTAGTTTTGCCTGTTAGGGTGTTTTGCCATTTTCATTTTGGTGAAGAGAAACGGGGAAAGTAGGGATGAGTTTGAGAAATAGCACAGATTCAAAAGCGTGTCTGGAGCGGTGTGCAGTGACGCACGATGTCCATCTATGGCTGGTCGTTTAACGTATGCTGGCAAAATGTCATCAAGTTGTTTCGCCGCTTCTGTTCTCGGGCACTTCACTCCTGAAAGACAAAATGCTGCTTAGAATTAAGGCTAAATTTTGCTTAAGGGCCTTAAAGTTGTTATGGTCAAAAAGTGGCATGGGGGTTAGGCACAAGCGGCTGACACCTTACAGAGGCCACTTAGGTAGAATGGAATTGCAGTTACCTCCTGGAGCCATTATAATTTCCCAGTATCAACCCAGTAAAACATCAAGTTACAATACAATACAATACTGTGCAAAAGTCTTAGGCAGTCAAAAGAAATGTCTAGAACTGTTTATCTGGGTAGTAAGTGTACTTTTGTTAAGAACAAGAAACACATTTTAGCATTAGAACATACACAAATTAACAGTAACACAACAAAAATTCATAACTCAGTTCTCTTCTCCAAAACGTTAATGATACAGTGTTTCCCCCAGGTTTACGGCTTTTGGGGGGGGCAGACGAACGTGCACTCTCTGTCCCCTGGTACGAGTGTGCCCACCTGTGTGTGCACGCACGTGTCTGTGTGCTCGCATAGGGCGGAACTCCGCTGTGCGCGATACAGAATGCAGAGGAGAATTGTAAACGCGCATCATAACATACGGCTATTTAGTTTGTTTAATAAAAGGACAATGTATAGACCTGTTCTATAGGAAAGGTTGCCTTAACTTCTGTTGTGATCTCACTGTATACATGTATATAGCTGAGATGACAATAAAGTTCACTTTGACTTGATCTGGCGCTATATAGATACAAATTAAATAAAATTAATTTGACCTTCAAGAGGGGGCTGGAGGTGCCGTGGGGGGGGGGGGCGTCCCCCTAATATAATGGTAGGAGAAACATATAACTTGATAACTTGTTGGATTGCTAGATGAACACCGCTTCAGGTCCCAAACCTCTCCACAGGGGCACCTCAGCCATTCCATGTATTCAATAAATTTCACCACCAGCTCACTTAATTTTAATGAGTTAAAATACGTCAATAACATATTGATTAGCTATATAAGGTGTGCTAGCAGTCAAGTAAAAAAAAAATATATGGGTGTATTAGATAGTTGCTGCAATACTGGGGTGATTTTAGCAGAAGTTTCGAAATGGATAAGCTAAGCAAAGTTTTACACCAACATAAAGATCATTTAATCATCATTTTCTTTGACTGCCTAAGACTTTTGCACAGTACTGTAAATGTTAGCACTGTTAATCCATTAAAAGAAAGTTAATGTAATAGTTATTAATAAAAAGAGTGATTTATTATAGTTGAATAAATAACTACCTTATCACAGTGTTTTGTGCCCTATGTTGCCTGTTAGAGGGGGACGAAATCCCAGAGAGGCAGTGAGTAGAAATTATTTTGTAGCATTTAGAAGTGCCTTTGTGTAATTAAGGACACCTAAAGTTGTGTAAAATTCCACACAAAAACAGAATGTTGGTTTCAAGCCTCGGTCAAACCTTACATAATCATATCTGAAGGCCGACTCATCGAGCCTGAGATCAGTCCTTTTCCTGTTTAAACAAACAAAACAAAACGTAAAGTCCTACTGCTGCAAACTTGGATTGAAAAGTAGTATGTTAATGTATCCCAAGTAATTCAAGAACAAATCTTGTAATCATTGACTGAGCACGTCATGCTCAATTTTCCAATTGAGCATTTAAATCAAAACACTATGGTTTAAAAATGGGTAATTATGATGATTGGTAAATTAGGCAGTAATTATGCTAGCTTTACAGTATTTGAGGACATCTGACACTCTGATACTGTCAAGACTGCCTGCACGCCAGGATATTTAAGGCTGAATGTGCTCCACGCATTAGCCAATTCTTCAGAAACTATACTGAGTTTTCATAGGAAGCCAGACCAGGATGGTGCTGGTACTCGGGCTGCTCTTCTTATTCATCCTTGAGAAAGGGCCAGTTGGTAACTTTTGATTTCTGGAGAGAGAGTGATGTGTTTGACTGTGGGTTTGCTCTAGCCCTGTAGACCTTAACTGATGCCCCCCCCCTTCCCGCCCCCTGGCAGGCTCGCATGGAGGTGGATGCAGATGGGAATGGGGCTAAGATCTTTGCTTATGCCTTTGACATCAGCAAAGGGCGCTGGGCAGGGCGGCCGCTCCATGAGCTCCTCTGGTAAGTGTGCCGGTGTGAGATTTAATGCTCTCGACGGTTACACTGGCTCCTGGACATGCATCGGCAATGCCAAACGGCTTAGCTTTGCTTTTTTTGCATTTTGCTGGGTGGTGGTTGCAGTACCTACATTTGACTCAAGGGGGCAGTTTGCACTGAATTATTTATTTTCCTTAAGAGAGCACTACCTTGTAACTGCCTCATGGTTTAGTTAGAGTTCCTATTGTATGAATCGTGTGTGTCAGTGGATTGCTGGCATTTCCGATGCCTGGTGTGCCTAACCCCGGCCCCCTTCTTCCAGGGAGAAGCATGTGGGTGGCATCGCACCAAACTTCCAGGTGGTCCATATCAATTCTGTAACCGTGGACAACCGTTTGGACAACCTGTGCCTGGTGCCGGTGGGTGGGAGTCCCAAACCTGAGGAGCTGTCCAGCAAACAGAGGTGCTGAACCCACCCCCCCCTTTTGGCACAGTTGTATAGCTTATCACTGATAAACAGATCTTGGTCGGCCGTGAGGGAGCAGGCGTTGGGAGTCGGATGGTCCTCCTGAAACTCACTCATGTTTTCTTTGCCCACAGAGAGCAGTCCTTGTACTGGCTGGCTATCCAGCAGGTGCCGGCCGACCCGGTGGAGGAGCAGTACCTGGAGATGAGCCGCACACGCTACTTCAACGCCAACGGGGAGCTGGTGGAGGAGGAGGAGTGCTCCTGTACCTACTACGAGTGTCACTACCCTCCCTGCTCCCTGATCGAGAGGAGGGTGAGCCCTCGGCACGCTCCCTGTCACACCTGCTCTCCATCTTCATTATAGGTTGTCTTTCCAGAGACTTTCCCTCTTTAACAGTGTCACAGAAAGCTCTGGAACGCAGAATTTCCCCATCACTGTATCCAGGCTTCGGGGACAAGCTCATTCTGTGAGAACAAGCTCTCTCTGATATTGCAGTTTGGGGATTTCAGGAACTAAAGGACTTAGAGGAAATTATCGGAAGTCATACTCCATACAATTTACAATAAATGTACCGTAAACTGTTACTTATTACGCTGAATAGAATAAGAAATCCAAAAACTGAAAATTACATATAACGGTGGTGCCAGTACCACACCCCCCCCCCCCCCACCAAAAAAAAAAAAAAATCTGAGGTAGGAACTGAACCGTGAATTTGGAGAATTGTTGTGCCCCTATAAATGAGGGCGGGTCACCATGGTGACGCTCCCTCACTCTGTTTACTGGGGTTTTCTCTCGGTCAAGGAACATAGAGCTGGGTGAAGAGCTGGTGTCTGAGTGTGTGTGTCCTGTGAGGGACAGGAATCCTATCCAGGCTCTCCACCCTGCCTCCCTGTACCCTGTCATGTCTGGGATTGCCTCCGTGACTCTGTACTGGATAAGTGCTGATGGGTTGGTGGGTGGACGGACAGACGGACGGACCGACAGATGGATGGATTTCAGAGAGTTGCTTTCAGGCTTGGTCAGAACAGCTGTGCAGTATCTTTACCTTGCCAAGTCTGTTTCCTAAATGCAGATACTGGTGGCCATTGGGCAGCTGTGGACAGTCGGCTTATTGCAGCCCTCATGTTCAGTGAGCGTTAAGAAAATATTCAGGGAACTGTTGTGTTCTTAGTGTTTTTTTTAGTCAAGTGTTTTGCACTTTGCCACCGTAAGGCCTGATGAAGGTCTGCATGTCCGCCTGGTGGCGGCTTACACCAGGATCGAGGAGGTCTTGCTGGGGTTGGTATGGTCCTGCTTACTGTAGATGGTAATGCAGGCTTCACCCAGGCTTTCTGTAGTTCTGAGCAACCTTGACTTTCTGCTACAGTGAATATGACGAAATCCTAATCAAGCTATTTGCTGAATTTACTGTATTTTCCTTTTATTTCCTCCTTCCTTTTATTTACGTCCTCTGAACCCATTTTGAGAACCCATAAACCCAGAGGCTTATGCTGTCGCCACTAAAGCAGGGGTCTGAAAAACGTCGGATTTGGATTCCGGGTGGGCGCCCGGACCCAAGGGACACACGCATAATTACACATCACTGCAAACGTGGCAGCAAATCCACATCTTCCTGGAGGGCATCTAGGCCTAATCGCCCAGAGCGCGTGTATCACTGGTGAGGATGTGTTGCTGTAAATGGTTGCCAGGCCTTAAATGCCTCCCTGATGTTCACTAGCAGCCCTTGGATCCTCAGTGACTCTTGTGACCTTTCTGCAGCCGGCCGATGGCACCAAGAAAAAGACTCATTTTCAGGAACGTTGGCCCTAATGGTTCAGTGTCAGCTCTTAGTCATAACTCTCACTGTACGATTAGCTCTTCTGAAGGCAGCCACCTCTGACGGTCAGTACCCAGGTGAGCCTGAAGGAGGTGCTCATGCTATGGCACAGCTGGGCACCCGGACGGGAGTCATCCACCCCTGCTGCAGGTGCGCTAGGTCCTCATTGAGGATGCATGGTAAACCCTTTGCTCCCCGAGTGCAGGACCACTGTAAGGGTCACATTAGTCAGGTTTCTCCCCTGATTGATTGGCACATTACAGGACGGCGGGTTTCTCTCTCGTTGCAAGGGCAGATCTTGGTTTAGAGAAACGAGTGTGGTGCTGCGGGGGTCTTGCGGGTTGCAAGCGAGGGTCTTTGCGGGCTGGAGGCCTCCGTCGCTGTCGGGCTTCAGTTGAGATGCGGCCGCTTTCTGAGCATGGCGTGTCCCGTAATCAGTGTACGGGGAGCTTCACCTCCATTTGCATAGAAGATTCACTGGCGGGATGCGGTTGCCATCGTAACCTGAAAATTTGGCCAATCGCTGCCTTAAAAGCTTGTTAGCGCTTAGACTTTTCGTTGACTGTTTTGCTGCCCCTCAGTGTGTGTTAATGCCATATTGCACTGGTTGATACCCTGGTGTATTATTGAATACTAGATACATTATTGGCTGTAACTGGTTTCTTTTCATTGCTTTCTGACCCCTGTGTGTTTTAAATGATTTTTTTTCTCGCTGTGTACCTCGCCGTCTAAAGGAGCAGCTTGTAGGTTTACATCTCAGGAGTATCTGTGGATCAGCATGTAGGGTCACCCTCCAACCTCCCATTTTTCATCCTGTCTTCACAGAGCTGTCCTGCAGACCCAAAAAAGACTTTGTGTTGGGGGCGGGTGGCCCCCACCGTCTCTGAGAGGGCCTTTGTTTAGACCTGACATGGCCATTCACCTTCGCTTAGCTGTGCCCTGACCTCGGCGAATGTGTCTGGGACGTTCCCACCACAGAAACGGGCACACGGCCTTCACAGTGTCACGGCCTTCACAGTGTCACGGCCTTCACAGTGTCACGGCCTTCACAGTGTCACGGCCGGTATTTTGCCGTCAGACTTGTTTATCTGCTGTAAGTCACTTATAGGTTTATCTGCTGAGAGATTTCACTGTTTTTGGGAAAATACCGGCATAGACAGGCCAGAACTGCTTTCTTTTCTTTTACGTTTTGTTTGGAACGAGTCCCTCGTATTTATAGCATTTGATCAGTCACTTGGGGTCTTGTGTGTTGTGAATGTCAGGGGCTTGATGTGGTAACTGCACTGAGGGGGTGTTTTCTGATAATGAAATCAATGCAAACGCACTCAACGGGCAGCGGGGGGAGGGCAGGGGGCCTGCAGTTGTCCCTTTGGGTTTGAATGATAAAGCATAGAGACAGTGGGCAGCTGATGATGTACAAACGCACTGCTTTTCCAAGCAGTGTAACGTGGCTGTAGCTGAGTTCATACGGCATGCAGACGTGGTCGGGGGGGGGGGGTCACTTCCTGTTGAGCGATCTGTGATTTTGAAATCCCACCTTGCTGGGATTTTCACACGCTGTAGTGTTTACGCAGAATGGTGTGATTTTAAACACATCAAGTCAGGCTCAGTTCTGCAACTGAAAACACCTCATCAATGAAATGGCTCAGAGGAGAATGGACAGATTCATGAAAGGAGCGAGAAAAGTGCAGAACAAACGGCTCAGTACAACAGAGGTGAGCAGAAAGCCTTCTGTGAACATGCAGCATGTCTGACCTTGAAGATATTCTACTTGAAATGTGTTTGTCAGTCCCATGCGTGTGAATAGCAGCCCGAAACGAGCCACAGCATGTGAGTGAACCTGTGTGCTGTGTAATGGATGAGCTGTGTGTGTGTGTGTGTGTGTGTGAGAGAGGGAGAGAGAGAGTGTGAGAGAGAGTGAGGCCTTTGGGCCCTGCTGTGTGCTTGATGAGCGGTTGGGGGGGGGGGGGGCAGGTCAAAGGTGAAAGGGTTAGGCACTGGTGGGGGCAGATGGCCGGCTTCTATTTAAATGGCGTCTTGCCAGATCGTCAGCCGTGATTTACCTGTCTCTGATAAGTCATTCCGTAATTTACGCAGCTGCCTGATAGACACCTTCTTACACACGACTTACTTCCTCTAGGCCAGCAGTTGCCGCCGTGTGGCATTTATAGACTGAAGGCCCCCTGCAGACTGAAGGTGCCTCTCAGTTGGGGGACGCTGTCGTCCGGAGCAGAGGACCGGCAGCCACGCCCATTGCTCTCCCGCAGGAATCAATGCAGCGCTTTGCTTCTGTCTGCTGACCCTCCAGTCCTCCTTGAGGGACCGCGCTCTGTCTGTGGGGCCGTTCGGACGTTTCTGCTGATATGAGATGTGCACAGATGCTGCAATCCGGCCATGACTCGCTGTCGATGGGAGGCTCCACCATCCACCCCCCCCAGCCCCCAGCCGCTGCTATGCTGGGATGAGTTTTATGTGGAAAATGGTAACATCTGTGGTCTTCAAAGTTCAGTCATTTGGGTCTTTGTGCAGAAATCTGACTCCAGGGTTGGACTCAGATTGAAAATGGGCCCTGGGCTTTAAATTTTGTATTTTTCTGGCCCCCATACCCATCGGCCCACCAGGAAAATGCCCGGTGTGTTCAGCCTTGTCTGATCCACTTGTTAGGTGCTGAATGGCCAGTGAGATGGAGAATGGAGAGGTGCTCAGTTATGGTATATAATCAGACTGCTGGACTGTAATGTTCCTCAGCTATTGAAAATGGAAAAACTGCCACTGAAATGAAAGCTGTAAATAAGGGAACAATGTTTCTCACCTGTTTACTTAATACTTCTCAATCAAATTTGGTAATAAATGGGAGTGTTTCCTGCTTTGGCTTCTGACTGAGGCTGTTGCCGTCATTTGACTTTGTAAAGATGCCTCTGACAGCAGCAGCAGTATCTCGGATAACCTTCCACCTAGAAAGGATTTGTTTCCCTGTGGGTATAAATCCCCTGTAATCCCGCCTGCCTCCTCTCACGTGCCGTTTTCATCTCTCTCTCTATATTCTTCATTTCTCAGCTGGTTGCAGCCATTGTGCCGCCTTTGTGTTCCCAGTTCCGTCCCACAAAAGAGCCAATCCTAATAACTAGGCTTGCAGAATAGCAGATAATCTGTAGCATCTAAATCTATTTTCTCATATATGACTCGCTGCTTTCTTAATTCTTTTTTTTCTGTGGTGGTTTTTATAGTCGACTGAATAGATAGCGTTTATTTTTTTGGCTGGGGGGTAGAATGTCACCCCTGGGGCTTGGAATGAGTTGCCATGGTGCCGGTACTGATTTTTGTATAATAATTAAGGGATCGTGATCAATCGGCAGACCGCAGCCAGCCTTCTTACATGCGACTTTCACGGACATCTGTACTGGGGGCTGAGTCGCCATTGATTTCATTAAACAGATGATTGACCTTTTGGCCTCTTAAAGGAGCTGGGGGCAGACGGGAGTGACCGCCGTGGTTTTGCTTTGGCTATTGTCTGTGGTGCTGAAAGACCTCTGCTAATTTTGGGAAGAAGGATTAATAAAATGCAAGAATCTAAAACATCAGTACAATGTAGCTCTTTGTATTTGCCAGGTTCTGATCGTTTTTTTGCACAAATGTGGTGCCTTTGATAGTGCAGGTGCCCGAGTGCTGAAACCCCATCACTTCCTGGATCCTTTGTCAGGCGATTAGATGGAAGAGCCTGCCAATCACTGTGCTGTCCCGGGCTGGTCCTTTAGCCAATCACTGTGCTCCTTTAAGTCTATTGCTATTTTTCTCCACAGCGCTTCAGCCAATCGCCGTGCTGTCCCTTGCTGGTCCTTTAGCCAATCGCCGTGCTGTCCCTGGTCCTTTAGCCAATCGTCGTGCTGTCCCTGGCTGGTCCTTTAGCCAATCGCCGTGCTGTCCCTGGCTGGTCCTTTAGCCAATCGCCGTGCTGTCCCGGGCTGGTCCTTTAGCCAATCGCCGTGCTGTCCCGGGCTGGTCCTTTAGCCAATCGCCGTGCTGTCCCTGGCTGGTCCTTTAGCCAATCGCCGTGCTGTCCCTGGCTGGTCCTTTTAACCCAGTGATTTTTAACCACTGTGCCGTGGCACCCTAGTGTGCTGTGAGACATTGTAAGGTGTACCGTGGGAAATTATCAAATTTCACTTAATTGGTCTAAAATTGTTTTGGAAACTTAATTAATTATAATTTGCAAATAGTATGCCATTGTCGAGTGTCTGTGCTGTAATCGCGATGTATTCTCTTCCGTGTCAGTAGGTGGCAGCAGGTAGCCAATTGCCTTGATACTCTGAGGGTGCTTTTCCACCTTACCAGGTACTGTACCAGAGGTATGGTACTGCTTTTGTGTTTTACTGCCATAAAAACTGATACCGGCGCCAAATGACATCATCAGTGATCGCCCCTGACTGACGTCATCACAAAGCGCGGCGCGGTATTTATTTCACTGAATTCAAGCATGTCATTATGATCCTTCACTTTCCTGTAGTCCTGTTTGTTTTTTGATTTTCAAGCGACATTGTTTGGTGTTTCACGTGTGCCCCATTTCTTCCAAGCGGCGGCTTATAACAGCAAATACTTTTTTATTTCGAGTCGTGACATCCAAATCCCACTGGATCTGTTCATCCGACCATATGGCGATTAAAGCCTGTGTTTCCTCGTTTGTCCATTCTTCCATTTTACTTTTTTAAAAATATTTTTGCTTCTACTGCTTTTTATTTAATTTCTCACTGTTCACTGTGTGTTTCAAAAGATGGCGGTTGTATTTTGTGTTTCAGCGGCAGGCTATTTGCATAACCAATCGACAGCAAATACGTTTGTAAGTCCCACCCCAAGGTATCGAAGTACCAAAGAAGTACCCCAGCTGGTTTGACACTTTCCGTACTTTTGGTACTGGTCCTCGACCGGAAGTCAATGGTAAAGCGAAAGTACCGTACTTTGTGCGGTGGAAAAGCACCCTGAGTCAAGAGACTATGACGCAGTCGTAGTGATGCATGCGACAGGTAGCTGTGACAGTGATGGAGAAGTTTTTGAAAAGGAAAAATGCAAACTCTGAACTGGGCCCTGAACAGAATTTTGATCCAGATGAAGGCCCTAGTATGAGCGGTAGTCAGAAGACAGCAAAGTGGGTGACCTTGAGGCAGTGCAGCCAAAGCTGTCTTTTATTTGGATTTATTTTCACCGGGGACCCAACCACCCCGACTCCGTCGTGTTTGGCGTGTGGCAAAAAGCTATCCGGCAGTGCCATGGTCCCACGTAAGCTTAAACACCTCCTCAAAACGAAACACCCGTTGCTTCAAAACAAGCAGGTGGGCAACTTTAATGCGAGAAACCACAAGGGTGAATGAGAGCCCTTAAAGCTCGCTACCATGCTGCTTAACTTGTAGCCAAATGAAAAAAGTCCCACACTGGCATAATGATTAGTATTACCTGCCTGCAAAGTCATTGTAAAGGAGATGCTCTGCCCAGACACGTTTATGGAAATAGCTGAAGTCCCTCTCTCAGATAACACAATTGCCAGACGTATTGATGACATCGAAAATGTTGTTTTGGGAAAAATACGCATCAGTAGGAAATTATCGTTGCAACTTGATGAGTCTACGGATATAGGGGGACACGCTCAACTCTTGGCCAATGTGCGTTTTGTGGAAGGAGACGCCATCAGGGAAAACGTCCTATTTTGTAAGGCGTTGCCAACAGCAAAAGTAGAGGAAATTTTTCGGGTCACATCAGAGTGTCTTGAACAAGGAGGACTTAAGTGGGGAAAAGTGTACAAGTGTCTGCTGTGATACGGCCGCAGCCATGTTCAGGTGCATCAAAGGCTTCGTTAGCAGAGTGAAAGGAAGAAACCCAGATGTTATTGTTATGCCCTGTTTTTCGAGGCTCTCGTTCCCAAGACTTTACCAGCAGATGTGTTGATGTGTTGGATGATGTGTTGCGCATGGTAAACTTTGTAACGACGCGACCTGTGAAATGTCACATATTTGCATCTTTGTGTGAGGAAATGGGAGCATAAAACCTTATTGCTCCATACGGAGGTCCGAGGGTTGTCGCTCGGCAAGGTGCTGGCCGGTGCGGGAGGAACTTAAAGTGTTTCTAACAAATGAGAGGTCCGATTACGCAAAGCTGCTTTCAGGTGATGAGTGTTGTGCAAGGCTGGCACACCCGGCTGGAATATTTCATCATCTGAATGAACTGAACACACGAATGCAAGGCCAAAATGAAAACCTGCTTACAAGCACCGATAAAATGAATGGATTCCGTTTGAAGGTGCAGCTCTGGAGGTGGAAAGTGCCAACCTTGACACGTTCCCACTCACCAAGAATTTGAAGATGTCAACACTGTTGCTCTGTGTGAAATAATGGGTAAACATTTGAAAACTCATGAGGAGAAGCTGTCATTTCATTTCTCTTCAGCCTTCACCGAATCCCTCAGGACCCATATAGCTCAGCATCAGTTGTTGGGAACGACATGACTATACAGTAGCAGGAGGAACTAACTGAACTGAGACAAGATCGTGGTTTAAAGCTAAGCTTTGCTAATCTACCTTTGGATAGTTTTTGGCTGACTGCTGCAAAGGAGTTGCCCATTCTGGCTATTTCAACATTACTCCCATTTTCCACAACATATCTCTGTGAGCTGAGCTTTTCAAGCCTGACTGCTATAAAAACTAAAAACAGAAAGAGACTGAGAGCTGTTGAGGAAGAGCTTTGCGTGTGTCTGTCTTCAATTCCTGCCCAAATATCAACTTTGTGTTCATCCAAACAGGCTCAGGTTTCACATTGAGTATAAATAAATTGAGACTTTTGTCATTTATTTTGTCATTACTAGGCTACAGTGTGTCATTTTGTAACATTTTTGATTGGTGGTGTGCCGTGGGATTTTTTCAATGTAATAAATGTGCCGTGGCTCAAAAAAGATTGGTTGAAATATAACTAATTTAACCAATCGCAGTGCTGTCCCGGGCTGGTCCTTTAACCAATCGCAGTGCTGTCCCGGGCTGGTCCTTTAACCAATCGCTGTGCTGTCCCGGGCTGGTCCTTTAACCAATCGCTGTGCTGTCCCGGGCTGGTCCTTTAACCAATCGCAGTGCTGTCCCGGGCTGGTCCTTTAACCAATCGCAGTGCTGTCCCGGGCTGGTCCTTTAACCAATCGCTGTGCTGTCCCATGACATTTTAGCTCTGTTTTGTTCTGCCTCCCTACCCAGCAGCCACAGTTCAGGGCATTCCTTTGTGCCTGCTTTGTTCCTGCTCTTTGCCGTGGCATGGGGGACGTTCCGGCAATGAGTGTTTAAAAGAGCAAACCGTGAAGTGGAGCGAGTGCATCGTTGAAGGCTGGCGTCCTGGGAATGTCAGGCCACGTATCAGCATGCTGGTTTCTGTGCGAGGCCTGTCATTTCTGTACCATCACTCTCTTCTCCCTCAAGGCCAATACCTTTACTGCTGAGATATCAGGAAGAGGTCGACGTCCAAAGTCGAGATCCTCTAGCCAGGAGCTTCTCAACCTGGAGTTCTTCAGGAAATTTCCAGCTCCTTAAAGGAGTCAACGTGTGACTGTCTAAGTGATGTCTGATTAGTTTGCAGTATATAAGGTCCTCTCGAGTCTCGCTGTCTGTCCGTCTTTCAGAACCCTGGCTAAGGACCTGGTTTCCATTCCTGCCAGATGGAAAGATTCACTGACTTGGTGCGCCGTCGATGAGCCGCCCTCTTTGATTAACCCCGATGTACCGCAGGGCAGTTACTCTTACTGTCCAGGTCCTCCTACAGCTTGTCAGCCCGCATTTCTTGATGCTGTGGTTAAGTAGTCACTGTTTAACGAGGGCAGTGAGACGGCGGCCATTCTGCCTTCGAGTCTTACTGCCTATTTTTAGGCCTGCAGTACTTCTGAGAGCCTTTCCAGTTGTGCATGTGATGATGATTTTACACTTAAAGTAACTGGGTTTGTTTGCAGTGGTTTGTGGCTCTGTGCCCATGATCAGAAGGTTGCCAGTTCAAATCTCCCTGGTTGGCTGAGTGATGTCACAGATGTGCCCGTTATCCCAGACAGCTCCATGGACCCTGGCTGGTTCTGCTCCCCGGTCCTCACTAGTACTTTGCTATGAATGGACATTTGCTAAATAAATTTAGTAAATCATCTGGAAGGATGATGAATTTGCATCTGCTACAGCTTATTCTGACTTCATAGACACTGCAGAAGCTCCAACCTGAAAACAGACCGGAAATGAAAAGTTAGACATTTACTGAACATAACCTTCTCAAAACTAGGGCTGGGCGATATCATATCGATATCGCATCGCGCATGTGCAATAATCACCAGGGCTTCAGATGGCAGAATGGAAGATGTCAGCCACTTATTTTGTTGTAATTTGAATGGATTTAATCAGGGCGATTATTCAGAACGTCTTTGTAATAACAATAATAGTGCATCTTATTTATATGGTACTTTTCAAGATCTCAAAGATCCTGACATAGAAGTGTCTATTGATGGGGGGATAATAGAAAATTATCTGGATTTACCCCCCTCCCCCTAATCGTCATAGATTTCTGCTGAAAGAAAATGATGGACCATAAATCCAAAATGACTTTTTTTCCCCCAAAAGCACTTTTTAAGATAAACCTGCTTCTGAAACTGCTTTGGATTTTGAATATTCCAGCGACTCGCCACATCGTCGTCATTCTCTCAGTTTTAGCTAATTTTTTCTGGCACGTCTCCTGAAAAACACAATTAATTCATAAACACACTCAACTCCAGCTAGGTAACACCCATTGAACTGTCCGTAGAGAAGGATGGGGGTGTGAGTTTTAATTCCAAAGGCTGGCATTGATTTTCTAATTGCTCTCTCTCTTACTTGGGATTTGAATGTAAATTGATCTGAGGTATCGGGTAATTTATACAGCCCTGAAGAGAGATGAAGTTTTTATTGTTCTGTATATGTTTTGTAGGTGATGAACACAGAGTCCTTATGTCTGTGAGAGTAGAACTGCTTCCATGCCAATCCTCTGCAGAAATGTAGACTGTATTTGTAATGTTCGGCTTTGAGTAACATCTGAGATGTGTTGCTCCTGAGGGAGGGACTTCCCAGGGAGCCTGTGGTCATTATTCCACCGAGCCGCGTTAGGATGGGGTTTTGCCGAGAGGTTGGTTAATTTCCAGAAATAAACAATGTATTTTCATTTTTTTCGTGCACTCTCTTCACATGTCATCTGGAAAGATGGAAATGGTTTAACTTTTGAACCCCTGGGCTGTTTCATGGGTGCGTGAAATCTTGGTAGGATGTAAACCAGTCCGCAGAAATCAAAAGGCAGGGGGCCCCCATTGAAAGCCATCGTGCTGAGGTGTGTGTCCTTGGCTTTGAGCGGAAGCTGCCCCCTGACCTGACCTGACCTGACCTGACCTGACCTGACCTGACCTGACCTGTCTGCTTGTATCCAGGTATCTCCACCTTTGTGAGGCAGCCCTCCCCTGCTGTGCTCATGGAGGGCTCTGTGGCCAGGTTCAGCTGTGAGGTCACTGCCCACCCGCCAGCCACCATCACCTGGGAGCTGAATGAAGCCCCCGTGCCCCCGCTCACAGACAGGTATCTCATCCAAGCCCATGCGTATGATTAAGCTTCTCATTTTTCCAGAAAATCATTGTTTTCTTAAGGTGTATCAGTATGTATATCCTTGGGAAATATGCTCTTAATTACAACCGCCATAGTCAGTCAGCCCTCATCTCGTCGTCTTTAGGATTACGGTATTGCCCAGTGGAGTTCTGCAGATTCATGGAGTAGAAGCAGGGGATTCTGGGAAGTACCGCTGCGTGGCCACCAACATCGCGAGTCGCCGCTGGAGTACGGAGGCAATGCTCACAGTTAAGCCAGGTGCGCAAGGAGCAGGTTGAATGTTTCCGCCGTGTCCTCCGATGAATCCCATGACGTGAATCTAGCATCTTCCCACAGTCCTGCCGTCCAGGCTTGCACTGGGGCCCCACATCATAGCCGGGCCCCGGAACCTGACGCTCCCCCTGCACGCCACTGCCGTCCTCGAGTGCCTGGCCACCGGGCAGCCGCGGCCCATCGTGTCCTGGAGCCGGGCAGACCACAAGCCCATGGATGTGTTCAGCACTCGGGTGCTGGGCGCTGGGAACCTCATCATCGCGGACGTGAGGCCCCGGCACGCCGGCATGTACGTGTGCAGGGCCACCACCCCTGGCACCCGCAACTACACCGTCGCTATGGCAAACCTCACTGTTCTCGGTAAGACCCGTAAGCCCATTGAAATGTATCTGCGTACAGTACGTATGCATGCATGCTTGTTTTGGTTGGTGGTATTGTGGGCCATATTATTTGTTAGCTCATAGATGGAGGGTAAAGTGAAACGCTCGCTGTTAATCAGACTGACTGACTGAATTTGCGCCCACCCCGGATTTCCAGCGCCCCCCTCTCTGGCGGAGTGGCCGGAGAGCCTGACCCGGCCGCGGGCTGGCACGGCGCGCTTCAGCTGCCAGGCGGGGGGGGCACCTCAGCCCAGTATCACCTGGCTGAAGAACGGGGCGGAGATCCACTCCAACGGCCGGATTAAGATGTATAGCAGGTGAGAACCTGGTCCTGTTGGGGTCTCTCTTCAAATAAGCAGACCCAGAAGTAAATCCCCTGCTCCCATGCGAGCGAGAAGGAATCCGTTGTCGGGGGTCTTAACGTGGAGCTGAAGGTAGTCTTTGTCTCGGGGTACAGCAAGCTGGTCATCAACCAGATCACCCCGGAGGACGACGCCATTTACCAGTGCCTGGCGGAGAACGAGCAGGGCTCGGTGCTGGCCACGGCCAGGCTCATCGTGGTCATGTCCGAGGACCGACCCAGCGCCCCCAGGAACGTGCGAGCCGACACCGTGTCCAGCTCGGCCATCCTGCTGGCCTGGGACCGGCCGCTGTACAATGCTGACCGCGTCATCGCCTACTCCGTGCACTACATGAATTCTGAAGGTGAGCCAAAGACAAGGGTGGAGGCCGCGAGATTGGCCCAGAGCCTGGCATTCTGTCCTCGGGGGCGTAGATAAAAAAATCCGGGCCCTCTGATAGAGTGACGCCTTGAACCTCTGATAGGGCCGCTCCTTCCAGTCTGGGTCCCTCACGGTCGAATTTTCAGAGTGGAGGTATAATGTGTAATTTTCTTGTGCTCAGGACCCCTTATAAAGTTCCGGACCCCTTGAATCTGCCCGGGTATCCATGCCCCCCGACACCCCCCTCTGTCATATGCAGTATTTGTAGTAATATAAAAGCTTAATATTGATTTTATCTGGATTACGTGAGTCGGAGTTCACAGCTTTTAAAAAGCCTAGTTTGGGATGCTGAGTTGCTGTGAAAGCGTGCCCGTCTGTCTCTGGTCTACATCTCGCTCCGATTCCTTATTTCCAAGGAATGTTTTTAAAGTCTGTCGCTGCTTTTGTGAATTCTGTGACCCCTGCTGATTCGGCAGTTATCGAAGCAGCACTGTGACACGCCGTCGTCAGCGAACCCTTCAACCTCCCGGACGCTCGATGTTAAGATGCCTCATCGCAGCGAGTCGGGGGGCGGGGGGGGGAAGCAACCAAGGGGACACCTGCTGGCGTGCGGGTCTGCCTCCCCCACGAAGGGGCTCCCAGAAACAAAGAAGGGACCTGCAGCTGAGAGATCCTGCCTTTTGCTGTCTGAATAACTTCCATCCTTCTGGGTTAAGATGGCACTGACTCTCTCTGGGTGATTTCCTTGAATAGCTGGACGTTTGAGATTGACAGCACCGACCCGACGTTACATCCTGAGCTCGAGGGTCATGAATGCAGAAGGATGGAAATTAATGAGCGGCTAAAGAAAAGACAGGCTAATTAGTGTGCATCTTGGAGTGCGCTACGACAGTGCTGGTGGGCCGTGTGGGGGCTTTAGGGGCGCTGGCGTCCCAGTGGATGGGGGGGCCGTGTCTCCGGTTTTTCCGTCTCTCGTTAGAGCCTCCTCCGGAGCCCACCGGCCCTTTCAATCCGGGAACAAGACCTTTTCTGTTTACCCTCAAGGGTCTTGTGTACCAGGTCAGAAATTGGAATCGCCATTCAGTGAACTTGGAAGCAGGTCTTTTGTGTCGCCTCCAATATGTACTAATTAAAGTGCTATCACACACATTCAGCCATGTGGGAAAGCATCATTCTGGAGACTTGGCTTTCGCGTTCTGCCAAAGTTGGGGGAGGTGCGAGTTTGATTAAGTTGACATGCTCTTTCTTGGTGCCCCTCCTTGGAAATTGCTCGGAAAGCGTACGACTGCTGACGGGCCCCTCGAACTGCCGTGGGGGACTTGGGCCCTTTTTGTTGTGCCTTAGTGTTTTAATCGGAGATTAACAGGATGCAGGGCATTTTGCCAGCTGGACGTAGGAGTTCGGAGCCCTTTTCACGCAGTAAATGCATGTGAATTGAAAATTGTGACTGTGAGGTTTTGTTTTTGAGTGAAATCGCGACGCTTTCAGATTAAGAACCGTGGAATTATATGCCGTGCCTTCCCTAGCTGTGACTGGGAGTGTGGACATTTTCTATCAGTAGTTGTACCTTTGCTCTTTCACAGGCAGACGAAGGCCTACTTAGTATTTTTATGGCGTCACGAAACTGCTTTCCCGTGAGCTCCGTCTTCCATCGAAACTGAGCCGATCCAGTTCTCTAGGTGTAGGTTTGCCCGAACGGTTCTGGACAATGGCTGTAATGTCATGGCTGTAACGCTAACAGATATCGATTTTGTTTCTCTGTCGAACGGTCGACCCCTTCGGTCAAACCAGGGATGAACAATGAGGAGTACCAGGTTGTCATCGGCAACGACACGACGCGCTACATCATCGATGACCTGGAGGCGGCGCACAACTATACCTTTTACGTCGTGGCCTACATGCCCAATGGGGCCAGCCGCATGTCCGACCATGTGATCCAGCGCACCCTGGAGGACGGTGAGTAGGCGCGACTCCTGCAGCTTCTGTGTCTGTACGTCTCAGGAGGGACCAGATTAAGGCTGCGGAACTGACAGCTTGATTCAGCTTAATCATATGAATTTTACTCTTTGACGTAGTGGTGCACCAACGTGGAAATTTTGACAGATACTGATATCTGATCATTTTTGTCACCAATACCGACAGCCGACTAAATGTGGCGAATGAGCTAGTAAAATCACTCGTCCTCCACTACGGAAAATGGCTGATCATCCGACGCATCTAACCATCTGTCATCCGTTCCCGCTTGTCCAATTCATGGTCTATCGCAGAGCCTACAGATGCAAGGCAGGGAACCACCTAGGATTAGGTGCCAACTCATCACAGGGCTCATACCGTTCACTCACTGCAATGCAATCATCTCCATTATTTTATTACTTGTCTTTAACGCTGGTGCTTTTAACTTTGAATATCTGCTAAACTTTATTGGATTTTTAACAAATATTGACAGATACTGATATGTTAATTGATATATCAAGCATCCCTGCTTTGAGGACATTGTACCAAAAGTACGGTACTTCACGGTGTTGGTTTTCCACTGGCTTAAAAACTGGTACCTTTTTACCTTATTTATCCCCAGTATCTCATTTAAAAGTTTCTTCACCGCCACTTCAGTGTTTATCGCTTCCATGATTTACCAAAATATTAGCATGTGGCGTGCTCCGCTAACTGAATTAATAAACGTAAGGATTCATCGATTTTCATACAGCTACCCTCACCATGGCCCCGTGCCTCTCCCGCCGTCCCGCTCCCCTCACCGTGGCCCCGTGCCTCTCCCGCCGTCCCGCTCCCCTCACCGTGGCCCCGTGCTTCCCCTGCAGTGCCTCTCCATGCTCCGGAGCTCAACCTACTCAGCCGCAGTCCCACAGACATCCAGGTGTCCTGGCAGCCGCTGACGGCCAAGCTCAGCCGCGGTCGTGTTTCAGCCTACCGGTTGTCCCTACGCACGGCCGCTGACGGCACCATCACCCAGCTGGAGCTGTCCGGTGACCGCACCCAGCACCTCCTCGAGGGGCTTCGACCCGACACCCTCTACCTCCTCCGGGTGGCCGCCGCCACCAGTGTAGGCTGGGGGGAGCCCTCTGCCTGGACCTCCCACCGCACCCCTCCAGCATCCAGCACTAATGGTATGACCAGTCACGTCTCTGAAAATCCTGCATCTTCTGCTGCTCATCTGATCCCCCCCCCCCAACTCTGGGGCCCCACGCACTGAAAGAACTGACCAGAAAATTCCGATCCAACCGAAAACTCTTTCTAGTGTGTGGTGTTTTCAGAAATGGTATATGGGCCGAATATGTGCCATTTTAGTCTGTGATGGTGGAAAATGGTTTTGAAGAAAAAAACATTTAGAAAAACATGATTTTGATTAAACAGAGGGGTTGGACACCCCTCATAGTCTAAGGGTTTAAGTAAAAATTTGGAGGGGCAAGTCTAACCTTATTAGAAGAGGTACTTCTGAACATCTGAACGCTTGTCCAGGCTTTGCGTTCGGTAGCCTGCAGCATTTGCCTTGTGTTATCAGTAACTTCAGGCCGTCCTCTGTAATGGGTCATGGAGAAGGGCCGCTGGGCGGGTGTGGGGGGGGGGGACTGGGTGGTGGGGGAGGGGAAGGCCGTATGGCCAACTAAACTCAGCTGCCCGGTGAGTGCCG
>JAODLC010000021.1:14335960-14348424 GCA_026781145.1 Hippopotamyrus pictus
GTGCTGCCCCCCCCCCCCCCCCCCCCGCCCGGCAACGTACCAGGGTATGCAGCAGTGGTTTTTGCAGGCAGCATCTGAAGTGACCAGTTATTTGTGGGGGTTCCCCTACACATCACGAAAAACTGGCAGGGCACATAGTTTCCTTTGTTATGGGGGGGGGGGGAGGGGTGCATATTACTTATTAAGGGCTCCCCCCCCAGACCCCCCTTTTTTGAACTATAACTGATGGCCAGTTGATGAATCAACTGTCCTTGGTGTGGTCGTGTAAGTGCAGGCACATTAGGCAGTCAGTGGAACTTTCCAGAAAGCCTGAGCAACTTGGGCAGCTGACTGCGTCGGAAAGGGCACCTGCTTGACAGCCGCTCGGGTCGACATGGTCAGCGGTGACCCGCGGTGAATCTGACACCGTGCTGAACTCACCCAGACGATCTCATGTGACACGCCTTTGGCGGGATGATTCACCGCCACATTAATGTGTTGTCAAAAATCCAGTCCTTTGCGACGGTGACTCTATTAACGCCCTTGGGCAGATGAGCTGAGCGGCACGTAAAACAGGCTTTTACTCTCTAACATAATCATGCAAATTGTAAGGCCTCAAGCCCTGGGTCAAACCAGACCGGCTCAAAGTATACCTGCTTCATGTTCACTGTATACTCAGTTAGGGCCAGTGGGAGGCCTGTCCCTAACCTCGCCTCTGCCCCATAACATCCAAGTCCGCTTGCATTTCATATGGGCTTAATAAACCCAATTTATTTCCTTTTCCTAAGTAGGATGTGAAATGCAGAGTTTTAGTAGGATAGAGGGAGCTCGTTTTAATCATTGTGAACCTCAAAGCATCCAGCATGTGACAGTCAGGGTGAGGAGAGCCTCTCTCCGGTGGTGGGGGGTTTCACAACCGTGGTGCGACCCAGCCAGTCTCCCATCCAGATAGCAACATGAGCTCGCTTTAGCACGGGCCGCTGCCTCCTCGCCATTGGTCGGCCACAGCGCTCTTCCCGCTGTAGTATTTTTGGCACTTTATCTCGGATTTCCCAGAGAGTTTCCTTTGGAACTGCCTGTAAATGAAAATAGTCCCCTGGAAAAAGGGCACCGAAAAGCATTTATTTATATCTGCCTATCATAAGATGTATAACATGAAAACATTTTAGAATGATGCATGTAAAATACTACATACTGTGCAGGGCTGTTGCATTGCACCTCTGTTCTGTCTGTGTTTAGTTTCTATTTTCTCTTCATGTTGTGTCATGATGATGTTTGATATATTTGTTATGGCTTCATCATTCCTTTCATAACATTTTTTCGCATAGTATAGAATACGTTTTGTTCACTTGTCTTTTCACGTCTCTCTGATGGTGTGTGCGCCTATGCGTGTCCCTGCACCAGTATCCCCATCGGCCACTCCTACTGGAGACTCCAGTGGCAGCGAGAATGAGCCAGGAGGGCAGCTACCCAGCGTGGCGATGCAAGTGGGCAGCGCGGGGACGGGAGGGAGCGCTAGGCCCGCAGGAGGAGGTGTGAAGGGGCGGCCGTCTAAGGAGCCACAGGTGGAGGCGCAGACCCAGGACCGTGTCCGCCACGCGCTCAACGTGTGCGTCTCCCTGCTCATCATCCTGGCCATCAGCATGGGCTTAGGGCAAATATATGGTAAGACTGAGTGGCACCTCCCATATTACCGCCATCATAATTACCATGGTAACAGGGACTACATACACCCAAGGGTTACATCAGAATCAGAGAGGCAAGGTATGGGGGGGGCGTTGGGGGTGAACGTGACACTCTGTTCATTAGTTTACTAATTATTACATATATTATTACATATATTTAATTATTACATATATTTGTCATTCGGCATGTTCTGTTACCACTTTAAAGTAACAGAAAAGAATCAAGTCAAATGATTCTTATAGTTTATTGTAACTATCTGGTGGTTAATTAGTACTTTACTACGTGTCCTATTCTTGCTTATTCATTGTTAATGTCCCTGTGAAGATGCATTAAAATAAAAGTTATTCACATATTGCTTCTGACATATCTTACCTCTAGCAGAGTTAAGCTAGTAAGTGAAGTCCTGGCAGCGGTATGAAAATCGAAATAAGTCAAAACACAAAAACACAGTGTCATTTAGAAATATCTCATCCACTTCAGAATTCAGAGCGACTAATGAAAATTAACAGTAAAGCTATTGGAAAATCATGATTTTAGTGCAAAACTGACTGTTTATGATTCGGGCATAAGGAGGCGGAGCTGTGCTCCGGCAAGGTGCGATATGAGCATAAGGAGGACTGATCTGTGCTCCGGCAAGGTGCGATTCGGGCATAAGGAGGACTGATCTGTGCTCCGGCAAGGTGCGATATGAGCATAAGGAGGACTGATCTGTGCTCCGGCAAGGTGCGATTCGGGCATAAGGAGGACTGATCTGTGCTCCGGCAAGGTGCGATTCGGACATAAGGACGCCATTTTTATCATACAAAAACATTGTGTGTATGTGTTCCCCTGTATATCTTATATTGTTGTGTGATTCATGTTTGCCGCTAGACCACAAACTCTTCTAGTAAATTCATATGTACTAGGAATAAAGTGAGTTCTTATTCTGATTAGTTGAAAGCCTTAGATGTGACACTATGTGTTTTGTGGAACAGGGAGGCTGGCTCCTTTGACCTGGCCGGTTCCTGTCAGTGGTGTGTGACACTGCAAGCCAAGCCTGTGTCTGGCCTGATGGAGCCCCCGTTTGCCGGTTTCTGTTCCTGGCCTGATGGAGCCCCCGTTTGCCGGTTTCTGTGTCTGGCCTGATGGAGCCCCCTTTTGCCGGTTTCTGTTCCTGGCCTGATGGAGCCCCCGTTTGCCGGTTTCTGTGTCTGGCCTGATGGAGCCCCCGTTTGCCGGTTTCTGTTTCTGGCCTGATGGAGGCCCCGTTTGCCTGTTTCTGTGTCTCGCCTGTGTTTTGTGGGGGTGGGGGGGGAGGTATTTCTGTAATTTGCTGCACGACCCACCTTTGGCAACCCCTACTCCACTCACAGATGGAACGGTACCAGTTGAGCCAAAGTTGGAGTTGGTGGAGACGGTCCCAGGGGAAGATCTGAGCGGTGTGAGAGGAGCTCTGTCCTGGCATCAGCAGGGAGGAGGCAATATCATTGCAAGCAAGGTCAACAGCCTTGGCTGAAAAACATTTTCTAATTCATCAAATTATATTCTTATGAATGATATCTTTCCTTCTGCAGTTCATAACAATACAGTTGGGCCAATTGGTGTCTCTAAATTGCGTTAGAGTATGAGTGTATTGTGATGGTGAGTGTGTGTCTCTCCTATGATGGACCGGCGTCCTGTTTAGGGTACCCCAGTCTTGCATCCTGTGCAGCTTTTGATAGGCAGCCCATAACCCTGAGCCAGATAAGTGGTTAGGGGGTGCGTGGGTACCAGTCAGAGCGTCAGTGTGACAGCTTCAGTCACACTGACATCAGGAACTCCTCTGTTACAGGAAGTGAATGAGTATCTAACGGGTGATCCAAAGCAGAAGTGCACCTGGGCCCCACCCAGCACTGAGAGCACGGACACGAAAAAGAAGGACGGCCCGCAGCTCAGACTCCAACAGGGGGACTTGCAGGTAAAGGGCAGCAGACAGATGCGTCACCACAGCTGAAATTTGCACTGACTTCAGTTTTCTGATTTAAGTTATATGGTAGCACTGTAGGGTGCACAGATAGTATAGTAGGAGTACTATTACTCCTAGTTGGTCAGGTGGGTCTAAGGCGGCATTTTGTCTAGGAGCCCAGAGTTGTGATATATGCTCTATAACTATTAAAAAACATAGGTAAACATGTCATGGCACTTGGAGAAATAGAAGAACTGAGAAAGAGTTTCATATTTTTAATCTATTTATTTAAAAAAAACTAAAGCAGGAAGCGGAGGAGAGGCGCACCTCCTCACGTCCGGATCACCTGTCTGTGGAGAACCAGCAGCTGAAGAGCCTGCTGGTCTGCGAGGAGAATTCCGTGTCCACCTTGCAGGAAGAGCTGCGTAACCTGCGCATGCAGATCCGGAACCTGGAATGGAAGGGCGTGGGGGTGCGCTCGATCCCGCCCAAGGAGAACCAGCATGGGCGGCGCTTCCGCGGACTGCGGGACGTGCTGATCGCAGAGGCACAAGTGCTGCACGGGGAGCTGGACAGGGAGAGGCGTGTGACAGGCCTCCTGAAGGAGGAGCTGGGGCAGCTGAGGGGGCACGTCGAGGGCCTCCGGGGGACAGGTGACCTAGAAACAGAGATGCTGCAAGCCCGGCTGGTGGAGCTGGAGAAGAGGCTGAACTTCGAGCAGCGGCGTTCCGACCTGTGGCAGAGGCTGTACGTTCAGGACATAGACAAGAGGACAAGGGGGGACAAGAGGCTCAGAGTCAAGCTCCCCAAGGGTGGTGTGGTAGGGAAAGTCAAGCATGTGTTCCAGGTTGTGAAGAACATCTCTAGGGAGCTGGAATACCATCACAGGGAGGAGGTCAAGAGGGAAAAAGAAGATGTCAAGGAAAACCAAAAGTTCTTGGATTCTGTCATGTCTACTTTCTACAACTTAAAGGAAATGACACAGAGTTTCTTGAGGAAGAAAGAACTGACTGGACTCAGCAGACTTTTGGAAAGGAGAGACGCCAAAGGGAAACACTGCAGCCAAAGGCACGTGTGCTCAGGGGGTCGTGCCGATGGAGTCTCCTGGCCACACAAGCATAGCCACCTGCAGCAGACCTCTGACAGCTTTCAGGCAGGCAGGGAAACACTGATTCCAGGGATCAGAGTTCATGTGTACCCAGAAGGGACAGCTCACACAAGAACTAAGGGATGCTCAGGGGTGTTTGACTGTGCAAGCCAAGAGTTCACAAGCCTCTTCAATAAGGCACTCAACCCCATCCAACTGAGTGAGTTCAGCCAGTTTATTTACACATACCTCCAGCAAGAGGTGGATCATTTCCACCACTGGGAGGAGCTGGAGAGCTTCATCAACAGCTTCTTCCACAATGGTGTCTTCATCCATGATCAGATGCTGTTCACAGACTTTGTTAGTGGGGTAGAGGACTACCTGAAAGACATAGATGAATATAAGTGCTTGAACAAGAATGTGTTTGAAGATCTTGACAGGTCTGTCTACGGGTACTTCTTTGGAGATGACAATTCCCAGTGGTATGCCCAGAGGTAAGTTTTGTTTTTCAGGCGAGTAGCAAGTTATAGTCTTACACATACTTGCTGCTGTACATCCCTGTCAAAATGATAGGGCAGTAACTAACTATGGTTTTCATAGTATCTATAAAAACATAATGAGACCTCTAATGTATAGTGAATTTACATGTAATTTATCCATTGATTTTTCAGTGCATCGATAACACTTACGTTATAATGAAAGTAGCAAAGATGCTAATCAGTGCTTAAGATCATGAATTGTATTGTTACATCAATGACTGTCATTTGCACAGTGCCTCTGCGTGATAGACGTCTGTTTAGACACACCATCTGAAACCTTAAAGGAGAAAAGAATATCTGACTCACGTCCGGCACCCAAGAGGAGACGGGAGGCGGACGGTGCCCGGACAGCTCCGTGGGAGACACGGCTAACACTGAACTGGAGTAAAAAACAGAAACGTAGAAATGTTAGCTTTAGCCTTTAGCTTTATGCTAAACTGATTTATATTTGTATGTTCTCTTAATGGTATAATAGTTATTATAGATATTCCGTTCTTTTAACTCCGGTTTTAATTAATTTATTCTGATAAATAAAATGGGTGTATACATTAAAGATACAGAAACTGTTAATTAGAAAATGTAATTTGCTGCCACGAAATGTTTAGGTTTAAAAAATAATGTCCTATTTTCTATTAATGTAGGATTTTTTGTAACTTTAATAAAAATCAACAATTTTTTGCTGTGTAAATATTCCATTCATCTTCGTGACAATAAGACATTAACGATAAAATGTAGCATAATTTGTTGTGTATTTATTCTACGGATATTAATACATATCATGTATAAATACTTAATTTACATATCATGTAAATGATGATGCATGCATAGATGTTTTAGAACAGCTGCAATATTCTTTAAAACATTTAGTGCTTGAAAAGTAAACTGATAAATACCTAATACTGCCATATTATTATGTAGTTATTTGTTTATGCATGATTATAAAATGGACGGAATACCCACCAGTCTCCAAAATAACAAGAGCGACGTGGTTCTTATTATCTTACTTGAAAATAAACCTTTGGTGTGAGCTTAGACCAAATAGGGGTTATAGTTCGGGTACCTAGTATTACAAGTAGCTCCGAGCTGTACCAACAAATGATTACCGTTCAAAATGATTCAATTCAGATTGCATATTATAAATGTGGCCATTTCTTTTCAATGATATGTTGAGTTTCCAGAAACAACATGATTTAAAAGTTTATGTCTCATTCGAAGTGGAGTAACTAGAGCCCAAAACAGCTCTTCGTTTATGCACAGCGGCGTATTCGCCACGCTTATTAAACGACTGCAGAACGCACTTCTAATGGATACTTGTTGCATTATATATGTAAGAAAGAGGCATTAAGTCCGAAACGGCGCATGTGAAACCGGCATAGGAAGCGCGAAGAGGGCGGCGCTCCAGGCTGCGGCTCGGATCGCTACATCCTGGGTGTGCGTGGAAAGAGAGGAGGACCTATGCTCAGCAAAACGGGAAGTGATGTTCAATCGAGGAAGAAAGTGCAGCAACTTTATCCAGGAAAAGTATAAAAGTACAGTAAGCTTAACCACAAGCAAGCAGCAGAAGGCAGAAAGCGCTGCTTTTCCCACGCTTCGTAGCATCTCATGCGCGTCTCCTGACTTTCAAATTGACGGAACTGGTAAGACGGCTTTTAATAGCGTTCTCACAAATAGGCTAAACACTATTTGCATGTCTATATTTGATTGTATATATTTAAGTTTCGGCTTTTATCACTGGCATATGGTGTCAAATATCCTCTAGAGCTGATGGCATCACGCACTTTAGTGTCATCGAGTAAAAGCTTGATGTAAACTAGTTAAAATCCGCTTTGTTGGTTGCAAGTCGCCTAAGGGGCAGCGCAGCCCCCATGGTGTGATGTAAGGAGCCCCGATGCACGATGGTAACGATGCTTGCTATTCGTGTCACGGAGGCGCCCCACGGCTGTCAGGTGGGCTGCGGGCGCCCATGCGCTCCTCGGGCGGCCACTATAATCACATACACGGCTTTATTGCTGCGATCAGACCTGCTGCTGCACGTCTTTTCGGCTACTGATGGTTATCCGCGGCAGTCTGGCGTCGGCGTTTCGGCCCTGTTACCAGTACGGAGCACATTTTCATTATTTTCCAGCCATTTCGGTTCGCCTATAGATGAACGATTCTAAAGTTCCCGCACCGTTAAGTCAGGCACGTAACTTGAAAATCCTCATTAAACTATCCAGCCTTTTGAGTACCTAAAATTTTAAGATATAGAGTCGCTTTATGTTAATTTATTTTATATAATAAATTAGTAGTTTACAGATCCATGTGTTTACTTGTATAGTGTGTATAACTTTCACTGTAAAGCACCACGTTTTTTTTTCAAACTTTGCAGTAGGAGACCTTGTGTTGGGTCAGTGTTCTCATTTGCAATCCTAAAAGGACAGGATGACAGCAGGCCACAGCTGGTCGTTTGTCCCATCAGTGTTTAGTCAAATTCTCTGTCAGAGGGGTATATTAATGTGGCAGTGTGTGTGTGGTGTTTCATAAAGATATACCTTGCTGTAGTTGTCTTTGAATCTCTTAACCAGTCATGGCAAAAACATATGCTAATGGTTTTCATCTGGCCATATGTCGTCCATGACGACGCCAGTTTGAGCCATGTGAAGTCAGTATCGTCCTGTTATTCACTGGTACTCAGAACAATGAAAGGCTGGACTCATCCTGCCAGTTGGACCAGTTTCTTCCCATTAGACAATAATGTCAAGCGTGGTGTAAGTGAAATGTCGCACTTCTGTCCGTGCAAACTTGGGGCCACTTAGGGGTCCGTCTGTAGGCTTGTCTGTTTTGATGGTGCATGCATTTGAAGAGCAGTAGGCCCACGAAGGTGAAAATGCCAGCATGGAGCTGGTTTAGCTCAAGTGATTTTGAAATCCATGAGTGTATCGCTATGATAGAACCTGTCAGCAATTATCTTACAAAAGAAAGGACATGTAATGTGACGTGACTCTTTGTAACGCTGAGCCTCTTTTGTCTGTAGATGTTGTAATAAGTGCCTGTAAACAACTGCTTATGCGCCCCGGAGAGACCAGTTTATTAACTCAGGATTAAAAGTACTACAGTTTCATATAAAATATTTTTTTCGCCAAGTCTGCAGAATTACGTGCCATTGTGTTTGGTAATTGACCTGCAGATATTTTGTTTCATAAACGCTGGATCTTTATACCAAGAACATGAAGATTCTGGAAAAGGCCGGAAGAGAAGCCAAAAGGAAAGCTGGATGAGCAGCCGTCAATCTGCAGGAAAACTAAATTTACTGGATAATGAATTAGTTTTGAGTTAAATGTATATGCAGCATAATTTCTCCAAATCCCAGAGTACTGGACTTCATGCAAAACAGGAACAGAACATGAGCACTGGCAGCCAGCCCTGTGTGTGACAGCGCCTCTTCTTCTGCTCACAACTTAGTTTGTCGTTGGCACAGAAATGCAAGTTGCCAGTGTTAGCTTGCCGCTAGGCTTTGCTTCCGGCCTTAGGCTGTTTTAATGGCTCTGTCGCCGTAGTTTCACAGAAGTAAATCTCACGTTTTTGGGTTGTCCAGATTCTGCTCGGTTGCTAGTGACCTGCAAAGCGTCGCGTTGTTTTTGTAGCTACGCTCATCTGTGGCGGTGCGTACATTTGTTTGAGATCTTTATGTCCGCTTTTTACACCCACGGAGGCCACTTCGTCTCCATTTTTTTTTTTTTTTTTTAAAGGCTACAGGGACCAGAGAGTACTTTGTTGTCATGGTGCTTGCTGTTGTTGGACCTGGACGTTTGTTAGAATCAAAAGTTTTGTCAAAGCGCTGTGGAATCGCAAAAGGCGTCTCAGGTAGCGCTGGCTTTTATTTGCAGGTATAGGCTGGCATCTGAAATGTTCTCAAAGTACGGAGTCAGCCATTATCTTGATGTTGTGGTCCCTCTGTGAATGAATGGAAAATTCCGGTCTCTGCCAGAACAGTCCCCAGACTAGGAAATGGAAAATTGTGGTCTCCCATTTATAAGGCTTAAATGGGAGACCACGAGGTTTTAAACCGTAATAACCTCCCAGTCTCTCATCCCAGAGACGGTGAACTGGGACTTTTTGTTTTTAATATATCTTCTGAAAAATGACATGTATGATCAGGAAATCATCTAATCTGACTGAAAAGGGGTGTATTGGACATGTAAGAATGAATTCTTTCACAGCCTGGAAGACTCAAAGATGGCTGTCTATCGTTTAACAAACAATTAAGTCAGTCTTTCTCAAAGTGTTCCTTGGGGACCCCTAGACTCTCCATGTTATTGCTCCCTCCCACCTTCCTGCAAGATAGTCCACATTTTTGCCAGGAACTGGGAGGGAGCAAAAACGGCACTGACTGGGGGTTCCTGAGGAGCGATCTGAGAAACACTTGATTAACTGAATTGTCATTTTTTTAATGACGATTGGGGATGCGGCATTGGTTTGGATGGGATGATTCCCTAGCCCCCCCCCCGCCTCTTTACAGCCCAGGCTTAGCAGGGCTTTTCTGTCCTGCCCTCAGATAGGGGCACCTGGGGGCTCTCCAGGGGGAATATCTCAGTCTAGGGGGGCTGCAGGCCTCCTAGATCCCAGGGTGCATGGGGGAGTGAGCCTGCAGCCTCCTCAGCCCCCCCAGCCTCTGCGTCAGCCTGGCCTGTGGGCTCCGCCTACCCCTCCCCGGGGGGGTGCCATACTTCAGGCAGTTCCAGAGATAAGGCACCATATTTCCCTTTGGCATGACGAAACAGAGTATTTCAATATGGCCTCTTTGTTCATGCCGGTTCAGTTATTTACCTCTGAAATTTGTTCATCCCCCACCTTCATGTGGATCTTGTATTTTCCCTCTTATTCAGAGTAGAGCAAATTAAGTCATGTGCAACTGGAAGTGATTGCTATTTTTATCTGTAGTCAAACACAGAACTGTATGTGACACAGATCTCTGTGGTTGCTAATTGTCTTTTTGTCTTTTTTTTTTTTTTATCAACAAAAAAAATATATTTATCTATGATGCAGCTAGTTACAGTTCATCCTGCTGGAGATATTATGTATTTATTTAATCATTTAAAAAACTTTGTGTTTTAAGGCCAAATTTGCTATAAGAAAGTCAGCCACATGGTGTTGTCTGGGTTCATGTGTGTTTGCTGTGCAGATTTAGCTTTTCCTCCAAAATCTTCAGTTTAAGTAAACTTCTGCATGTTTTGTTTACCCTGTGTGACATTATATTTTGAATCTTTGGCCCTTTGCATTTTTTTTCTCCATGTCACACTTTCGATCTTAATAGTGTTTCGTAACACCCTGCGTGGCTAATGCTGTCACCGGGTGTGAGATCAGTGACGATAGGCGACGCACGCTCAATTTTAAATCCTCCTTGGGTCTGCGTCTCCACCTCGCTGCTTTGCACGCAGACGCACGTGCCGGTCTGCAGACTGCCTTTCCCTTCTCGTTTCTTGGTTGTCTTGACGAAGGGATTCCTTCCCAGAGGCTCTGGGTGCTTTTTGCTCTAAAGTGAGAGTTTCACAGAGTGCGTTTACATGGCCGCATTCTCGCCCCCTCCTGAATGAGGGTGGCCTGAACAGTCAGACGCACTGCGGAGGAGCCCAGAACGCATGACACGTGCCGCCGCCGCTGCCCCCCCACTGGGCCGATTACCCAGGGACCCCCGGCATTTACCCAGAGGCCGCGGGCTGGGAGCCTGGCTCTGTGCCCAAGTGGCTCGTCTCGCTGGATGCTGTCGGGATGATGATGCAAGCAGCAGCGTTACTGGGCCGCTCCCCTGCAGGTAGCTGCATGGCTGCCGCGCCCCGGCGGGGCGAAGCCTGTGTGACGAAAGCTAAACAGGGGTGATCTAGTCGCGCCCAAGCAGCTGCTCGTAGGAACCAGTGACTTTTCTATAGCTTGTTTATAGTCTGAAGTGCCGCAGATTGCTGAGGAATGCAGGGCCTGTCTGAGCACCGTGCAGAGCGTCTGCTGGCTCTCCAGGCACCGCTCCAAGCTCATACCCTGCTCCATAGACCTCTGTGTGCTAAGTCAGCCTGGACACACACACACACACACACACACACATTCATGTCTTTGTGGGGATTCCCCATTCATTTATATGGCCAAAACCCTAATCCCAGCAACTCACCGTGGGTGTTTACATCTCTACGCGGCCCCTGTAATTTCCAACGTGAATAGTTTCGCAAGAGAATTCTGCCCTGGCTTGTCTCGCTCAAGGCGAGTGACTCTGAATATTCCTCTGTCCTTCAGGACAAAATGGCCCCCATTAAATATGAACACTAGTTCCCGTTTGCTGCCTCAGTGGCTGTGACTGAACCCTTGATGTCACGTCGCAGGGTTTTTTATACCTCGTCTCCCAGTGTTTCGCGTTCACGGCCTGCTATTCACCATCATGCTCTCTCTCTGGCTTACAGCTCAGAAATAGACGCTCACTATGTCTGATGGGGACTACGATTACCTCATCAAATTCCTAGCCCTTGGTGACTCCGGCGTGGGCAAGACCAGCTTCCTGTATCAGTACACGGACGGCAAGTTCAACACCAAGTTTATTACCACAGTGGGCATAGACTTCAGAGAGAAACGGGTGGTAAGTTTTATCATGCAACTTGTGAACAAGAATCTGAGAGTCTTTGTTTCCTGGACTGATGTGTAGGCTTGTGATTATGTGACGATATAATCACAGGTGCTTCAGTGCTTTATGATTGCAGGTTCTGGTGTTCTAGAAGGTGAAATTCACTTGAACACATTCTCTGTTTCTCAAAAAGGTCTAGCTGCCAGTTTGATAAAGTATGGGATCTGGAGAATCTGAGAGCATAGTGGTCAGGATGTCCAGTAAAACTGCTCTCTGTAAAAATGCCAAAAGTCTTGTATTTTTTTTGGTTACTTATGGTTAAGGCTGGGAAGGGGTTAAGGGTGTTGTGATGGGGATCACGGTTTTCCCCATGGAAATGAATGGAAGGTCCCCATTTAGATAGGCATGCCAATATGTGTGTGTATTTCAAGAAAAATCATAGGGCACAAGAGCTTTTCTCCCCAGAACCACCTTCAGAGGTTTTAACCCCACCAGTCTGCAGCCCAGATATGAGCGAGCAGTTCTGTGGCACAAAGAGTGAGTAAGTAAAGGCTGAGAAGCCAAAGAGTGCCATGTGCGGGACGAGCAAAGAGTGAGGAAGTAAAGGCGGAGAAGCCAAAGAGTGCCATGTGCGGGACGAGCAAAGAGTGAGTAAGTAAAGGCTGA
>JAODLC010000021.1:14366184-14380279 GCA_026781145.1 Hippopotamyrus pictus
GGGGGCCGTCATCCCCCCCCCCCCCCCCGGACACATTGGGGGGGCTGTATTTACATAGTTACAGGGGTAAGGTGCAGATTAACTACACAAGTGCAAACATGGGGGTTGAACATGGACCCCACACAGTGCACAGGACACGACAGGAGGGCAAACGGTACATACATGCAAAGGGTGAATGGAATGAAGTATGTGGATTATCTGCACATAATAATACTGAATATAAAATTTCAGCACATAATATACAGTATGTACGATAATTTAGAAGCAGGTAATGTGGCAGTAGCTAAAAGTGTGAAGATGCCAGTAAAGAAAGTTAGAGTGAGGGGCTGGTGAAGTGAGTGAGGGGCTGGTGAAGTGAGTGAGGGGCTGGTGAAGTGAGTGAGGGGCTGGTGCTGCTCAATTAGTGAGAAACTGCGGGGAGTTCAGGAGTCTGGCGGCATGTGGGACCAAGCTAGTCCGGTTAAGCTTGTGCAGGGCAGAGTGGTGGCTCTGAAGCTAGGGATCTGTGCCGGCAATAGGAAGGTTGTTGGTTTGATTCCCGTGATTGCCTGGAGTGATTCTACTCCGTTGGGCCCTTTACCTGCACTGCTTCATCCTGGGAGTGACGTTAATCTACATCCTCCAGCATAGAGGGAGAATTTGGGGCTTGGTGGCAGGATCGACACTGCAGCCACTGGGAAAAAACTCACACTGTTCCATTTGGACTAGTGTGGGCTCTTGTCCCTGAGGTGTCCTTACCTCATGTTGAGCTTGACAGAGGACCCATGTTAGGCTGTCACCCCTCAACACTGCAGATCAAGCATCTGAGTAGCGTTTCAGACCCTTAGATTTTCCATACCTATTCTATGCTGGATGGCCACAAGGCAGGGATAACCCAGGATGGGGTGCCGACCCATCTCAGAGACCATGATGTATCTTACCACAAAGTATCTAGGTTTTGAAAGATTCTCCTGCCTCTGGTTCAGATGGTTGAGGAGGGAGTCTCTCTTTTTGACCAATCAGCAGCTTGGCCTAATTGCACAAGGGAGTCAGATCTTCCCCTTTGGCTGTCCCTCCATTAAACTCACAGAAATCACTGATGATTGGTTCGCTGGAAACCCCTGAACAGTCCTGTAACACAGTCACATGCACAACTTCCTGTTCAGACGTGGATAATTGCTTTTTTACTTGACATAGTCTGATAGATGTGTAATATTTTGAGTGATGTCATGATATTTCGTACTGTAGCTATGCATGGACGCCTCGTAGCGGTGACTGGACATATTAGGATCATGTGAATCACACAGTCAGACACGCCCCCTTTACCTCAGCACAGGGAAAAATGCTTTAAATACACTGCTTTTAATCAGCTGAGCTGGATTGCGGTCTGGCATTAAAAAAGGAGAGAGCTACCCTGAGCCGCCAGGGGTAAGACCACTTCCCCGTCACCTCCAGTTGATGGCCACAGATTGCAAATGCGGCCGGGGTTTTTGTGACCAGCCTGTTTGCAAAACGAGCCGGTTGTGCAGGACACAATACAGGCGACCGCCAGAAGCAGGAAGGGAGACAGGAGCAGCGGGAGAGGAGCCCGAGTGGAAATATCCCTGTGTGATACCAGTGGTGATACCGGTCGTGATACCAGTGGTGACACCGGTCGAGATACCGGTCGTGATACCAGTGGTGATACCGGCCGTGATACCAGTGGTGACACCGGTCGAGATACCGGTCGTGATACCAGTGGTGATACCGGTCGTGATACCGGTCGTGATACCAGTGGTGATACCGGTTGTGATACCAGTGGTGATACCAGTGGTGATACCGGTCGTGATTTGCGGCCACGCTTGAGGGTGCGTGTTGTGTACTTGGTGCGAGTAAGTTACAATGACGTGCAGTCGAGCAGGGTGGGTGGCCCCGATGGCCGTTCGGCTGAGGAAGGCCAAGCGAACAGTGACGGCAACGTGCTCCGAGCTGAAGCTGCACCCCAGCAAGCAGCCGCATTTCCATTCGGCTGACGGCATCAGAATTCTGGCACCGTCGGGCCCTGGGCGCCGGGTGAGGAAGGTGCAGGTGGCTGCTGTCTGCCAGGGATGACCTGAGACTCGCAGACCGTCCTTGTGGTCGCCTGGGGATGGAAGATGCTCCTGCTGAACATGCAGCCATGTCCCTCCGTTCACTGCAGGTTATCATGCCTTATGTGAAGCAATACTTGTGGTAAATTCATTCTGCCAATTTGCTTTAAGCTTTCTCAGGGTTAGACTAAAATTGAGTTTTCATAGCGCCGTGCACCAATTAATAGAGATGATAGCTGTGGGCTCTCTGGAGAGCGTGCAGATTGGTTTTTGGATTGTTTTGGCTTGGTGCTGCCCTCTTCTGGGTGTAATTGGAATCCATCCAAACTCTGCTATTGAAGATTGTGTAATAAACCACCCCTCCTGGGGAGAACAGGCCCCCTTCCCTCCTGATGTCTTCGTCTGCTGTGAGTGCTCGGCGCCAGCCAATGCTGCGGTAGTTAAGGTGTATAACTGTAATTTGAAGGTTGCTGGTTTGCCCCCAGGGGGCGCTGCTGCTTTTCTAATTTTGAGAAAGGTAATTAATCTCAGCTGCCCCAGAATGACATCCAGCTGTGTAAACAAATTAAATATATAGAAATTATTTTGGATTCCTAGTTTATTACTGGCCCTGCAGTGGACTGCTCTCTCATTCAGGGTGTACTCCAGCTTTGTGCCCTGTGCTGCTTAGGATAGTCTACTGACCGAGGTGGGTGCAAGAAGATGGATGGATGAATGGATGGTTCATTACTCTGAGCTGTTAGAGGGAGTCAAATGATGCTGGAATTTGCTTGTGTCCTTGCCCGCATTCGTGAAATTATGTTGTAGGAAAGAGCTGTCTTGGATTATAACATCTAAACTTTAGTTTGAAAGCCATTCATATTTTTCCCCACAAATTCAATCCTCTTTCTACTCAGACTGTTGAGTGTAAAGCCCAGTGTCACTGAGAGTCCTGGATAAGCCTTTGTGTCCCAATGACATGCTTACTCTGCTCCTTATGCACTACTGCAGGCTTCTGGTCTTGCGACCACGGCCCTTCAGTAAATCCCCGGGGGGGGGGGGGCGTAGGCAGAGGGAGATGTGGGTTTTACGGCCCCCAGTGGTATGAATTTCATTGAACAACAAGAGCTACAGCAGTGATGACTAAACCAGTGAGCCCCTGATTGATTGCTGACCTTATTATAGATGTATACTATAGCAAGAGCGGGCTGATTTATATGTATAACACAACACGGCGAACATTCGCAGCTTTATGACCTGACAAGATGGAGCTGCGTTGTCTCACTGTTACTTGGACTTTAGCAGCCTTCGTCGGGGATCAAAGCCTTCAGCTGCTTGACATAATCACAGAAAGTGGTGTAAATGTGCCATGCAGGACGCTGGGTGCTGGGTAATATAGACCACACTCATGTGTGCGCTGGGTGCTGGGTAATATAGACCACACTCCTGTGTGCGCTGGGTGCTGGGTAATATAAACCACACTCCTGTGTGCGCTGGGTGCTGGGTAATATAAACCACACTCCTGTGTGCGCTGGGTGCTGGGTAATATAGACCACACTCCTGTGTGCGCTGGGTGCTGGGTAATATAGACCACACTCCTGTGTGCTGTCAGTCTAATTAAAGTTTGTGAGCAAAGGTGGGGGACTCTCTGCCGGTTGCTGTGGTTAGGCCGCCGTACTTGGGGGGGGGGGGGCTGTCTGCATCCTGGCTAGCCAATGGGATTCATCTAGACTGCTTCCTTGTAATGACTGTGGCCCAGAACCTTTGAGATTCCCACCCGCACTCAGGCCCAGTCCCGGGGGCCTTTCTCCCGTTCTTAGGTCATAGGTCAATTGATGCTTCTTGTTCCTACGGTGGCTGCAGAATCGTCTGACTGTGACCGGCTGTTTCTGCCTTGATGTATTTTGGTGGAAGATGGGCGGTGAGGGCGGGGCTCAGGCTCTGGGGTGCCGGATGAGGCCCAGCCCACACGCCGAGGCCGGCTTGGTGTGCATGTGCCAATCTGAAGGCCTGTCCAGACCCTTCACCGGGCAGCACTGGGCTCCGCTTTCGCTCACAGCCGCGGGGACTGGTGCAGCCTCGGGGGGGAGTCCCGCCCCCGACTCCGCTCTACGCCCCCATCACTAATTTTAACACACGTCCTGGTGGCCGAGGCACATTGTTTGCAGGCCGGCTTGAGCAGAAGTTAACGGGCCTGGTGGCTCATATGTGACAGCAGATGGCCGGGAGGCACGGCCGATACTGGGGAGGGGTTGGCGGAGAGTCCACAGCCAGTAATACCCCACGGCAGATGGAGGGGGCGAGAGGCACCGAGATGGATAGTGGCTGCGATTTGTTTGTCATTGGTGTCACGGATTCGGCGGCCCGAGATCTGGCTCCGAACGACTCCGGAACGGAATTCGGACCTCCTCGCCAGTGATCAGTGTCTCTTCCCGAGGGCCTCTCTCAGACAGGATGGCATTTCCTTCTCCGCCACACAGACTCTCTGCTCCGTTTCAGGGTCTGTCAGCTGCCGCCGGGCACCAGCGGGCTCATCAGCCTAGCCTGGCTGTCCTGCCCGCAGAGCGACAGCCTCACTTTGACTCCCCCAAAGCTCCTTCCCACCTCCGGAACGGGAACAAGAAGAAACCAACAACACCCGGTCAGGTGGTGAAGTCGGCTGTCTGCGAGCCCCATTTGTACCCCCCCCCACCTGCATTTTCAGATGACTGTGACCCATTAATGGGGTGCGTGGGTGGGGTGGGTAACTAATTTCTGAGCGACGCGTTAAGTGGATTCTGAAAGCGTGGGCACGTCGTGGTCATACCTCGGAATCCGCCTCCGAGCTCGCGCACCAAGCCTCCCCCAGGATGAGAGATTTCCTGTCAGCGGGAGCGCCACAAACAAAATGAATTTTCCGGGGATGACCTCCCACACTGCCGGCTATCCTGTGTCCAATGGCCTCTTTTTGTGGGGTGGGGGGGTGGAACAGTGTGGGTTTATTAATCACTGTTAAAGCACAGTGCACAGAATCGTGAAATGCAGTGCAGTACATTACTGGGGCTCTCTCGTTGGTGTCACAGAGTGGCGGTCACCTCCCAGTTGTCACATCCCCTTCTGCTAAGAGTGTATTGTTCCTCACTGTTGAGGCTGGAGGTGACATTCAGGATGTAAATTCAGATAATTTCGGGGCTCTCAGTCTTACCCCAGGCCTGTCTGCATCATCTGCCTGTGTCTGTCAGTCTGTCCATTAGTCTTCCCTGCTTGAGCAGATGTATGATGTGATTATAATTGTGCTATTTTCCCAATGACAACCCGAAATACTCAGTATGTTAACTCTTGTAGGAGTGATCTTTTACAGGCCGGTTGGGGTGATTTGTCTGGTATAACAGCCACTGGTATTCGGCTGTCAGGATGCGATAGACCTGGCTGTTTTGATAACTGTAATTACAACGTAACGTTTTATCACAGACCTCTTGTTTTCTTGTTCCAGTTTGATATTGCCGGCCATTTTGCACTCAGTCAGTCCTCTGTGTCTGTGTGTGTGTGTGTCTGTATGTGTGTCTGTGTGTGTGTGTCTGTGTGTTTGTGTCTGTGTGTGTGCGTGTGTCTGTGTGTGTGTGTCTATGTGTGTGTGTGTCTGTGTGTGTGTCTGTGTGTGTTCAGGCAGCCAACACTTACACCTGTTTTTCTTCCTTTAGGCCCCACCCCCTTTTTCCAGCCAGCCAATTAAACGATAAGAGCTGATGAGTGCGAAGTCCTACCAAGAGAGGGATGATGTCGCACAGAAATGATTTTTGAGTGTGGGGGATAGGGAGCAGGCCGCATTCTGATATGCTGGGGGGGGGTCCCATACTCATTATTCAATACAAGACTTGGATCTGATTGGTTTTAATATCAACCATTGCCAGATGATCTGTGCTCACATCTTACCCTCCATGGGGGCAGAAATGGCACGATCGTCAGTAGGGGGGGTCGGGGGGGGGTCATCATTTCAATCCTTCGAGTTTCCTGCTGAGTCTGCATTTGATAACTCCTCTCTGTCTTCAGTGTGCTTTTCCCACTTTAAAGTGAAGACCGCCACCAAAATTAACTTATTTTCTTGCGTGTCAGCAGGTTCTTTTGAAGCACCTTTGAGGGCGGGGGTGTCTACTCTGCACGGTGCTATCAGAGCACAGCTCAGAAGAAGGTGCAGGTCCTTCCTGCCAGAACGTTATGGCCTTTGTTTGGTGATTGTCCTCCTGCATTTCACGCTGATGTTTTCCAGCAGGGGTGAACAATGCAAGATGAAGCACATTGCAGGTGTTAAGTCTCTGGCACAAAGACATGGCTTTGCTGTGTGATGTGACATTGCTTTTGATTGCATCATTGAAAGGGTGTTTGATTGGCTTCCTCTAACGTTTTTTTTTACTCTCATTCTGCACATTAAGGTCTGCCTTGATCAAAGGCTTGGGGAAAGCCAGGTGCCAAAATCATCTTCTGAGGGTTAAGGTCCGCAGAGACCCATTCGTTGTAGCACAATTAATTCAGAAAGACTTTAATTATCATCTTTCAGTCCAGTAAAACAATGAAGTCATTTATACCACGGCAGTGTTGAATTCTCGAATCTGAAGGGTGTTGATTAATTCCTTATAACTGAAGACGTAATAGCAGTCAGGCGAATCACAGCGGTAAATCAATGCGCGATTATAATATTTAATTCAAACGAATGTTACTCTACGGAAACTGCAAATGCAGAGACCTGGACAATAACAGTGCTTCAGGCTGAGGACCAGGACCGGTGGTCAGTAATTAAATACCAAAATGATTCACTGATGTAATGCACTTCTAGTGCAGTCTAACCTGGTCATCCGTAACACTAAATAAGTCGGCTTTTACCCATAATGCAGCCGAATACCAGGAAGTACATTAAACTAAATTAATAAAAGAACGACGGCATATATACGGTACACTTACTTGCCTCCACAGCTGTGCGTTTAAAAACGTATCGTCATATTAATTTGGCACATGTTTGTAATTAAAGGTTGACTTTTGTTCTTAGTGACAGATCGATTCAAACTGATTTATGGCATTAGCAACAGACTAATTCTAATTAAAAACGATGGTTTGGGTTGTGTATAACCAAAATGTTTAATAGTAGTAGGTTTAGGCGGTACCTGATCCACACATTGTATTACACTGTATATTAATAAGTAACGCTATTCCACTATTTTAAAATGTTCCCTCAAGACACAGTTTAGCCGAAAGAAAATACCTCGGTACACTAGGCCCAGTTTATGCAAATGTATAATGCAGGGCTCATTGTGTATTGACCCTTACCTTGTAAATGTATATGAAGACTGAAAGATCACTTTATCTGATTCACCATGATGACTTACAGAGGCAGATTCCTGCGTAAGAGGATTATAAATGGCTACACGAACCTTTCCGGGTGTTTCCATGGCCGCCTCGGGAGACCTGTAGCCGGAGAGGAGTCCAGCCTGTCCTGCATGGGGGGCCGGGAGGGGGGTCAGTGGCATACACAGGGGTAGAGAGGTGACTGTGTCCTAATTCAGCTGCTGCATCCTTCTAAGCCTGCACTGGAAGACTGACAGTGCTGTCCCATTTTAAAGGTTCCTTCAAGTGTAGTCTAGGAATATGTCCTCCTTTTGGCGAGCAGCGAAGGATCTACCCGATGGACCCCAAGATTCATTGCCAGAGGTGAAGTGGGCGTGTCCCGGTTAGTCAACAGGAGCGACGCTTCGTGACTCGAGAAATGACAGGTATAGCCGGGGATGCAAATAGGAGATTATCCATAGGCCACAGCATCCCATTCGACAGAGCTTTCTGTTTGCCCTTCAAAGGCTACGACTTCGTGGACCGCGTGCTTCGAAGGATGCAGCCCCTGAATTTGGACATAGCCTCTGGCTGCGTTCGGCTCTCCCTCGCCTTGGAGAGAGCAGGGAGTTGAGTGGCAGCCTCGCGTGTATTTCCGCAGTACACACAATTTTATGGCTGAACGTTGACTGAAACACTGTGGAGGTTTTCCTTCATTAAGGGGTACAGCAGTAATGCCGAGATGTTCAGCCTCTGACCTTCTAGTCACCGGCTGAGTTTAGGAGAGTCCCTGCTGCCATTACTGTTAGTGTGGAACAGCTTTCAGGCTGAACAATCCAGTTCTCCAAGAGACTTTGCTTTCATTGTCTTCTGTGCTGGAGTCTCAGTTACAAAGAAGTCTGTAGAGAAGGGATGTCAGCGAACATTTACCATCGGCAAGAAGTTGCATTATTTTTAACAAAAGTTTTTTAACCCTGTAGTTTGTGTTAGTCGAAGCTACATTCATTTCCTGTTCATTGTTTGACTGACTTTGGTTGAAATTGCTAAAAGAGAATGTGAGGCAACGTCTGATGTCTTCACACAAATGCCATTCTGTATAGAGGATTTATATGCAAGTTAGTCTTCGAAGACTTGTTGACTTTAATAGTCAGACTTGTCAGTTTTTTCCTCTCAGTGCTTTTGCTTGCTGAATAGAATAAGCTGCACTGATTAAACTGGTTGTTTTGCTGACCTGAGTTTATAAAGTTATATTGTAGTTCCTGTACAATTTGCTTGATGATCTCAATTCTTCTTTCAGCAAAAGTACTGTTTTTCACTCTCGCCACCCTCCAGGGTATCATTGTAACAGAAATGAAGGTTTATGAAGTGAAATCTAACAAGTATGTGGACTGTGGCTTTTTCTGTTTTTTTTTTTTTCTGGTTTTCTGGTCTGTGTGGAATCAAGCGGAACCATGTTATAGCGCTAAGAGAAAACAAAGATGGATTATTCCCTGTTCTCCGAAAAACGATCCCTAAGATGCCTGCAACAAAGAACTGACTTCTGTATTCGGTTTGGATGAATGTTAGATCAACACTGTCTAGAAACAGCTAAATCAGCAGCCAGATTTCAGGAGCAGC
Organism: Hippopotamyrus pictus; assembly: GCA_026781145.1. Classification (NCBI taxonomy): domain Eukaryota; kingdom Metazoa; phylum Chordata; class Actinopteri; order Osteoglossiformes; family Mormyridae; genus Hippopotamyrus; species Hippopotamyrus pictus. The sequence goes on from JAODLC010000021.1 coordinate 14,375,124, forward strand.
TGAAGCTCAAGGAATCCCAGCTCAGGAGAAGCCCGGTTTGTTTTGTTTGCCTTAGCCTTTTCTTTCGAGCATACCTGCAAGGTAACTCATGCAGGACATTTTCAATGCAGTGGGCGTTAGGGGCAGTCATATTTATGAGGGTGGTCACACTGCACCTTGTATCTTCTATGGTTCCACTTAAAAAATAAAATAATTCATATTTCACTTTTATTATTTTAATGTGGGGTAACAACAAGGGTAGCCACGTATTTATTGCCATGATCACCCCTGGTCACTCCTTATACTCCCCCAAGGTCAAGAACATTGGCCAGGTCACTACGTGATGCTGCTGGAGGAAAACATTTCCTGACTCACTCCTCCGAAATACCCCAGAGTGGCTCAATAATATTCAGATCTGGTGACTGTAGGTCATGGGAGATGTTCAGCTTCACTTTCATGTTCTTCAAACCACTTTCAAACCACTTGCTGGGTATATTGGTGCATTATCATCCTGACACACAGCACCACCTTTGGGGGGCAATGTTTGAACTGTTGAGTGAACATGGTCCTCCAGAATGGTTTGATAGTTCTTGGCAGTGACATGCTCATCTAGAACAAGTAGTGGGCCTAGACAACGCCATGATATTGCATCCCAAACCATCACTGATCCACCCCTGTGCTGCATTCTGGGTGGTAAGCCTCTTTGGGGCTTCTCCATCACACCGTAACTCTTCCGGGTGTGAGAATGACAGTGAAGGTGGACTCAACAGAGAACAATACGTCTCATCTTGTCCACTGCCCAAGATTTGCAGTGTTGGCATCATTGAAACTGACGTTTGCTATTTATATTACTCCATTATACACCTAAAATTCGCTACATCAAAAGCATTAGGGTAGTTTGCAGATTCTACAGACAATTTGCAAGTTAATAAAACTGTCACATACGCGTAAATGAATGTGCAGACATCTCTCAAATTGAAAATCTCATGTTAGCCAGCTGACCAAAGATGAAACTCAGGGTGGGGTCGAGCAGTGATCGGCGAAGCTGGAAAGGAACGTCTGCCCCCAAAACCTTACAGCACGTGACACCGCCAAAATGTATGGCACATAACACCCCCTCACACAAGCGTGTACCCCTACGGTGTTCATCACATATCTTAGGCATGAGAGAGGGCGTCAGCTACTAGATTACTTGAACCTTTCTTGTGGATAATCTGGAGATAAGACCCTGAACAGTCAGCTGCTGGTTTGTGTTATGTATCTGACTTAGAAATACTAGGGGCTTGTGATCAGTGAATACAGCAATGAGGTAGGTACTATCACCCACATAAACCTTGAAATGCTGCAATGCTAGTAAGCGGATGAGGGCTTCCTTCTCCATGGTGCTGTGGTGCTTACGAAACGTATCACACTTTTCGAGGTTGAGGACCAATGAAGCCTGCCATAAATATAGGAATACCTTCAAGCATAGTCACGTGTTGTTCCCAAGTAACGGAATTCATGACCACATTATCAGAGTTATCACAGTTTCTTACATCCCCTAAAACCTTTTTCATCAACTGCTGAAAGGTGGCTGGGGCGTTGTGTACCCCGAAGGGCATAAGAGTATACTAGAGGAATGAATCAGGTGTAATGAAAGCAGATATCTCAGAAGCACAAGGGGTTTGGGGTACCTGCCAGTAACTCTGTAAAAGATCAAGTTTGGTGACCTACTTCGCGGGCCCAATGCGGTCAACGTAATCCTCTGTCCTCAGTAAAACAAAGGCATCAGGTTTGGTTACAGCGTTCACCTTTCTGTAGTCGGTGCAAAGACGTGACATCAGGCTTCAGAACAAACAATCAGTGTGAACTCCAGGGACTGCAACTGAGGACAGCAAATAGGTAGTCTCCTTCTCTAACAACGCGTGTTTGTGCGGTAGCATAACGATGCACATAGGGTTTCAACATGTTTGTGTGACATACGCAGGATTTTCTCCTACAGTTTGGGGTCTTGATTACATAATCCATAGGACTGTATACAGACCTGAGAACCGGGCGTGGAGGGAGGACTTTGACAATGGGAGAAAAACAAGCACATGATCTCCTACCTGGAAGGTCTGTTTTTTTTTTGCATTCTTATCCAAGCAGGCTTTCATAACTGCTTGGGAGGTACTTAAAGAACTTTTATGCTAAGTCTCTAGCTACTTGTAAGCATTCTCAGAGGGAGCTCAGATAACTCAGTACATCTCTGCTTTGAGGAGGTGTGGTCGGAGACAACCATTGCTTCTGTAAGATTTTCAAAGGTCCCAATACGGTTTGCCCAAAGACTAGTTCAGCAGAGCTAAAGCCTGTTGATTCTTGCAGTGCATCCCGAATAGGAAACAATAGGAATGGGATGCCCTCATCCCATCCCTTCAACACAAAAATATGTGCACAACATATTTTTGAAAGTGGTGAAAATGCTCGAGAGCTCCTTCCGCGTGACAGACATTCAGCTCGCGAATCACCTGGGCAAACAATTGATACCTTAGTCAGACTGAACGTATTTAGGTAACTCAAAAGTAGTGAAAAATTTGAGAATCGCTTTTATAATAGCTTTTGCCTTTAAACTACAAACAGGAATAGCTTTGGGGAAGCGACTAGCGGCACACATCAGCATAAATAGATAACAGTTCCCAGAGCGAGTTTTGGGCAAAGGTCCCACACAATCTCTGAGTTTGTGCTTGAAAGGTTCCCCAGTTACCGGAATTGGGCGTAGGGGGGCAGGCACAATTTTCTGGTTCAGTTTCCCTACTACTTGACAAGAGTGACATGACTTGTAATACTGTTTCACATCTGTGTTCACCCCGGGCCAAAAGAATTCCTTTAAAATACGCAAAAGTATTAAATTTCAAGGTGGGCTAAATACGGGTGATCATGGGCTAGCCTCAACACGTATTTTCGATATGGTTTTGGAACTGCAACTTGAAATACGGTAGCCCACTCATAAGATGAGTTTGGAGGGGTCCATTTCCTGGGACTGGTCATAGGAAATACATGGTTGGATCATCTATCAGCTCAGCATTTTTTACAACGGAATCGGAGAACAATTCCAAAGACACATCAGCCTTCTGAACTTTGATCAAAGCTTCCTTAATGGAAGATATATCACAAGGTTTCTTGGGTACAGAATCATTAGGAGGGGACAAAGGGGCAATGTCAGAAAGCAGAGGGGCAGCATTTTTATGGTCGGACATGAAGGTATCTGACAGATCAATGTCAGTAAGCTTACGGCGTTGGGCAGGAGTGAAAACGCAAGCGGGGAACAGAGTTGGATGGTCATTTGCAATGTCAACTAAATGGATTTTGGGTTCTGAGACAACTTCAGGTAAAGGAAATACTTTACCTTCTGCATGTTTCAGCCATTCTAAAGTGGTAGCAATGTGCTCAGATATCGGGAAGTAGGTGTCCACCTCATTTTCCGGAAACACAGGCACAAAACCCGTGTCTGGGTTTGGGTGTGGCTGCTGAAGATTGGGGGTAAGGAGCATCTTCAGAGAAGCTGGATCATAAGGAGAATGTCCTTTCTGGGCGAGTCGAGTTCAGGGGGATCCCTGCACGATCCCTGTTCCAATGAGCCATCACCGATGTCACGCCAGTCAAAACAAGCGCAGCATTCTGGACCTCTCGCGCCCAAAGCGAGCCGATCCAGGACAAGCCCACAAATTCTGTTATAATCCCATGTATAGGGGTTTGGGGAATAACAAAATGGGTGTGTGGGTTAAAGGAAAAGGATGGTATTCACAAGAGATTTGATTATAAACGGCCATGTATTTGCAAGGACTGACAGAACTAAACATGTATGTATAAAGCTTTGGGAGTGACTTGGACCAAAATAACAAACAAAACAACCTAACGGAACGATCCCGAAGTAACTTCCCTGTACAAACAAAACAAAAGATGACCTCTCACCCTAACTCCCTAACCAAACACACACAAACACTTCAAAAGGAAAACGGCTGTCACTCCTTACGACATATACGTTAAATACAAAAGTATCCGAGGCATCAGAACCGAAGGTCGGACTGAATTGTAGCCAATACACGCAAAGCAAAGAGGTCGATAATCAGACAAACACGTACAATGAACTAACGACAGCATGAGGGCAAAGCAAGGAGCAAAAAAACTGGGAACAAACCAAAATCGTACACAAATAAGCGAAATCAGAATAATCACAAAGAATAAAGGTCAATTGAAAGAGTCGTGGTCCTACTTTGGCTTTTGCGGTCCATTTCATATTGGAGACTGGAAGTACAATGTCTGTCGAGGAGATCTGGGCTGGAACCTTGGGTGGAGCCATCGAAACTCAGGGCGAGGTCGAGCAATGTTCGGGCGAAGCTGAAAAGGAATGTGTGCCCCCAAAACTTTACGGTACGCAACACCGCTGAACTTATGCTACATGACAGTGACAGGTGGCTCCCAGCTGCGCCAAATCGAGACTCCGTAATTGTGTGCTTTGAAAAGCTTCAGGCTTCAGCCAACAGGTCTAAGGAGAAGCCAGGATTTCGGGTCTCACCTTCTTCGTGTGTTTTTTTAAAATTCATTACTACTTGAAAGTGTATAAACTGCAGGCTACCTTACCAAAACTGAGATGAGGGTGAGGCTGGAGTGTCACGGTTTCTTACCAGATCCTGTATGGCATTATACTGGTAATCATATCTTGATTAGCACCATTAATCCTCCTTAATTTTATGTGAGGATAGCCTATATGGGGGTGACCATACTTTAGAAAATGAACATTCTTCATAAGGCATTGCAGTCCGTTCATGATTAGTAGGTGATTAATGATCAACCTGTTTGTACATTCAGAATGTACCGCACTATCCTAATTCTTACATAAATGAGGAAAAACAAACACTAAATGTTTTGCTAAAGTGTTATTAGCCTATAATCCTCTGGTTTTCTCTGTCCTGCACCCTTGAGATTGGATTGGTTCCAATATGGTCCTTAAACTGGAATGAGTTTGACACTGGTGTTCACCCCTGTTCTCTGCCTTAAATTTGCTATGGAGAAAAAATAAACCTGAATCCTTTTCACTGTTCGTAAGTGAGGTAAGTAAAGAATGGTTCGAGCGAGTGGACAAGCTTGATGATGCTCCACTTGTAACCGAGGTCACTGAATCATTAAGAATCTGGTTTTGGGGGGGGGTGGGGGCTTTG
>JAODLC010000021.1:14390076-14415444 GCA_026781145.1 Hippopotamyrus pictus
CTGCCTGTGACGTCTCTCCTGCCTGTGGCGTCTTTCCGGCCTGCTCGCCCTTCTGCCTGTGACGTCTCTCCTGCCTGCCCTGCTGCTCCACCACTGGTCATCATGCCATCTGAAGCATCAGCAGCACCTGCCTGCCCCCTGCTTTGAAACAGTGTAAATTAGGGCTTTGCCATCTTGCTCATTTAACTCCCTCTGCCAGCCCCTAGTGGATGTATTCCCCTTTTGAGTTTTGGTCCTGCTTTGGGCAGGGATAGTGTAAAGCAGTTTGAGACAGTGTAATGTTGTGAAAATGCATCATGCGAATTGAATTGAATTGAATTGAATTGAATTGAACACTATAGGTGTGAGGCTATGGTGCTGGCCACTGTGTAGAGAATCCTAATAACTCAAAGGAGCTCCACTCTACTCACCTAATTGTAGCCCACAGAATGCCCCAAATAGCTACACACTGTTTATGCAGCAGTCTTATTTTGTTGTACGAGATGATCACCGTCTTCTTTTGTAACTTTATTTATATATTTTGAGCATGCTGCCAGAAAGAACTACCATCATCCTTGCACTACTGGCTGACTGTGAAACATGATGGTGAATCTGCAGCACCCCACCACAGTCCACGCACAACCCACCTTTCAAAACCTGGGCCTGGCTTAGGGCTCACCGACAGCAGAGGGCTCTAATGTTCTTAGTGACATTCACTGTCACCCAGGAACAGTGAGAAAACCCATCAGGTGGCAGACCCATCACCGGGTGTGTGTGACATCACCCACAGAGGCGATGCTTTAGTGAGGGAGCCCCATCCGTTTCACTGGGGTATTTTTCTTGAAACTTCTTTGACTCCTTTTGACATGTATGTCAGCTGAAAATGACCAGTGGAAGCATTTGTTGGGATGAATTTAGCTTGATTAAAGCAGTTCACGTTACCCACAATGCTTTGTGAATAAATGTGTAATAGTTACGATCGACGCTCCCACGATCCCTTTTGCATTTCTTTTAACTGTTATTTTGTCTTTGGTTTTACTGAAATGACAGCTGTTTGTAGTGGTTGTTTCATGTTTCATTCTCCTACAAAGCGACTTCTCACCTGTTACAAGCTGAAGCGTAACCAAAACAGTCGCTGACCAACGTGGACACGGCAGTGTGATGATCTGCAGTGTCGCGTTATAATAAATCTCCAGGAAAATTTAAGGCTTATTTTTATAGCTACCAGTGTTTTTGGCTTCTGTGGAAAACGACTGCTCACACATGCGCCGATAAGCTCTGGAGCTCCATTCCATTTTGCATTGGGCAGTAAATTTCATGAATGACCTGCTGACCTTTCCCATTTCTGTACGGAGGGATGGGATGCGATTGCTTTGAAGGCGCGCTGGGAGCCGTGCCCCCCCCGAGCTCGAAGCAGCCTTGCTTCCAGGCACTCGGACACATACCTCTGAGACAGGAGGATTCCGCACCCAGCGTGGGTGCCGCTGCGTGGGGCAGAGAGATTGCCCAGCGGGTAGTGTCCTGCTGGATGGCATTCGCCTTGTAGTGTTTTATGCCACCCAGACTCATCGTTACGCAGCGGAGTTTGGTGTGGGTTTTGAGCAAGAGCGAGATGAGCTCAGACTCCTAATTCCTACGCTTGATCCCTGTGTGCATTTTCAACACATTTATTCAGTTTTTTTCACTTGAGATGTGCCTTATTCATACAGTAGACACTCACTTACTGGTGTGGAAACTGTATTACATTAAACCATGGTTACTTAACCCTGTCATGATTAACCCTGATTATGCATGTCCCACAGGAGTCCTCTGGGTGCTACACTGTTTTCACAGTCCAAAAAGATGCAGTCAGGATAATTTCTGGTCATAGTGTATAATTGCGCGCATGCGTGGGTGTGTATATGTTTGTGTGTATGCTATGTGTTATGTGGATTGGATTATTATACGTGGATTAAGCTGCCGCCACACTTTAAAACACGTGAGTTTTCGCTGCACTTGAGCCTGCATACTCTCTGATATTCATTTTGTGGTTTGATGTATGCCTTTCTATTCAGCTTTTCGGTGTATGACGTTTGCCCAGTGTTCCGATGATGATATTGCTTGCTCCCTTACTTGGTCTTGTTTGCTCTGGTATCTGTTTGTAAATTAAATATTATTTTTGTCACTTCAGTTGTCATTTTCTGTAGCTGGCTAAATGTCCGTCACCAGTAACTATACCCGTAAATCAATCATATCAAAAGTACATTTATTGTAATAGGCTTAATCTTTCCCTATTCACAATATGTACATTATTTGTCTGTATACCCCGGTATACCCCTAGACCGTAGATTAACAGAAATTGGGGGCTCGTCCTCTGCTCTTTTCCCTTATTTTCTTTTTTGTCTGCCAGTTTGTTTTCCGTGTGGGGTGAGGTTGGAGTGGTTGATAACGCCTCGCGTGGGGTGAGGTTGGAGTGGTTGATAACGCCTCGCGTGGGGTGAGGTTGGAGTGGTTGATAACGGCTCCTGTGGGGTGAGGTTGGAGTGGTTGATAACGCCTCGTGTGGGGTGAGGTTGGAGTGGTTGATAACGCCTCGGTTTGCATTCGAACGCTTTACTACCTTCTCCTTCAGTGGCACAGTTTGAACTTTGCCGGAAAAGTGAGTTGTTTTTGTTGGCTGAATTTTATGGTGTTTCTGATCCATTGCTGTGTCCCGCACCTGTTATAGTGCAGGCTGGGACAGAGAGCGACGTGCCTGCATGCATAGATCCAAAGGCTGCTGATCCTCAGGTGGATCCACAGCTTGCTATCAGGCTTAAGGAGCTGGACCTTGAGCTTAAAAGACAAGAGCACAAGACTAAGCTTCTTCACCTATGAACGATCCAGGTGGAACCAGATGAAGTCATCACTCTGAAGCGGCTGGAGTTGGAACAATGTAGACCTACTGTGGAGCAGATAAAAGCCGGTTCTTCAGATAGTGCTTCTTTGGTTGCAGAGTCTGTTACCCCAGCTGCGGTGCCAAACCCAGAATCTACACCGTTCGAGGTGAATAATCTGAGTGGCTTTGATGTCGGTTGACATACGGTGTTAGTAACTTCGTTTAGAGAGAATGAGGTTGACTCATACTTCCATGTGTTTGAGCACATTGCTGTCTCCCTGCAGTGGCCCAGCACCTCTGACCATTCATGCTACAATGTAAACTCACTGATAAGGCTCAAGAGGTATGTTTGGCTTTTACCCTGGAACAAAGTTTGGATTACGATACTGTGAGGGCCGCGGTTTTACGTGCGTATGAACGTGTACCTGAAACCTATTGCCAAAATTTTAGGAAACTGAGAAAAAAATTTTGTTGAGTTTGCAAGGGAAAAGACCATTCTTCTTGACAAATGGGGTCCTGTTAGTAAAGTGTCTAACTGTGAGCAGTTGAAGGAATTATTTTTGTTGCTTGTTTGTTACCAAATTTGATCTATTGTAAGGTTCTCGCTGGTGCCGTTAAAATGTGCATCCAAAATATCTGCTTTCACCACTCCTGACTGCTTTAAGCAATACAAGGTTGTACCTTTTGGGTTTCGTAATGCCTCAGCAACATTTCAGAGATTAGTTAATCAAGTTTTGGATGGGGCTGATGATTGTGGTGCAAGCTTCGATGATACTGTCATTTTTTTCGCCTACTTAGTCACAGCACCTGTATACTTTGGAAATGGTTCTGTCTTGGTTGCATAAGGCTTCTCTACTCTTAATCTGAAGATACGTGAATTTGGTTGTGCTCCTGTTACGTATCTGGGCAAAACAGTACGGCAAGGACAAGTTCACCCAATGGAAGCTAAGGTCTTAGAAAGATGTTTTGGGGTGAGCTGGTTATTATTGCTGTATTTGTAGAATTTTTTCAGAAGTCCCATTACGCCTCAGTATACGTCTGTGGGCGCAAAACGAATTTGCATGGACAGAAAGCTGTCAAAGTGCATTCGAAGCTTTAAAGGACTTATTGTGTTGCTCTCCTGTTCTGTCAGCTCCTAATTACAGTCGTGCTTTCAAGCTTGAGGTTGACGTGAGTGGCACCGGTGTGGAGGCTGTCCTCATACAAGAGGATGAAGACGGCATCGACCATCCGCTGGGCTGCTTCTCTAAGACGTTTCTATGTCACCTACCTGATGCATTATAGCATGATTGAGAAAGACACTTTGACGTTGCTCTGGGCTTTACAACATTTCGAAGTTTATCCTTGACCTAGTAATGTACCTATTGGAGTTTATACAGAACACAAATGCCTTGTTTTCCTTAACAAAATGTGTCATTCTAATCAACGGCTAATGCACTGGTCTCTTGAGGTTCAAGGTTTGAACTTGCATATCATCCATAAAAAAGGTACAACAATATGATTGCTGATGCCCTTTCTAGGATTTGCTTTTTGGTCGTGAGACACTTCGTCTTTTATTCTTTTTTTGGGGGGGGGGGGCGGGGGGGGGATTATGGGGTATGGGTGGTGTTCTGTAAATACTTCATATCACAAGTGCATTTATTGTAATAGGATTTATAATTCTCCCTTCACACCAAACAGATTATTTTCCTGTTGGTATACTGCTGGACCGTACTGTAACATATGGGATGGGCCAGCATCCTATTTTGGACATAATTATCGTTCTTCCTCTTGGAACTGAGGATGAGCTGACTGTCAGCCTGTCTCTCATTCTTTGTCTCGCTGTATATCATTCTCCTTTGGCTTTGACAGTAATCCTGGGCTGCAGCTTTCTGTTATGACAGCAGTACCATGAGGGGTTGAATGTGCAATCTGTACAGTGTGGGTTTTAATGTGCAGTTGGGGCGGTGTGGGGTTGGTTGTGCAATCACATATTTTAGGGTTTAGTGTGCAGTCTGTACAGTGTGGGGTTGAATATGCAGTCTGTACAGTGTGGGGTTGAATGTGCAGTCTGTACAGTGTGGGTTTTAATGTGCAGTTGGGGCGGTGTGGGATTGAGTGTGCAAACTGCATATTTTAGGGTTTAATGTGCAGCCTGTACAGTGTGGGTTTGAGTGTGCAGTCTGTACAGTATAGGATTTAGTGTGTAGTCTGTATGGTGTGGGGTTTAGTGTGTAGGCTGTAAATTCTGGAGTTTAGTGTGCAGACTGTACAGTGCGGGGTTGAGTGTGTAGTCTGTAATCTGTAGGGTTTATTGTGCAGACTGCACGTGGTGGAGTTTAGTGTGCAGCCTGTATAGTATAGGGTTTAGTGTGCAGCCTGTGGAGTGTTGGGTTTAATGTGCAGTCTGTATAGTATGGAGTTTAGTGTGCAATCTGTACAGTGTGGGGTATAGTGTGCAGTCTGGACGGTGTAGAATTGAGTGTGCAGCCTGTGGAGTGTCGGGTTTAGTGTGCAGTCTGTATAGTATGGAGTTTAGTGTGCAATCTGTACAGTGTGGGGTATAGTGTGCAGTCTGGACGGTGTAGAATTGAGTGTGCAGCCTGTGGAGTGTCGGGTTTAGTGTGCATTCTGTATAGTATGGAGTTTAGTGTGCAGTTTGTATAATATGGGGTTTAGTGTGCAGCCTGAATAATAAATCTTGTTTGTTGTAAATGCTCTTTTACTTTTTAAGTTTAACTGAAGTAAAATTGCATAGAGGTTTGTTGACTGCATGTTACTTACAGATATGAGGCTGCCTTACCTCAGTCCCAGTTTTAAACCGGCAACTCTATGGACAGCTCTCTAAATTACCCATAAGCCCCTCATGTGACCTTTTCTATCGATTTACGTCACATCTAGTGCTGCACGGCCACCATGGTGATCCATTAATAATCGTATCACGCGCTTGCATATTAACTGGCCTTGGAGTTCTGTAGTTGTTATGTCAGAATAACTCGCTGAGCGGCTGTTTGCTAAACTTGTGCTTTGAGGCGTGTACTTATTAAAGAAGAAAAAATTGTTGTCCACAGACATTGTCCTTGGCTTTCTGGGTGTAGGCCATTGGAAGACCTAAATAAAAACCACATGCTCCCCAAAAATATACGAAATACCTCAGAGGCCCTGCTCTACTCCAGCATATGGAGAATTTACACAGATTGTATTTTTGTATAATTGTGATTTTATTTTAATTTAGGGTAGAAATGAGTATGCTTCCAAGTTAAAAAGTACCTGAAAGCAGTCACTCTGCTCATTTGTCGTTGTTTGTCTAAAAATCCCCAGTCAGCAGTTCGAGGTACAAATATTTATTAGTGTTCGTAATAAAATGCTGCACGGTGATGCACATTGGAGGAAGGAGCTAATTCCGATGTTACAAAGTCTGCGCGTGTGTCACAGCATCGCCCGTGTGCTTCGCTGCTAATTGTGTGAAGTACCTGAGTCCCTTGTGGCATGCAGCAGCAGGCTCTGACTCTGCACTGGCTGCTCAACGCATGCCGCCAGTCAGCCAGCGTGCACGTCCCCGTTATGGTTTCAGTCACCCAGTCCGTCTCACTTACAGTAAATATGGCTGACCTGTGTGTGTCTGTGCGGGTCTATATATATGCAATTGATGGGAAGAACTCACTGTGTTTACATTTTTTTGCTCTTTTTATTGGATTGAGTATTCCTCTATTGCAATTTCTCTACTGTATAGACTATTATTACTATTATTATTATAACTTTAATCACAGTCTTTTATTAATATATGTATATCGCTGCTGCTTAAATGAGAGTTGCCAACGGAATTTCGTTGTTATTACAATGACAATAAAGTGTTTCAATTTTACAGAGCCTCAGCTGGGCATGCTTGTGACTCTTTATGACTGAAATTATTTCCATTGCCTCAGATGATCAGATGCTTCGCTAGCGACCTCCCGGGACAGTGTCGTGTGTAAGTCCAAACTTCTTCATTCTGAATTTGCTTTTCAGACTCTCCAGGCTTCGAGCAGCAGTGTGCTCGTTCTTCATTCCAGCTTAGAAATTCTTCGAGATCAAGCCGCTAATTGAATGAATCAAACATGATGCTAATCTACTGTATTAGTGGGTAATTTCTTCTCTCTTCAGGTTAGCAAATTTGTGTGAATGAAGAAATGGCTGACGTGTTTTTCCAAAAATGTATTTAATGGATAAATTTATCTATATCCTTTTAACAAATAAATAGGTAAAGATCTAATTAATGCTAGTATGATAAAAATAATTACATTTTTTACTATTATTACTATTTTATCATTTTTTCCAAATAAATTATATAATTATTACAGCTCTCCCCCCATTTGTTGACGTGAATAGGGTGGGCTGGAGTGTACCACCGCAGACATTGTGGGGGGAATACGTACTTACGTTTAATTGAAAAAGTGCTGCTGACTCCTGTGCGCTGGGCCTAACGTGATTTGAATTATGTGATTCGCTCACGCGACAGCTCAATCAGGGCGGCGTAATCAGGGCTTTGGTGACAATCGCCAGGCCGTGTGGGGCATGTCGCCTCCCCCGGCGGGGTGAAAATCACTGCTTTAAGGTCCTGCCAGCCGCCATTCTGCTAATGCCTGGCATCTCCTGCGATGTCTGGGTCTGTGCAGAGGAGGACAGATGGGGAATGCGCCGACAGATAGAGGGAGATGCTGTCACCGGTCAGGCCGTGACTGGTCGGACAGGTGGGCCTGGGCGTCGCCCGGCGTGCCCGCTCCGTGCCGACACGCGCAGGCAGATGGCCCTGACGGGGGCTGATTAATTTAAGGCTCAGCTAGGGACATGTGTGCCAGGCTGGCTGGCATGATTTCTGAAGAATTATCTGCTACAGTACATAGATCCTTGTATGCTACTATCTTTACCTGCAGTAATGTGCAGGAACAAAGAATCCAGCCAACACAGAACACAAACACTGTTCTCAGAATAAGGTAGGGTCTATGCCCAGTTCATTCTGGGGAGGATCTATGCCCATTTTAACCTGGGGAGGATCTATGCCCAGTTCATTCTGGGGAGGATCTATGCCCATTTTAACCTGGGGAGGGTCTGTGTCCATTTTCGACTGGTGGGGGGGAGACCATGCATGGTTAACTTGGGAAAGTCTATGCCTATTTTAACCTGGGGAGGGTCTGTGTCCATTTTCGACTGGTAACCATGCATGGTTAACTTGGGAAGGTCTATGCCTATTTTAACCTGGGGAGAGTCTATACTCATTCCAATTTGGGGACGGACCATGCACAGTTTAGCCTGGGTAGGGTCTATACCCAGTTTAATCTGAGCAGGGTCTATGGCCTGCAGCAGGGATCCGCACGCTGGTAGGGCGTTCACTGCAGGCAGAGCTAGACTGTCACAGAAGCTTCTCTATCCAGGGTGCTGGAGCCGCCCTTCTCTCGGTCACACAGACATGCTGCTGCCTGGGGGGTCCAGCGGCTTGATGGCTTTGCTTCTGTGGAATCCAGCTGACGGCCACACGCACTTCAAAGGTTGCTGTTTTAACTACGTGTGCAGACGTATCATTTGAGGCTAATTTTTATTGTCTCTAACTCATGTATATTCTGCCCCCTTGCTTCCGTCCTGCCTTGCTCAGATATTTGTCACTTACTTTTGTACATGTGTAACACCTGTAGAATCTTTGCTGTTCACTCCTCTTCTATGATTCAGTGATTTCTTGATTCTTTTGCTGCAGATCTCATTGCTGACCCTATGCCCACTGATGCATGTCTCTCTCTTTTCCCCACTCTCCTATCTTTCTCTTCAGCCACATTCTTTCGTTCCCAAGTATATAAACCCTGTTTACTGTGATTACAGTGGTGTAGGCTGGGCACAGTGAATTTCTGTGTAAGAGATGGTGCACGGTCAAGTTAATTGTGCAGGAGTCCGTGATGCGTACACAACGACGTGTGACGGCTTCATAAACTAAATGTCGTTTCATGTGTTGAAGCAAAACAAAAGCAAATTCATTTTGACATCGAAAGCTGCATTTGACGGTGAGGAAACAGCGGCAACCGGAATCCTGAAAGATTTGCCAGGTCCCTGTTCTGCTGTTTGAGTCCCTGCACGAGTAAGTAGCTAATTTACTGGGACAGAAATGGAAGCGGACGCTAACAATGCAGAGGAATCCAGATGTTACGGGGAAGATGTGTGCAGTATTGTAATGAAGGTGTAATGGCCAGTCTCACATATTACTTTAGCCATTTATTGACCATAAGACTAAAGCCATTGTGATTATATGGGGAATAGACTGGAATATGGATGAGTACCTGGTTTTCTCTGTAATCCCCATTGACATTTATTAACCTCATTGACTATTATGGTTTTTATTTAAGGGGGCTGTTAATGACTGATGGCTGACAGCATTAAGTAGGGAAGGCTCAGAAGCCAGGCCATCTCGGGTCACAGGCATGGTAGAACGTCTCTTCCTGGCAAAGCTGTTAAACTGCAGCCGATTTTCTGCCTAATCTGAGGGTTTTCCTTATTCCTCTGAACTGCGTTTGTATTCTACCATTTTATTTCTGCTGCAGCAGATCTCAAGCTGGTCCAGATGGACCAAAGCTTACACTGGTCTTTGTTCCATCAGCCTCTTAATTAGTCAGCTTTGGCTGGGCTGTTACGAAACAGGAAAATTACTGTTCGCTTTGATTAGGATAAATTGATCATCCAGTTACTCAAATGTTTCAACGAAACATTAAGTAATCTGTATGATAATATGGTCTAATAATAGTCATTAGAAAGAACCAGCATGGTATTATTATGATAGATGCCAAACCTGCTGTGGAATTTAGTACAAATTGTCTCCCCCCCAAAAAAAAATCACAAATCTTAAGTTACAGCCACAATTCAGCCCAGAGCAATCAAGCTAAATTAGGAGTTCAGCTGGATCAAAAGCCAGCGTGACCCCGTGATCAGCTTTGACAAGCACTGTTCTATAGTTGTCTTATTTCTTTATTGTAGTAATTTAGGATGTCATGCTTTGAAAAGGAATATTAGTCTCTGTGCGATGGAGAGGATGCTTGGGCCCTTCAGGGCTCCCTGAATGTGCTCTAATGCACCTTGTGTTCCTTCAGCTCACCTAATATGTATCCTGTCACCTACAAGCCTGGTTTTAAGGGAGGAAAGTGCAAACTGTCATCAGTTCAACATTTTCACGGCCTTGAACTGAAAGGAAAGTACCCCGTTTTCCTCGGAGATGAATGGCTGTACGGTTGCATAAGCGAAGGTGCAACAAAAACAGGTAAATCATCAGCATGGATCTGCGGCGGATAAGCAGGGCGAAGGTGTCACTGCCGTGTCTGACAAGAGATTATCTCAAAGAGAATATATTAAACTCCAAAGAAGGAAGAATCGCATTTCTAAAATAGTAAAAGGGAAAAAAAACACTAATTCTTTCCAACTGAGAAACTGCCTTGTTTTTCTAGGCTGGGTCGTTCAATAGCATGGAAGATGATCAGCCCAAAAAGCTGGTTCCGTGGTATAGTTTCCCCTGCCAGGGGTAATGGGCTTCATGATGCATTCAGATTGTTTCTGTGTCCCGCTGAAGGAGCCTGGTGGTCCGTCAGGGCTGAAGGTGATCCTCTCTCTCTCCCGCCGCCTGCGGCCGCCCGCATCCCCCGCCATGACATAACAGTCTCGCGTACTCGCTCTGAGGCGGATCGCTCGCGCCGACACGGAGCCGTCCGTCACCTTCCCACATGCCGGGAGGTGATGGCGGCCATGTTGGACGCTGCCAACTTGGCTTCCATGGCAACCGGCAGGCCGTCTCGCCGGGTCGCGTTTAAAATCTATTGTTGCGGGTTGATGCACGCAAGGGAGTGGGGGAGAGGGTAAATGAGGTGCTGTAGCGTGCTCGTACGCTCACACACTCGTACGCTCACACACTCGTACGCTCACACGCCGATGAAAACAAAGGCACCCGCCACGCTGTTTTTTATGTTCTCTTGTTTGTCTCGTTCCGAGTTCAGACAGAAGTCAGCGTGCGCTGGTCCTGGTGCAGTACGCTCCGCCAGGCTTATCCGGTGTTTCAGTGCAGGGCGGACATGGCGCTGGGGTCTGGGGCAAATACACAGCTGTGTCATGGGCTGCAGCGTCGTCCCAGGGCCCCTATGCCATCCCTACCCCAGGGAGCTCACTTAGCACTTTCTGATCCTTCATTTTCTGGTTGACCTGAGTCACACTCCACATTGCCATTCCTCTGACAGTCCTAATGGAGGGAGGGGGGTGCTATGAGGGGTTGTGGGTCCAGGGGGCTCCTGGGTGGCGCTGTGAATGGGGGACCCTGGGTAGTGCTATGACGGGCCACTGTTTCAACACTGTACAAGTTACACTGAGTCATCACAGCCAGATTTTGATCAGAATCATTTGTTTATTTACTCAATCTGTTTTACTGTGATAAGTATCTGTTATTGACATTGGCAAGCATCTTGTTACTCTGCCATTGGCTATAACATCTTTCTGTGTAAAATTTATCAGTTGTGCTTTTACTCTTTAATATTAGTCCATTTCCATTTCACTTTCATTCCTGCCCTTGTGATGTTTGACTTAAAAATGCCTATTTGTATTTTTCAATACATTTGTGATTAAGTCATTCATTCTTCTCAAGTAATAATCTAGTTTATGCCTTGTACTTGGTCTTGTGTATTTACTTTTAAACAGCATTTTTTTAAACATTTAGTCCACTTATTTTTTTGTTTTGCAGTAAAGTCCTTAATTTTCCACATTTCAGAGTATACTGGTCATACTGTGTGGACCAAAGCACAAAACCATTATATTTAGCAGTCTGGTGATTTACATTTTTTTTCTGATTAAAATGCATCGAGGAATTCTGGTAAAGTAGCAAACGGTGTTGATCCGTAAACGTCCACGTGTTATAATAGTCACACAATACACAACTTTCCTTCAGAGCTGAATGTAGGGCTGTTTCTGTCAAAGAGAAATAAAAAAAAAAATCCAAAGCTGATATATATTAAATATGTAATAAACTCTCACAGCATGTGAGTACTCTACAAAAAGATCAAATTGCCCCGTCATATCTCCATGGCACAGCATGCTAAAAAAATCCATGCAGACTACCACAGGAAAATATAGATTTTTCATACAGGTAACAAATTGATTTTTATACAACATTTAATATAACTCTGGTAGTTTATCAGAACAGGTTTTTTTCTCGTAAATATGAAATATCACTATCAAACCACTGGCAATCTTTCCTCCTGAAACATGGGTTCACAGTGATTCTTCAAAAATTCTGAATGAAGGACTAGAAGGAACGGGACACTTTCCATCCTCGCTGCTTGGACTGATTGGGAGGAGACGGTGTCCCACAGTCAGGACGACACACAACCATGAAGAATTACATAGCAGTCGTGGCTGGGGAGTCCCTTTATGTTGGCACAAATCACACAGGTTATGTCTGCAGGCCCCCAACCCAACAGGCGGCTGCTGTGAGACGATGGCGGGAAACAGGACGCACACAACGGCTGGCTAACAGTGAGGGGAATCAAGACGGCTGGCTAACAGTGAGGGGAATCAAGACGGCTGCACAATAAGAACACTTTGCCTTTCAGGGGGTGAGTAACACTGGACCAAATAATCAAGCAGAATAAACTGATACCAAATCCACCATTTCTTTAATATATATATATTTTTTTTGTTTGTTTGTTTAGTATTTTTACCCCGTTTTGGCACTTACCTGAACAAAAGTCTGTTCAAAAAGACTAAATTTGGTACAAAATTGTATTTAATATCTCATTGACATAACCTGTTGAGTATAGTACTTCATAATAAGCATAGGTATACACTTGTACATACTGCAGTTTGAAACGAACATTCCAACAGATGTTTCACACACATGCACAAAGACGTACCGTCGGACTCATCACCTGAGGCTCACCTAAACCTCTGGGGGGGGGGTCACTTAATGTTTTTTTTTTTTTATTTCAAGATGGTTCCTCAGCTGATCGCGTGTCCGATTTGAGGCGCACAAACTCTTTAGCCACTTCGTCGTTTGTCCTCTGGGACAGTATCCTCATGATGGTGAGCCCAGTCTCATCCATGGAGATGTTCTTAACTAGGGGGTGCCAGGCCAGGTGGCTGCCCTTGTCTCCCAGGTCACGGAGCGGGATGACGGCCATGCCGATGGTGCGGTCCTCTCTGGCGAAGCAGTAGTCCTTCACAGCCAGGTGCAGCTCGTAGGACTCGGGGCTGTGCTCGTTGCTAAGGATGCTGGGAAAAATAAGGCACACGACGAAGAGCGTGTCAGCGCCGGCCCGTCACGTTTGTGCATCGCTGGATTTCTGACCCAGAGGTGTCACAATGAAATGCCAGGGCGGAAACTTTTGCCGTACCCATGTGATAGTCACCTAACCCTGCCCATTCTTGTCAAAATGAAGCCACAGGAAAAAGGTCGCAGAGGAAATCTGTGAAATCTCATCTCAGCTAAGCAAGAAAATACAGTGCCTGGTGGTGTCACATGTTTCAGGCAGCCGTGATGCCCTCGTTTTGTGTGGGATTATCAAGTCGCTTCAGACCTCAGTTCAAGTCTTTTATTCTGTTTTTTTAAATGAAAACGTGCTGTTACTCACAACTGGAATGCCTCATTGTACTTAGGAGACCAGGTGTTGTTCTTGGTCTTGGTGCCGAACTTGCGCTTCTTATCACCGAGGTGGGGCCCGAGGGCGTATACCTCCACGAATGGCCGGAACATGGCGTTGGTCTGCCAGCTGAGGTTGTTCACAGCCACGACTTGGAAGGGAGGAGGGAGCACACAGAGTGACTCCTAGTAATGTGGCATTCCATTGACTCACAGTGCTCTCTTCATTCTGTTCATTCTCAGTGATCTCCTCACTCCATTCACTCACAGTGCTCTCCTCATTCTGTTCATTCTCAGTGATCTCCTCACTCCATTCACTCACAGTGCTCTCCTCATTCTGTTCATTCTCAGTGATCTCCTCACTCCATTCACTCACAGTGCTCTCCTCATTCCGTTCATTCTCAGTGCTCTCCTCACTCCGTTCATTCTTAGTGATCTCCTCACTCCATTCATTCACAATGCTCTCCTCACGCCATTCATTCACAGTGATCTCCTCATTCCATTCATTCACAGTGCTCTCCTCACTCTATTCAATCACAGTGCTCTCATCACTCCATTCATTCACAGTTCTCTCCTCATTCCATTCATTCACAGTGATCTCCTCACTCCATTCATTCACAGTGCTCTCATCACTCCATTCACTCACAGTGCTCTGCTCTCTCTGTTCATTCATGGTGCTCTCCTCAATCTGTTTGCTCACAGTGGTCTCCTCATTCCATTCACTCAGAGTGCTCTCCTCACACCGTTCACTCAAGGTGCTCTCCTCATTCCATTCACACACAGTGCTCGATTCACTCCATTCATTCACATTGCTTTCCTCATTTCCAAGCTGTGCTTGCACAGTGGCATTAGGTGAACCAAAAGATTCAGCATGCCTGTGGTGAATGACTTCCCAGCTCAATGAAATGACTGTCTGGAAATGATTTTATGTCGAGAGTTAATTGGAAAGCCATTTTCCGACTGAAAAGAACAATCTGTTTTGAGAAAGTTGCCTTTACGGCAGCGAAACCTACCCTTGACGTTGACCTTGTGCTCGCCGCTGCCGGGATGGGAGATGAGATCAACCTGAACAGAAACCTCCCCCACCGTTCCATTGGACAAGTCCCCTGAAGTTTCCGAAAGAGCACAATAATTAAATGAATTAATAATGCAGGGAAATCTGAGCTGGAGAGAAAATGCAACCGGTACGTGGAACTCAGGAAGATGAATCACTGGTCTGACACAGCGGAGTGAGCTGGGAGATCATCCATCCCTCTGATTATGAGGTACAACATTCATTTAGTTTGAGTCTGATGACTGGTCATCATAATGACCCACAGCCAAGCCTTCTTCAACAGCAAACCGAAATACACGTCCTAGGTGACATTAGGGCGCTCTCAGTTCAGTTTGATTCCAATATCTCCACAGAACTGCTATTAAAGTCCAGAAATTCACAGGCAATTGGTGCAGATATCTCCTACATCATAACAATGTTTTACTACAATGCAGTGAACGATAAAATCGCTTAATAATGGCCAAAGGTCTTGGTTCTCTAGGGGATGGGCAAGCGAACAGGCACTACAGCATTACAATATTCCTCACAGAAGCTATTAAAATTTATTCTGCAGCAAACATCTCTAGCAGTAATATTCTAGTTATAGAAATATACAAAAATACATGGTATGACTTGACTTTCCATATTTTTAAGAATATTTGCATATTACTGTAAACCACTGACTTTTAAACATCACCTTCTAGAGAAGATGATCAAATTGCAGTTACCTTTAACATGAATGGAAGATAGAAATGCAGTTGGTTACATCCTGCCAAGAGTTTTTTGAGACTGCGATGACTATGACACGTATCTCCTTGTGAAAATTGAGCCAAGCACTTTCGCACTGTAGCAGCAGAATGATAAACACTACAAAGCTCTACGTCAGGGGTCACCAACTCCGGTCCTGGAGGGCTACTCTCCAGTAGGTTTTCTATCCTACCTGGTTTCTGATGAGCCACACTAGTTCTCAGGTAAATACCAGGAGCAGGTGTGGCTCATCAGAAGCCAGATAGCCTGACTATAGTACTCTAGTTTAAATGGACTTTATCTTTGTTCACTTTAGCCCAGACTACCTTAAATCTGACAAGTTATCCAGCTAAGCAAGAATCCTGCTTCGTGATACAGGCCCCTGGTTGTATTTCTACGTTCTGATTGACAGCACTATCGAGTAATAAAGAGCTGAGACCCTCCTTCCTCGTTCTGTGTAAACGGCGCCATGTTAGTCCCCAATCAGCTTTACTGAGGGCAAAATTTCAGCATGAGCCAGTCGCAAAACAGCGCTTCTCTGACAAAAACGCTTATATCTTACAGACAGAATAATGTAGAAAGAACATTTCAACGCTGATTTATTCCAGACACTCTACAGAATCCAACGATATCCAATTGGATAAGTCCTAAGTATCCTCTGGTAAAGCTTCTGCTCATTTTTTTTTTTTTAGTAAACTCAGTTTAGCGTTATTGAATTAAATTTTGGAATTCCCCGATTACCCATTATCGAAGCTAACTTTTTGGTTAGCTGTACTCACCACTGCAACCAAGACCATCCCCATTTCTGATCCACCAGCCATATTCTGGAGTTGCATATTATGTAGCCTGACCTTCCCAAAACCTGCTGTAAAAACCCTTTTCCAGGAAGCCATCTGTCATATTTTGTTGAACAGTCTAACATGCTCTCCCATGATCTTATCGCGTTTGTTTCGCCATGATGCTGAGCGTGCTCCGAGCGCCCTTCTGGCCTGTAAGGCTGTGAAGACGCTCTGCATTTGCACCCCGGTGTGTTAAGTGGTGCTCACAGGTATCTGGTTAGTGTAGTGTTAGTGTATAAATCTGTGGCCTGGGTCAGTTCTGGAGGACATGAAAGCTCATCTGTTATGTGGATAAACACAAGAAGCTTCAGACAGAAAAATAAAATTCGGTCATTATGGGTAAAACAACAAAAAAAAAAAACACGCAAGGCCCAAAGTCACACAACTGCGGTCAGAATTAATTGGAGCTGATGTGCCTCCGGGATGATTACAGGCGGCCCGGCCTGTGGATGCCAGCGAGTGACTGATAGGGATCAGATAGTGTGGGAGATGCCAGGAGAGGGATGCCTGGTCATCCTTTAATCTTCCATCATCAGCCGGGTCAGACTCGGGAGTCGTGGCCACTGTGCTGGAAAAGTGGTGACAGCAGATCAAAGCGACCCACGCAGCTCTGAAACGCGGGGAGAATGCAAGAACGGCCGCTGAGGATAGCTTTCTTTTTTTTACGTCTTTCAGTACCTTCTTCCTTACAGTTGCATGCGTATTTACTCAGTATTTCTGCTGTGTACTCGTGGAAGCAGCTCCGGTGATTAGCCCTGTTTCTGAACATCTTCACGTCTCTGAATGTTTGGTTCAGCTTGCCTACATACATTGGATGGGAAATATGAGCTCACATTGAAATTTAATTTTCCCGGCCTTATCTCCGAGTTAATTACCTCGCAGCAAAACACATTTCATTAGATTGTATTAATTAATCTTCATTTTTTTGGGGGTGGGACTTGTAAATGGAATACCTGCTGTGTGCAGTATTTTTGTGCAATGGAGATGAGGGGGGACGTTAAAGCAGACTGATGAGAATTAAACCATATAGTTGTCTCCCTTTTGGCACTGATAACCGATATCTTAAGAAGACCATTAGAGCAAAACCTGATTAGCAATATTCACTGCAGTTGGAGGGCATTATGTGTGTTCATCTCATATCCTCCCTGATGTCCTGACACACTCAGAAGTTGGCCTGTGGCAGCAGGCTGGACGGATGAGGGAATCTGCGTGCCAAGCTCCATCCTCCGACACGTTTCAGCCGTCACGGCAAGACCGAAATAGACGCCAAATAGAAAAACGAAACATTTTACAGATCATATTCATATTACAGCCAGAAAATGATTCGTTAAAAGGCCTTTTAACTCACTGTAATGTAAAGGAAATACTTAGGTTGTCTTATTGAATAGCCCTGCTGTCTCAGTGCTCAGCGGTTTGTAGATGAGTCACGTGGACACTGTGGGCCTGGAAGACCCAGTGAATGCTGGGACGTCGTGCTGAATCGAAGAAGAGGTGTCTCAGCACACAACCACCGGTAACCAGAGGCTTGCAGAAAAGAAGCAAACTGGTTTGGCTTTGAATGAGCAAAAAATAGCTGGGAATAATAGATATAGAAATCGGGGCTCCTCTCTGTCTTCCAGTAAAAGGTCATATGATTTGTTAAGTCCGAATTACCCAAAAACACCCACGTTGATCAGAGAATCCAATGCAAATTTCTCACACAAATTTTAATGACTGAACCAGGAGCAAATCTGATGACACAAGCGTCTGTGCATGAGCGCTGCTGTCCTTCTACCAGACATTAACCTGAGTGGTCAGAATCGCCCCAACTCTGGCTCTCTTTCCAGGAACTTGACACCTTTACTTAATGTTTGGATGCACGGCAGCAGTAAGTAGGAGTTGGTGTCCGAAACAGTGTCTGTTGTTGACAAAGAATCTGTTGCTGGGATCCTGTAATTCCCTGCTCAGATTGGCTTGCCCAAACAGCTGGCCAGATGCAGAAAGCCACAGCTGGAATAGCCTGGATGGTGCCTCGTATTAGAAGCCTTCTGGATTCTGATCTGAGTACAGTCTGTATCCATCGGTATGGAGCAGTACAGATTGACACCCTGCTGATTCTGCTTCATGGCTTTTCACCCGGGCTTCCCGAGACTAACTTGATGCCTCCAAGGATCACAGCTGAGCAGGGAATACAGATACTGACCCCTCTTCATGCTGGATGGGCTGGACGTACCCAAAGCCTGAGGTCCTCGTCCACCATCCATATCCTCACCCTCCAAATAAACTTTTGCTCTTTCACATAGAAGACCTTTTCTCCACCTTCAATACAGCAAATGTGGGGGATTTGACATTTTCAAACTGTACCCTCCCCCAGATACACAGACATACATCATTTATGCTGGAGTTTGAGGTAAACCTGACCTTCTTCAGTGGTGTATATGAAGACCTACCTTGGGAGATCTGGGTGCATATATATTTCTTGATCAAGGCATCTGTAGTTTGTGTGTAAAGGCTGAGTGCATATTTCAGAGACTTCAGATCTGGACTCTTCTCCAGGAATGTCTTCTTCAGGCCGTTCCCACCCGCGTGGAAGTATTGCTACAAAGAGTCAAACAGACAGCCTCCATTCAAGCTCAGCATTATGTGTCTGAAACAAGTGGGTCAAAGACCTTGACACCTACTCTCCAGCTGACAAGCCTCAGCATGGATTGATTCCATGACAGCAGACGAGAACTGACAATGACGACAATAAAAACTCTTAAAACTTGCATATTACACACATATTGTAATGACAGAAATATTCATGTGTGATGCAGATAATGGCAGAAAAAGAGTTTATTATGTATCTGGATGCTCATATTGGATCAAATCGAATCAAACTTTAGTTCTCAAATGTACAAGCGTAGAACAAGCAGTGGAAGATGCAGGTAATTGAGTTTTGTCCACGGCTTTTGGCTGTACTTCAGCCCAGTGCTCAGTCCTCTGTCTCACTTTTCCATCCATGGGATGGTGGAGATAGAGCTGAGTTCCCTCCAGATCTCATTTGTCTTTCCTCCTGCTGGGCCTCAGCGTAAAAAATCTCAAGATTCGACAGTATGGATAAGGGGTGCTGCGCAGGGAGGAAAACGTCTGTTGATGTTGCATTCTGGGAATTCTTATAGCTGAGTGTGCTCTGTGGTAACATGGTTTCCACACTAAAGAAGTTTCCAGGGCTGCTTTTTGGATGCAGGTAGGGCTTATACCTTACTTTGACATCTAAGGTGTCATCCAGTGCAATAAAACTAAGCACCCTGTGTACACTGTGATTCAGGAACGTGTTCAACGGAGTCTTTCTCTCCCACGTTCCTAAAGGAGTCAGAAAAAGGCTTTGTGCCCAGGAGCAAAGTGCCTTAGTGCTTATGATATCAAATCTGAAACCAGCAGGTTATAAGTTCATATCTCTGAGAAGGATGCCCCTGGTGTTTATCTGAATTGATTCTGAACACATCGTGACCTCAGTATAAACAGATTAAAAACTTAAAATCTAATCCAAAAGAGGTCACCTTCATGGTATTCATGTGATAGTGGCTGTCAGGCCCACGCGACAGCCTGCGCAGCCTCTGTCGTTCCCTGTTATTAAGGCATCTTACTGTTTAAACAAAATTCTTAGGACTTTTCAGTATGTAGCAGGTAGTGCCTTTCCGTCTGGCACGTTTCCGCTAACATTCCTGCTTTCCTCTTTGGAATACTGATAAAGAGGGTCTTGTCACAAAGGCTTCATCTCAGTGATTGTAGGACTATCAAGGTAGCGTTCGTTGGCTTTAATCAAGGTGATATTTGAAGACAATTTGTTTTCAGTTCCTAATTACAGACCAGCTAGAGTAACAAGGCTGCAAAACACAGTAAATAAGAGTTTGTCCCAAAATGCACAGAGGTGACCCTCTCCATGAAAGACAGATCTGTATGATTAGCCACAATACCGACATCAGCATGTACGACGTAATGCCCAACGATGGACCTGGGAGCTATGAAGGTTAATAAGAAATCCCAGTCTTTCACTCAATTCTGGTCAACTGATTTTCTGAACTCCATTAATGTGGTTTAGAAAACGTCACTTAAAGTCTGGGCTGCACGAGGCAATGATGGCACGATAAGATCAATGAGACAGAAGCCCGAGAAAAGACAGCTTACCAATGTTACCTATTGGCGTGAGGATGAATGACACTGGCAGGTGTGAGCAGCGGAGGTTAGAGGGGAGGGCAGAGATGGAGGTGAGGGGGGAGGGTGGAGACGGAGGTGAGAGGGGAGGGGGAGATGGAGGTGAGAGGGGATGGTGACGGAGGAGAGGGTGGAGACAGAGGTGAGAGGGGAGGGAGGCAGTGGAGGTGATGGGGAGGGGGGTGTTGGATTCCGTACCTTGATGGTTGGCAGCACCAGGTCCATGGCGGCACACTGGCGGGCATTTAAGGTCCGTGCATCGTCTCGGATCACATGTTCCTATACAGACAACCAACCAAATACAGTCACACCTACCTATTCAGGCCTCAAGTTTATGTGCTGAATCATGATTTGTCTCACTGCTCTGAAGGGCTGCTGTGTTGGCCAATGAGAGTGACCGGCCTAAATGCTGCACTATACATCCACGTTGAGCCTACACCGTGACCTACGCGCGCGCCGTACACCGTCGTGTGCATTTATACTTGTGCGATGGTATGTCCGTGACACTTGTGCATTGGGTTATATATAGCTTTGCATGTTGCATTTATTGTCTTCCCACTCTGCTGGATTGTTGAATCACGCAATTGAAACTGAATAAAAACAAACATTTAAGAAGTAGAAGAGCAAAGTCTCTGCAGTCTGCCCGGCTGGGGGGGGGCTGGGCATCACTGCTGTACGGTTCCTCAGGTGCCCGCCCTCGTTCACTCTGACACCCACACCTTCTCATTGTCAGACCCAGCATGCTGTCTTGCTTGCAGGCATAGTAGATCTATATTCTTAAACTCAATATTGTGATTAAAAATTCAGAAAGTTACTTCACAAATCCAGCACTAAAGATTTTGCAATGCACTTCTGCTTCATGTGTCTCAAACAGAGGGTCTAATGTCAGTAAATCTGTAATACATACAGATATTCAAGAAATACCACATTTTTACTGTGTTGTTGTAATTGGATTGATGATTACTGATTATTTGAGAGGGGAAATCAGGGAATGAAGGCTCCCCAGCTCTGCAACATGTCAGGTCCTGAGTATCTGTGTGATTCACCTCACCTGGCAGCAACAGACTGCCTTCAGCTGTCGGAAAAATCAGCTCCCTGATTGGATCAGTTTGGGTCAGTGTCTGATAAAAAAGGCTCTTTGGGAATCCCTGCCCTGGCTGGCTGCGTTAGTACTTGCTTGCCTTCATGCTGTTGTATGGTTTATTTTAGCAATTATCTCTTTCTCTTTATTTAATGTAGTGACTTTTCTTACGTTAGTTAAAACAGTTTGGTAGGCATACTATTCTGATGGTTCTTTGTGAGCTTGGTTTGATTTACTTTTTTTTTTTTTTTCCCCCCCCCCTGTGATTTTTATTTTATTTCCTTCTAGTCTTGGCTTCTGCCTCAGTAGGAGCCCTCTGCTCTCCTGTCAGGCCATTCTCTCAGTCTGTTCCACAGATGGGCATTTTTAGCTTGCCTTGGTTCTGTCTTGCAGTGAACGTGTCACTTGAAACGCGTGTGGTGGCAAAGTGCAGCCAACACCCAGATGTCTGAGCTGCAAGCTTCATCTTCCTGTATGCTGAGTTGGGACTGTGATCTATTTACAAGCATCATGCCCACTAATAGGTTTTATTTCCTTACGAGGTTTTACTGGTAGTTTGCACATGAACAAGTGCACAGAAGCCAGGTGTGTTTCAAGTGCACAGTGTGAAGTAGATATTGATTGTGGAGAGGAGCTGTGTGTGTGTGTGTGTGTGTGTGTGGGGGGGCACATATCGGAGTAGCTTCTCTGATCCTGGAAGCCACAGGTTCCCCAAGAGGGTGTGAGGATGTGCACAGCATGTTATCTGATCACTGGGGCTAAATGAGTACAGAGATCGAAGATGATTTAGAACGGGCATTTATATGGATTCCTTTTTCCTACTCCATCATGGGCTTTGCGAGTGATCCCCTCAGATTGAGAATCTCCCTACTTGTTATTCACAGCTTTGCCTGCTCCTTGCAGTTCCCCTTGCAGAACAATCCATAGAAACACACAGCTTAGATGTGGGGAATCCATGTGGTGCCCCTGTGCAGTGGCTCCTCCCCTCCCCCGAATGTGGCCTCAGATTGGGGGCTGACTGATCGCATCATGTGAAAGGGTCCGCCCTCTGATGATTAAGTGCACCGGCTGCACAATTCCCAGAATGCCGAGCGTTTTCGCACAGTTGCAGTAACTGCTTCCCACACCTATGGGACAATGGTTGCAATTTTCAATTTAATCAGGGGAGGAGGGGGGTGATCGCAGATCGCAGCTTGCAGCTGTGGACGAAGGATGCTGTCCATTGATTCCTCTCTTTTAAAGGGCACTTTTTATAGATCAAGTCCCATACAAGGGTTTTACCACTTTGTCAAAAGCACCATCGATCGGGGGCTAGTGTGGTGTATGCCTGCCGACGGGACTGAGATTAGTAAGGGCAAAGACTGCCTATTACTCTCTATTAATGTCAGGCCGGGATCACGGGAGACGTAAATATACGTGCCGATCGTTCTGCATCTGTACCGGCACCCTTGGCGTACTAAATAGAATAGATCGTTTAAATCGTTTCACCGGAAGGTTCAACCGCTTAAACGTTTTGGAAAATAGCCTTTATGCTGGCTACTTAAACATGATGTGCAATAATTTTGAAATGAGTTCCATGTGGAATAAAAATGTCTCCGACCTGTCAAGGCCACTTCAGATAGCAGCTGGTGCCGGCGGCTTTATTTGTGTAAGCTGTTAAAGTTTATGACTCGAGCTGTAGGATGAATCTGCTCAACAAGTCAAACGACAGAATGAAGTGGCCAACTTTAGAGAGAACGAAGGGGGGGTAGCCTTCGTTGTGGCCAACGCGAACTAAGGTGATGTCGGAAGAACAAAGCAGGCACGATCGACGTGGAAAATACGTTCTCTCCGTCGAATAGATGCTGGAGTAGATTAGCATTAATGGTACAGTAAGTGCATGGGTGCGTGTTTTAAAAATTACAAGCACTGTACAATCCACAAGTAGCACTGAACCGGTTAATGGTGCCCAACCTACATAGTCCACACAAGGATGAGTCCAGGCTCAGTGAACTGTGGCTTGCGCTCACTCACACGATGAATTCATATTAATATCAGCACATTTTCAGTTTAAATATAACTGTTTATATGAAACACACCTTTTCTTGCTCCATCCTTTAGTTCATTCTGTGTTCCCATTTCTAAAATAAACAGGAGTTCTGACACACACCTTTAAGTGTTTATTAATAAAGTGTGCTTGGGAGGCTGCATTTAAATGGACCCCCGCCGACGGCCTGTAGTCGCCCAGCTAGATGGCCGTCATTTATGCATCTAGCGCAGATTACACTGCTCAGTGTAAAAGCTGTTCATTTAAATGCCTTTAAATGTTTTTATTACGTTCTTTTTCAGAACAAGAAATATTGCTATATTATGATTAGCTGTAACGGCACAGTCAGCTGCTAACAGCCTTCGCCCACTTGGCAGTGGCTTACAGTAGACTGTCGTGTTGATGATGATAACCTTCTAAATGTCAGGACGGGTTGTTATGGAAACTCAGACAGTTTTGGTCTGAATTATTAGCCTCTCGTTATAATACATTTTCCGTTTTATATAAACATTCGTTTTTTTTTATTCAGTTCTATCCTGTGAAAAGCAGTGACCTAGACTGCACACAGTCATGCGTCATTCTTGGGGGGGGGGGGGGGAGGCTATTGATCATCTGTACCTTTAGTTTGGATAGCTGCCCCAAATCCTTCGCTGCGCTGAAGATCATCTGAGCTCCTTGCTGTTGAACAGAGAGAGAAACAAGTTTTTCGCTGCTAAGAATCTATCAGGCTTCTCTGTCTGTTAGTAGCACAGTGTTAGCTAGAGTCTATCCTAGGCAACATAGACGCACGGCAGAGGCAAACCGCCGATGGCCTTCGGCTCAACTCAGCATCATCACATACAGCTACGTTAGTGTGCTGTGTGCTGTTGTCATGTTCTGATGGCAATCAGCTCCACACATCTACTGCATGCGTGTGAGTGTGAGCTTCTGCCAGAGCCAGATAAAGCGGTCCGCCTCATTTCCCAAAGACGAACTGCGTGGTCTCCATGCAAGTGTTATCACCGAGATCTGTATTCTGGGGCAGGCACCTGCTCAGTGTTCATGCTGGGGACCCTGAAGCGTGACTGAGCGCCGTGCCGAATCCCCTGTGGGGGGTGTGGGGGGGTGGTCGGGCTTTGAGCTTGCCACTCACGCTTTGGTCTGTCAACGGCGGCAGGACGATCTGCCTCTCCATGGCGTTCAACACTGTCTTCCACAGCTCCTTCAGCACCCTCTTCAGAACCGTCTTCTCGCAGATCTTGGCGAACAGGATCAGGCTGTGCAGAGACCGCGGTTACAGACGCCACCAGTGGTACCGAGCGGCGGGAGGGGTGACTGCGTGACGGTCACAGCCTGGCTCAGGGGTAAAGCCGTATGCGGTAGCCAATGGGGATCAATGCCGTAAGGTATTACTAGCTGAGCATTCAGGCTGTAAAACACGTACCCCTTAATGAGAATCAGTCCATCTCGCACACCTGTGTGCTATGGGCATTATCTGTGCGGCATGTCTGAATATTCCTCCGTAAAACTTGGCATAAATGATTTAGGAGGCTGTCGTGATATTCAACCGGATTCAGTGCTGCTGTGAGGACCAGATGGTCTGGATATTTATGTTCTGAAAGAATGTGGGAAGAGCTGAAAATGCTGGATTTAGGGGTGAGTGCTGCCCGTGGCCCCAGGGCCGCCCGCGGGGCCTTACTTCTTATCCAGGAGGTCCATCAGGGGCCGGAGTACAGTCTCTGCATCCAGGGCCGCGTGGCTCTTGGCTTCCGCTCCAGTTGCCTTCATCTGCACCAGCTCCTGGTTCATCTGCCTCACACAGTCTTCAATGACGGGCTTGAAGCTGGTACAGGGAGCGACGGAGCCCCAGGAGTGATATCAGACACTGGGCGTCAGTTACACAGAGTGCTGGGCGGCTGTCTGAGCGATAAGTCCTATCTCCTGCCTGCCAGCCTCCGGAATTCCTCCGCTTTCTCATCCCAGGGATTCCTGTCTGGGATCTCTTATTTGAAAAGTGATATCGAGTGTGTGTGTGTGTGTTTATA